>OY754988.1:24959010-25411159 GCA_963576475.1 Molanna angustata | reverse complement strand
AACGAAGAATCAATCTCACACGACTCATAAATAAGAATCCACCTCACACGACTCATAAATAAGATTCAACCTCACACGACCCAAAAAGAAGTATCGACCTTATTTTATTTTATTTTTATTGCTTCACGGGCTACTAACAGATATTATGTCAAATATTAATTTAACACACACCCAATTACAAGTTGCCACTTTCTGGAGCCAAATGCTCCAGAAAGTGGCAACTTCTGGAGCATTAGGCATTTGGAGCATTAGGTGATCCAGACTGAAAAGACAATGAAAAATACGACTCTTAAAGGAGAATCGATCTCATACGACTCATAATGAAGAATCAACCTTGCAGGGTCCATAAAAAAGAATCAACATTACACGATCCAAAAAGAAGAATCAACCTCATACGACTTCACAGCTTCTGGAGTCACCCTATGAATGTCCACCCAGTTTCTTTCATAACTCCGTATCGGGCATTCATCTACTAGATGCTTGATAGTTTGGCTTCTTGCTCCACATTCCGGAAAATCCCTTTTTCTCCATTTCCACATTTGGTTGTTACATAGTCCTTGACCTGTACGAATTCTGTTTTGCTAAATCCAAACTTTTCGGGTAAAGTTATAACCTTGGACGAACGGGAGCCAAGAATGTAGAAGGAAAATACTCGATGACGCAGCCAAAGGCGCAGGAAAAGCCGTAGCCACACAAAAAACAAAACAGTACGATTCATAACGAAGAATCAACCTTACACAATCCATAAAGAAGAATCAATCTTACATGACTCTTACAAAAAACTTACATTAATAACTGTACATTGCTTTAAACCAGAAAAGGTACATAATCACCATTTACTTTTAGTAGGTTAACAGGATAACATTTTAAATATTCGACATTTGTGAAAACTATTTCGAGGATTTCAGCGAAAGCTATTAACATTACGGTTGACAGAAGGTTCTCTTACTATATATGTGTGTGTAATCGCTTTTTTCAACATTCTTTTTTATATATTCAATCCCGAAAGTGAAAACACACATTCGCATGTCCTTAAAGGGCCATAAATTATTCATAAAAAGGTCCCCCGCTGTGTTTTCTGGATGGAACAACTAACAAATTTCATACAGCTTTCGAAATCAGAACAAACGAAACACGACGAGAGGTGAAAGTAGAAGAGGTAAGTTGAGTGGGAAGATAAATAAAGAAGAGTATTCTAAAAAGGACAGAGTGCAGAGTCGGATACATAATAGGGACAAAAAATGTTAAATTTGCTCCAAATGAAATTGTGGCGCCAAATAAAAGATAAATACATAAAGATACCTTTGGAAAACGGGCTGAAAATCTAGTGAGTACACAGAGACGGCATCTCATAGGAAATATGATGATACCGAAATGTAATAAGACGCATGCCCAACATCACTATAAATACCTACCTGGGTATACAATATTTTAACAAACTACCTGCCATTATTAAAATCTAGTGAGTACACAGAGACGGCATCTCATATGATGATACCGAAATGTAATAAGACGCATGCCCAACATCACTATAAATACCTGGGTATACAATATTTTAATAAACTACCTGCCATTATTAAAAAAACACAAAAATTTTATGACTTTAAAAGAAAAATCAAATCTTTAAAATAACAATAAATATTTATCTATTCTTTTTTCATATTCACTATGTGTATATGTATGTGTGTGTATGTATGTATGTGTATGTGTGTGTATACGTGTGTATGTTTGTATGTGTATGTATATGTATGTATGTGTGTATATGTATGTATGTGTGTATGTGTGTGTATATGTATGTATGTGTGTGTATGTATATATGAGTATGTATATATATGTATATGTACGTGTATGTATGTGTATATGTGTACATGTGTGTGTATAAGTATGCGTATATTATTATGTGTGTATGTTGTATAACTGTATTTGTGTGTATATATGTGTATGCGTATATGTGTATTTGTATAAGTGAATTTTTTTTTTCTCCTTTTTGGATAAATTTTGGTTTGTATTCTATATTCACTAAAAAAAAAAATCTTTAATCATCTGTATGTATTAGCTGTAAGTTGAACTTGATTTACAATTTATTAAATGATTCTATTATTATAAGTAAAATATATGTAATATGTAAAATGTAGATATGTTATTTGCTCCTGTCCCAAGCACAAGTTTCTAACTTTATTGGGACAGTACCTTTTGAAAAAAAAACTGTTTTAATTTAAATTTTTGTAAGTACCTACTATGTGTTTATATTATGTATACTCAATAAAAAAAAAACAATAATAATTCATCATCATCATCGTTTCCTGCCCCTCTATCCCAGTTCATCCGGAGTCGGGTCTCCTAGTCGGCAGTCACCATGATCTGCGACTCTGGGTCGTTTACTGTGGGACACCTTGTGCCGCCAGCTCCCTCTCGATACTCGTTCACCATGTCGCCGGCGGTCTGCCTCTTCCTCGTGGTTTTGAGGGGATACCAAGCACAGTTTAGACGGTAAGTGTTCTCCCTTCGCATGACATGGTCATACCATCGCAGTCTGCCCTCTTTCGATTTCTCCTCTGTTGGGGTTACCTTAAAAGATCCTCTGACGTACTCGTTGCGAACTCTATCAAGGCGTGTCACACCACCTGCCCAGCGCATCATCTTCATTTCAGTCGTGTGCAGTTGTTGTGCGTGCTTTTTTGATATTGTCCTATTGGTCTTACGACTGTTTTGTATATTTTGCCCTTAATTTGGATAGGCATTCTTTTGTCGCATAGTATGCCAGAGAAAGATCTCCACTTCATCCACGCCACATTGACCCGGTGGTTGACATCCTCGTCCACCTGGGTATAAATAATTCTTCTTCTTTTATATTGACCTCAAGGTATGTTCAAAGAGGCCTGCTCTTCCTGCGAAGTAGACTCCCTCCGTCTTTTAGGCGAGAACCTCAGCCAGTTCCGTGAGGATTGTGCAGCAAAATATGAGGAAGTCTGTTGCTGTTCATCATTTGCCCTTGACAATACCAATCCCTCCTCTGCCTACTCCATACAATGGTATCATCAAAATTACATATTTTCTTTGTCCTGGTGTTCCTCACTCGGTCTCTAAAGGTTTTGCCTGCTATCTGACAGAAGAAGCGACAGGCGCCGAAATCTGAAGATTCGGCCCTGGGCGAGTGTCACCTGTCCACAGAGGTCAAAATTACCTCCTGAGGGTCCTTTTAATAAATGCGGCACTCTGAAGAAACGAGCAGAAATGGAAGCCGAATTTATATCTCAAACCGAAAAATTACGAGCATTACTGTTGATGACAATTTTAATGCTGATGTTAAAAATGAAAGCGGTGGTTTGCGGTTAAATATCACAGTAACGATTTCATTATTGTGTCTCGATGCAAACGAAAAAGTTAAAAATGAAAAAAAGCTCTAGTTTAAATATACATAAATATATACTATAGCCGATATTCTCATCACAAACAAGCTTTTCAAAAGCACTTTACTTAAATTTTCTACGGAAAATGATTCTAGACGAGATTCAATAATAAATTAGTAAAAATACTTAGGACATTCGTGGTTTCGGCCCTTAGTTTGTGGTAATATATAAACTAAATTAAGTTTTCAAGTTTACAACATCCACTTTAATAAGTTTGAGTTTAACGTACGTCTAGGATGAAATGTACAGAACGAGTAGATAACAAAGTGTTCCTTATGGTAAATCGAATATTTATTTAATTGCATATAAGCAAACATTGGATTTTTTCCCCGTTGGGAGTCAAGTGATATTTTTATTGACAAAACTTTTTACATCTCAATAGGACGAAGATGGGATATTATAGATGAACAAGGAACTCAAGGCACCTACAGGGCTTACGACCTGTCATCGGCTGGTTTTACGTGATCACTTCATGCGCTTCATCACAATGTATCTCTGTGTGTGTACTGCGTGATGTGTAGGGTACTATGTACGGCGTGTTTATTTTACTTTATCAATTCCAGACTAAAATACTCATTCGAATATTTTCAAATTCAGCAAATACGTTTATCTAATACTCGCTTAGACCTCATTAGATTTTGAAGGATACCTGAATAGTGCTTCTCACTTTTTAAACGTCAAATTTAAAGTGACCCCAAGCTCAAGAAACTTAAATTTTTATTTTCAAATTGGTAAAAAGGCACATCACATTCATAAAATCGCATTGAAGAAACATAAAGATTTCATTATAAATTATTTAAATAAAAAAATATTGAACAAATTTATTTCATAAAAATGTTGAAAATTTGAAGTAGTGAAGTAAACATTTATTCTTCATTTCAAAGCGAAGAAAACATTGAAAAGTGTGTCCTTAATATTTTTCCATTCTGTCGATTCGTTCATGAGAATTCAATTCTCTGAATGAATCGACATTATTCAGCCAAGATGCGTGTACGAAGGAACATATTTTATGGCGTAGTGGACTTTTTGCATGCTAAAAACACCAACTAGAGGCCTCGCAGCATATAATATATGTTCCCATACATGGATTTACTCAGAGTTTTGTGAATCTGTGTCCCCCCCCCTTATAACTTTTGATCCCCAATTTACAGAGCCCAAAATTTCAGAATATATAAACAGTTATAGAACTACAAAAAAAAATTCCAAAACTTTTATACTCGGAATTGTGAATTTTCGTTTGTCAGGGGTTATCAACTTTTGAAATTTGGGTTTATTTATCCATATAACTCAGAAACCATAAAAGTTAAAACGCTGAAAATTGGTATAAACATAGACAAATACAAAATCTCAAATAGGTTTTTTTTTTTAAATTCCAGGGTTTCTCAAACATTTTTTATTAAGAAAAATATTTTTTTTTGATAAATTTATGAGTTTAACTGTCCATATTTCCATTTTTTTTAAAAATATTGAAAAAGCCGAATCACCCCAACTAGATAATTTAATTTTCTATAAAAAATATTAATATTGTAGTACATCTCATTTTTTTTAACAATTTTTATACATCGCTTCATACAATTTGTATGGCAGTCGCCTATATATAATATCTAAGAAGACTTAATAATTTGATATTAATCTCCAAACATACATACATACCATCATGCTGTTTTTATATTCTGGGTAAGATCAAAAGACTGACCTCCATACTATCCTATCTTGACATACATACCTAGGTACATGTGTTGTATAGAAAACCAAATATCTTAAAATATTAAATAATTTGTATTTATGGGTTTATAGTTTGGTACTCATTCTTCAACTATACATACTATCGCTATCGACAGTTGGATCTCATGTGTTACATGCAACTAGTATTAAGTACTTTTTATTACATTTGTTTGTTTATTTAGTTGCCACTTTAATCCCAAATTGAATTTATTATTTTCCTGTTGATTGTTTAACAAAAAATAAATAAATTTGAAATTGAGAGAAAAATATATTTATGACATGGAAATATTTTCATCTCCAATTCAATATTTTCGAGTGAATATAGAATATGTATATTGAAATAGGTTTTTTTATGAAAATGTTTCCTCATAAAGAAAAAGTAAACTCCACAATGTTGAGATTTCATCTTGCGAGTTCCCATTTGATTGTATAGTTTTCCTCTCTTTCATCCAATCTACATACGTTGAAAATGCTTTTATGCTATTTGTTTTCAATCCCGTATAGTTCATTACAATTTTTTGAAGGAAAAAACTATAATAACAAACCTGAATGTGTTTTTAGTATTTATTTTATTATTTATCTTAAGAACGAATATTATCTTTGAACAAGAAATTATACGTCATCCTGGTGTATTCCCTTAACAAAACATAAATGTTTTTGCTATAAGTGAATGAAATCGTTATATATGTATATTGCTATCAATAATATATTTTTCTGTATGTATTTCATTAAAAACCCAACATAAAATGAATGGATGTCAAGGTAGAAAAATATTATGCTCGGTCCTTTCTGCCTACCCCATGAGGGACATAGCGTGATGGTGTATATGTACGTAGCATAGAATAATAATAGTATAGAATACTCTTTAGCCTGCAGTAAACGCGACTGCTTTATGTTGACTAATTTGGTCAACATTTTGCTACGAACATTCAGTAATCATTTGGCCGTCTGCGTGATACGTTCTCCAAATATGTCATTTTTTAACTGCTTGCAAAATTATTTACGCAGTCATAACGAGTAGTACTATACGAACAATGTCTACCAGCAGAGTCATACATAATATATTGACACGAGCCGGCCAATAAAACGGCTTCACTTTTTCAGCGAGGTATTGTATGGGAATGAGTATTCTATAGTTTCATTATTATTCTATGGTACGTAGTAATATTATCTTTCATACAATTCGCCTATACAATAATACGCAAATCCTTCGCAAATTGATAAGTTTCATGATTTCTCATGATTCCCATCATCAAACTTCTTGGTTTTGGTCAGATGGAACCACCCCAGAAGTAATCTCTTTCTTATGGAAAAGGAATCGTCGAATTCGGACGACGTGGTAGAGAATTATTGGTAATTGCAGAAGTCTTTGCAAATTGAAGAGTTCCATCGTCAGAACTCAATGAAATTCATATGTGTGATTCCTAAAGGGGGCGACTGCTGCCAACGTCGTCCTAGTTAGTTTGGATATTAGAAAATAACCTAGTTAGTTTGGATATTAGAAAATATACCTTAACTTTTTAATTATGTTCTGTACGCATTCTTGAAGAAAAATAATAAGCATACCCCGATTTTTAACATTTGTCTTACATATATTTCTAAAGAACAAAATATCTGGAAAAATATGTTGTGAAATTGCATTAATGCATCAGGTTAAGTAAATAAACCAAAAAAACTTTTCTTTCGCAATTGCGCTGAATAGAAAATAAATGTTTTTTTTTATGTTTCTTTACTAAACCTGAAGCATTAATGCAATGTCTCGACATATTTTTCCAGGTATTTTTGTCTTCACGAAAAAATTGTAACTTGTAATAATTCACAATGTCCAGGCATTATGAATAATGCCCTCAATAATCACTTGGTCCATAACATACTTCACATGTTAAACAATAATAAGAATTTTTTAAACGCAGCTCCGTTTAGTGATACAGGATCACTCCAAGGGCGCTTAAGCTTATTTGTGTGCACTACGAAACAAGGCAGTCTTAAAAAGTCTACCGAAGGATTCAATGCTCTGAGTTCTGAGCTGTCGTCCTGATGAAATATCATTTGACACAGTTCTCGAATGTAGGTCAAGTCTTTCAACGCCTTAAACACCATCAGGCATACCACATTTCAACCGGTGTAGTTATGTGACATCTTTTGTCAGTTCTATATAATCAACCATCTATATAAACATTCCTATTCCTTCCATAATCTACTCAATAACTACTTCTTTCCATGATAATGTTATTTTCTGCTATAAACCACATGCTTTTTTTTCAATTTAAAAATTTGTCATGTGATATTTCGTCAAAGCTGTTAGGTTCTTGATTGTTTTACCTTAAAAGGTTCCAATAGACCACAAAGCGCCATCCGGTTTCCGATATCCATGGTTAGTATTCAGGTCCATTCATAGGTGTCACCTTGTATTAAAGAACCACTTCCGGTAGGATCGTCAAATGTTAAAGAAGCAAGGGAAATATTATATTCGCTATTCGTTCGCAAATTTGACAGAAAAAAAATATTATTTTGCCTGCTCATATATACCTACGTATAGACCCTTTTTTTAATGTACATTGAAAAAAATATTTTCAATGTACATTAAAAAAAAACAAAAATACAGTCCGTCTTACTTATTAACGTAAACTATCTTAATATAATATTATATGTAAATATACCATACCATCACGCCATTTCCCTATTTGGGGTAGGCAGAGAGAACCGAACGCCAGACTCCTCTCTCTTGACACACATTCCTCGCTTCATTCACGTCCATACATCGTCTCATACACGCTCTTCTATTATTCATACTTCTAACATCACCATCTTTCAAAATCCCATTTATGTGATCGTGCCAACTTTTTCTTGGCCGACCTCTACTTTTCGTTCCTCTTTTATCAGCCTTGTACACTTTTTTTGTCAGACGGTCATCACTCATTCTTTCTATGTGGCCGAACCACCTTAGGGCATTTATTTTCATCTTACTTACGATATTTCTTTCAATCATACATTCTCGTCTAATATCCTATTTATACGTTGTTTATTTATAGATACATTTACATATCCCGATATTAGACGGGATATGTAAATGTATCTATAAATAAACAACGTAATAGACAAAAACATAAAACTAGCTCACTGTTGACGCCAATATGTCATTATAATTACTGTCGCATTTTTTATATCAAATGACATCATATAATATTGTTGCAACTGCTGTCCGCCCTACACCCAAAATCAGTCTCCTTTCAAACCGCGTCCTGTGATGTCCATCCATATCTCTTTCTGTTTTCCGCTCCTCAAAAATCACTTAACGCATCATATATGTTATCACCGCGTGCGTGTGTGAGATTCAAGTGAATAGTGACAAGTGGTGATCATCCTTCAAGGGAGAGGACCAAGAATCAAGTGAGTTTTCCATTATATATCCTTCCTTTGTCTTGCCGTCTTGCGGTGGTTGCAACTTACATATCACACCTGCAAAATACAGTCCACTTCTACTTTTCATTTTTACTTTATATTACATATTCGCGCCTTCACTCACCTTAGCACAGGCTATGCCTAGTGAGGGGGCTAGTAACAAAGATACAAACAAAAAGATATGGCTTAAACTATGTATGTAAGCACCAGTGAAGTGGTAAATTGATATTTATTGAAATGAAATAACTTATATTTACTTTGTATGTTTACTATGTATGAATAAGCTTATATTATCTTAAGTTATTTTGTATTTTATATAATATACAGTACCTATGTTTTTGGATAGAAATAAATAAAAATAAAATAAATAAATAAAACTATAGTTACCCGACAATAGAGCGTTATTAATGATAAAGTTTACTTTTAAACAGTGACTATCTTTATTACACCTTTATTTCATAGACGTCAAGTTAGGACAGGCTGAGAGGTTGTTTAGTGCTTGACTAACGCGTCATACCAAATATTTTAGGTATAAATAGGTTGACAGAAAAATTTAATCTTTATAACGTTTTAGCTTGTTATTTTTTATCACAATCGTGTTTAAATTTATTTTTTGACATCACTGTGAAGCCAAATCGGCCATATAAAAAAATAAGCTAGGGTGTTTTTAAACAATTTGGTGAACTAGTTAGTCACATCTTAATATACGTTTATAAGTAAGATTTTTTTAACTATTTTAGTTGTGAGTATCTAGTTGCGCGTTAAGTAAGCTTTTAAAGAAATCTAATAAGTAAGACCGAATATTACAAGGAGCGGGGTATTTTGAGGTGGGCGTATAGCTGCGCATAACTGACCTCAAACGTAGGTCGTTCTTTCGGAAAAATATATAGATGCCGGCAAATTTGTTGAGCCTTTTAGTCGTGGAGTGGAGCGGTTTGCGCATATACCAACCAATCAAAATAACACAAATTTGACGCATGACGGTCTCAAGAAGTTAACCTCTAACTAATCCGTAAATATTTCATACCATCACAGTATATTCCACAATGTGGGAAACTAGGGAAAAGCGTGCATCCACAAATGAAAATGAGAGTTCACGGTAAATTTTCTGATTGAATTTCGTTTCTCTTCTTTCCTATTTATATTTGATTATCCCTGTTAATTATTTTTGTATTCAAAAACATGTAGCCACAGGGCAAATTGAAACAGTACTGCCTCAGAACAGACTAGTCTAGTGAGGCAGTAAATTTTCAAATAGGAAAAATTGTATATACTATGTTTATTATAAGTATTTTTTTAAATATAGCTATTACTCTCCACACTATGGAATAGGAGAGAGTCATGATTTCGCAAAATTTAAGCGTATTTTTTTTACATCAATTTCTCAATGGGTATCATGTAGAGAATGCACACTATGAGTTTCGTCGTGATGTGTTTGTGTGTATGGCGTATACGCTGTACGCCGTACGCCGTACGCCGTAGCATTTATCTTTTTTGTGTCCTCTCTACAGCCCAAACTATAAGTCTGATCGATTTCATATTAACATCATATGTGTAAAGTGCAAAGACCTAGAGCTGATTAGTTTTCCATAGACAACTTTTGATTTCTTCTCTATGAATTCATCATTTACGTTGTTTTTTTTTGTGTCCTCTCTGCAGCCCAAACTATAAGTCCGATTGACTTCATATTGATATCACATGTGTTAAGTTCATAAACTTAGAGCTGATTAGTTTTCCATAGACAACGGTTCATTTTTTCCCAATGTTTCTTTATGATTTCATCTATTAAAACTGAAAAAATGCTCTCACGACCTGGAAATTAGAGATATTTTAATTTGGTTTCAACTATTTATACAACACCAAGAATCTTCATAAAATTGTATTCAAAGTTGGTCAATGTTAAAAGAAAAATATTCAACGGTTTCAAAAATTATATTTTATTTAATGGATATTTGTATGAAACTTATATGTAACAAGAGAATTTTTTTATATTTGGCAATGTTCAGTTCATTGATTTCATATTGATATAAGAATATTAATAGCTTGAACTTAGAACTGATTAGCTTTTCATAGATATCATAAAATTTCTTCATATGATATCACGTGTCAACATTGTCATAATGCTCTAACGCTCTTTGAAACAAAATTTATCTGCTTTTTTTAAAATATTTCATACAACATAAGCAGTCTTCACTATACTGCATTAATAGTTTGTCTATCTTAACATAAAAATATACTATCGGAAGAAAATTTATATTCCTGATAGTAACATTTAGTATGAATAAAAATGTAATTAGATAAATTTCTATGTATGGAAACGTTCAGTAATTTGATTTCATGTTATAATGTAAAGAGCTTGAACATAGAACTGATTAGCTTTCCATAAATAACAAAAAAAATCTTCATATGATATCACCTGTCAAAATTTGGAAAATACTCTCGCGTTCTTTAGAACAAAATTTATCTGCTTTTTTTAAAATATTTCATACAACATAAGCATTCTTCCCTATACTGCATTAATAGTTTGTTTATCTTAACATAAAAATATACTATCGGAAGAAAATTTATATTCCTGATAGTAACATTTAGTATGAATAAAAATGTAATTAGATAAATTTCTATGTATGGAAACGTTCAGTAATTTGATTTCATGTTATAATGTAAAGAGCTTGAACATAGAACTGATTAGCTTTCCATAAATAACAAAAAATTTCTTCATATGATACCACGTGTCAAAATTTTGAAAATGCTCTCGCGTTCTTTAAAACAAAATTTATCTGCTTTTTTTATAATATTTCATACAACATAAGCATTCTTCACTATACGGCATTAATAGTTTGTCTATCTTAACATAAAAATATACTATCGGAAGAAAATTTATATTCCTGGTAGTAACATTTAGTATGAATAAAAATGTAATTAGATAAATTTCTATGTATGGAAACGTTCAGTAATTTGATTTCATGTTATAATGTAAAGAGCTTGAACATAGAACTGATTAGCTTTCCATAAATAACAAAAAAAATCTTCATATGATATCACCTGTCAAAATTTGGAAAATACTCTCGCGTTCTTTAGAACAAAATTTATCTGCTTTTTTTAAAATATTTCATACAACATAAGCATTCTTCCCTATACTGCATTAATAGTTTGTTTATCTTAACATAAAAATATACTATCGGAAGAAAATTTATATTCCTGATAGTAACATTTAGTATGAATAAAAATGTAATTAGATAAATTTCTATGTATGGAAAAGTTCAGTAATTTGATTTCATGTTATAATGTAAAGAGCTTGAACATAGAACTGATTAGCTTTCCATAAATAACAAAAAAAATCTTCATATGATATCACCTGTCAAAATTTGGAAAATGCTCTCGCGTTCTTTAGAACAAAATTTATCTGCTTTTTTTAAAATATTTCATACAACATAAGCATTCTTCCCTATACTGCATTAATAGTTTGTCTATCTTAACATAAAAATATACTATCGGAAGAAAATTTATATTCCTGATAGTACCATTTAGTATGAATAAAAATGTAATTAGATAAATTTCTATGTATGGAAACGTTCAGTAATTTGATTTCATGTTATAATGTAAAGAGCTTGAACATAGAACTGATTAGCTTTCCATAAATAACAAAAAAAATCTTCATATGATATCACGTGTCAAAATTTTGAAATTGCTCTCGCGTTCTTTAAAACAAAATTTATCTGCTTTTTTTAAAATATTTCATACAACATAAGCATTCTTCACTATACTGCATTAATAGTTTGTTTATCTTAATATAAAAATATACTATCGGAAGAAAATTTATATTCCTGGTAGTAACATTTAGTATGAATAAAAATGTAATTAGATAAATTTCTATGTATGGAAAAGTTCAGTAATTTGATTTCATGTTATAATGTAAAGAGCTTGAACATAGAACTGATTAGCTTTCCATAAATAACGAAAAAATTCTTCATATGATATCACCTGTCAAAATTTGGAAAATGCTCTCGCGTTCTTTAAAACAAAATTTATCTGCTTTTTTTAAAATATTTCATACAACATAAGCATTCTTCACTATATTGCATTAATAGT
The DNA here is from genome assembly GCA_963576475.1 of Molanna angustata. Classification (NCBI taxonomy): domain Eukaryota; kingdom Metazoa; phylum Arthropoda; class Insecta; order Trichoptera; family Molannidae; genus Molanna; species Molanna angustata. The sequence goes on along the minus strand of OY754988.1, from coordinate 25,398,533 downwards.
TTGTCTATCTTAACATAAAAATATACTATCGGAAGAAAATTTATATTCCTGATAGTAACATTTAGTATGAATAAAAATGTAATTAGATAAATTTCTATGTATGGAAACGTTCAGTAATTTGATTTCATGTTATAATGTTAAGAGCTTGAACATAGAACTGATTAGCTTTCCATAAATAACAAAAAAATCTTCATATGATATCACGTGTCAAAATTTTGAAAATGCTCTCGCGTTCTTTAAATCAAAATTTATCTGCTTTTTTTTTTAAAATATTTCATACAACATAAGCATTCTTCACTATACTGCATTAATAGTTTGTTTATCTTAACATAAAAATATACTATCGGAAGAAAATTTATATTCCTGGTAGTAACATTTAGTATGAATAAAAATGTAATTAGATAAATTTCTATGTATGGAAAAGTTCAGTAATTTGATTTCATGTTATAATGTAAAGAGCTTGAACATAGAACTGATTAGCTTTCCATAAATAACAAAAAAATTCTTCATATGATATCACCTGTCCAGTTGTATCGCTGCCACCGCGAAGGGAGGTTGTGTTAGTATGCTCACTCGCCGCCACACTCGCCGTTAAGTGATATTATTGTTCCGTGATTTTCTGGTGTTGGAATCTCTCAAAGGGAAGTGATTTTTTCTTTATAATCGTATTGTTGTTTGTTGTTTTTCTTTCTCATTTCTATGTAAAATTTATTCTTTTTCAGTTATTCTATACCTATATTACTTATTTATCTTTTGATTTTTATTTTGATTTATTTATTCCGTTCGTGGTAACGAATTTTCGTTTATTTATATACATATATAGGTGCATTCCTATCTTATTTAACTTTGTTATTCTTTTTGTTAGTGAAATTTTTATTTTTGTTTCGATCTTGTCATAATGGAAGAAATCCAAAAACCTCCTGACCCTCCTGACGACATAACAATCCAACCGAATTCCTCTGCCGCAAAACCTAATAAAAGAAGACGCGAAGGAAACGATTTTCCTTCTCCTTCTTCCCCTACTTCCAAGTATCCTGATGTATCTGAAGCTTCTCACGCTAGTCCCTTAAATCTGAAGTACAGCAGTAACTCTCTCCCCCCCTTTTTGGTTTATGTCCAGAATGTGGACAATGATGCTTCTCTGCACCCTATGAAATTCGGCCAAATCCTCTACAAAAACAAAATTGTTAATGTCTCTCCCGGCGGTGTCAAAGCCGAGGGAAGAAACAAGATTTCCGTCTCCTTCACAAACCCCAATGCTGCTAATTCCTTTGTAGATTCTTCAATTCTTACCTCTAATAACCTTAAAGCATATATTCCATCTTTTAAACTTACAAAAATGGGCTTAGTAAGAGGCATCTCCACCGAACTGTCAAATGATGACATTATAGAAAATGTGTCTGTGCCATCCCAATTTGGAAAAATAATCAAAGCCAGACGTTTGAATTATAAAGATTCCTCGTCTGGATCTATCGAATGGAAACCCTCTCAAACGGTTGTTTTGACCTTTGAAGGTCAGACTCTTCCGAAGAACGTCTACCTCTACTATAACTCTTTGCCAGTTGAGCTATATACATTCCCAACAGTTCTTTGTTTCCGATGTTGCCGTTACGGTCACACTAAATCCCAATGCCGTTCTCAGCCTCGATGCTTCAAATGTGGGGAATCCCATTTGGGGGAAACCTGTGCATCAACAAAACCTGTTTGTATTAATTGTTCCGGTGCTCATCCTGCTTCTAGTCTCTTTTGTCCCGAATTTTCGAGACAAAAAAACATTAAACACTCAATGGCCTCCGAAAACATTTCTTACGTAGAAGCGTCAAAATTATACCCAACAAGTAAAATGAGTTACACAGAAGCTACATCGGCTTCTTCCTCCACGCCTATTTCCATTCCTTCACGTAATCAATCCTTTAAAATGACTCTTAAAAACATTCCGAAAGAACAAAGACCTAAAGTTTCTCCACATTTTGACAAAGCCAGTCATGAAAATCTTCTTTCATACACAAATGGCCAAGCTACAATGCCTAGTGACGGCTGCGCCATTGGCAAAAACATGCGTTGCAACCCAGAACCTTTCAACAAATCCAACGACCTGACGTCAATCATCCCCATGATAGCCCAAATCCTAATTTCTTTATTTTCTGACATCGATAACTTACCGTCCTACGCTGCCAACTCTCTTCCATTCCTCAACGATCTAGTGCAATATAATGGCTCCACATCCAAAAACAAAGAATAATAACTCAATCTGCATATTACAATGGAACAGCAGAAGTCTAGTTTCGAATAAAATAGACTTTTGCTATATTTTAAAAACATACAATATTAATATTGCTGCGGTATCAGAGACCTGGCTTAAACCAGGATCCGATTTTTTTATCCCCGTTTACACGATTCTGCGAGACGATCGATATGATGCTCATGGAGGAGCTGCGTTAATATTTAAATCTTCATTGCCATATAATGTAATAAATATCCCCTCACATTCTAATATCCAAATAGTTGCTGCTAACATAAATAATATAAGTTACATCTCAACTTACTGTCCACCTAACACTTTTTTTGATCCTAACTACTGGAATTTATTGATATCATTATGTTCCTCTCAAATATTTATATTAGGTGACTTTAATGCCCACTCGCCTTCCTGGGGATGTGTTTCTCAAGACAGTTCAGGCGACTCAATTTTGACGTTTTGCGATGATAATAATATGTGTATCTTGAACAATGGCTCACCAACTAGATTTACTTCACCATCACAAAATCAAAGTGCAGTTGACCTTTCCTTGTGTTCTACCAATCTTGCTACCTCCACTTCCTGGACCGTCATGGATGACACCTTTTCTAGTGACCATTTCCCAATAATTCTAAACTATTCTCCTAGTCCATCGTTTTCAACAACATATACAAAAGTCAGTAAATTCAAATTGAATTTAGCAGATTGGTATAACTTCCATAAAATCTTAGAAAAATCCGTTAGCACTCTTCCACCTCTTATGTTTCCAGCGGATTTAAATACAATTTTCTCTAAACTATTATCAGTTATTAAATCAGCTGCCGAGTCTTGCATTCCAAAAACAAAAAAATCGAAAAAATCTAAAACTCTCCCGCCATGGTGGGACGACGAATGCTCAGAACTCATTCTAGAGAGAAAAAAAGCCATGAAAAAATACAGGAAAAATATGTCACTGTCCAATTTTCTTAATGCAAAAAATATTCAAGCATTAACTAAGAAAACTTTAAGAAAAAAAAAACGTCAAGGCTGGTATGACTTCTGTAATTCCCTTTCTCCAGAATCTTCTTCTTCTCAAATCTGGAATAAAATTCATAGATTTCGTGCATCATATTCTCCTACATATACTAACTCCCAGGATGACTGGATAATGTCATTTACCGATAATTTGGCCCCTGCCTACGTTCCAAGCTTTGAAGAGGTATGCAACTCTTCTCATAATTCACAGCCCGCCTCCTGGCTAACCTCTCCATTATGTAATACGGCTCCAGGAGTGGATGGTATTTCAAATATATTTTTTCAAAAATTTCCTGCTAATCTTCTGTCATACCTTTTAGATATGTACAACCTAATTTTACAAATAGGTTTCGTACCTTCAGAATGGAAGACCCAGATAGTTATTCCAATTTTGAAACCGGGTAAAGATGCAAAACTTGGTTCTTCCTATAGACCTATTGCACTTTCATCTTGTTTCTTAAAATTATTAGAGCGTATGTTGAAAAAACGATTAGATTGGTATATAGAACATAATAACTTTCTTTCGACTTCACAATTTGGTTTCCGAAAATCAAAATCTTGTCTTGATAACCTGAGTATTTTAACAACTGACATTCGGACTGCTTTCTCTAAACAAGAATCTACTGCAGCAGCCTTTTTAGATATATCTGGCGCATATGATAACGTTCAGCTTCCTGTACTGAAAAATAAATTATCTACAATAGGTATTCCGGATCAACTGTGTCGTCTCATTCATAACATATTTTCCGAACGCACTATTAATATCAATAGAAATAATATAAATATATCAAGAACCATATGGAAAGGATTACCTCAGGGCTCCGTATTAAGTCCTATTTTATTTAATGTCTACGGTTCAGATCTCGAATCGAAACTCCCTGATAAGGTTTCCTTTGTTAATTATGCTGACGATATTAGCATATATGTTTCAAATAAATTTATTGATATATCCGTAAAGGATTTAACTATGGCTATCAAAATAATAAACAAATGGGCTCTTAAAAATGGTCTCCAGGTTTCCCCTCAAAAAAGTAAGGTTGTAATTTTTACTAGTAAACACAAAACTCCCACAGTAAACATAATTATTGACAATATTAAAATTCCTGTGTTAAATCAAGTTAAATTTCTGGGCTTAATTTTAGACAGAAAAATGTCATGGAAACCTCACATTGACCATGCTATTGCCAAATGCGAAAGAAATTTAAACCCTCTTCGAGCTGTTTCCCGAGTGTGGTGGGGTTCTCACCCATCATGCATGAAAATCCTTTACAATTCTCTGGTTCGTGGTGTCCTTGATTTTGGTAGCTTTCTTTGGGACCCGATCCCTTCATTTCTTCAACTTAAACTTGAAAGAATTCAATCAAAGGGCCTGAGACTGGTTCTCGGCGCTATGCGTTCAACACCCATTAATGCTCTTCAAGTGGAGGCACTAGACATGCCTCTTAATCTTCGTAGAGAATTATTGGCAGTCAAATTTCTCACAAAGCGGATAAATATTAATACACACCCCATCATGCGTAAACTATCATCCTTGCTATCTCTATGTCAATCCACTAGATTCTGGGCCAAAAAACCATATCCTCACTTATGCTTAGCATATTTAAAGCTCCGTGATAGAATAACCGATTCTCCTAACTATTCTTGCCTGCCATACTACCAAACTCCCTTTAAGGTTAATTTCATTATTCCCAATATAATTGAAAATATTGGCATCAACAAATCGACTCAATTACCCCCCCACACCATTAACAAAATCTTCAATAACATAGTAAATTCTAAATGGCCGTCACATCTTAACATTTATACTGATGGGTCAAAAATGTATCCAAATGGACCATGTGGCTCCGCAGTGTACATTCCTTCCTTAAATACTGAACTTCTCTTTAAGCTGCCCCCTGGGTCATCTGTCTATTCAGCGGAGTGTTTGGCGATAAGAGAAGCATTAAAACTTCTAGACTCTCTTCCCCATTCAAAAATTCTGATCCTTTTTGATTGCTTAAGTTCCCTCAAATCCTTATCCAACGATCTCTCTAAATTTCCAGACAACGAACTACTTTGCTCTATCAGATATCTCATGTGTAGTCTTATAGAAAAAGACTATGAAATTATACTAGCATGGATCCCTTCCCACGTAGGTATAAATGGGAACGAGATCGCGGATAAATTAGCAAAACAAGCCTCCAGTTCTGATGCCGCTTATTTTAACAATTCCCTTTCCATCCAAGACACAATTCGTTCTCATTGTAACATTGCCAAAAATAAATGGCAAGACCTGTGGAAAATCACTTCTGAAACCAAAGGAACATACTACTATAATATCCAATTAAACATTCCATCTTTTCCATGGTTTCATAAAAAAAAAATGTCCAAAAGAGAGATCTCTAATATCTCGAGAATGAGATTGGGTCATTGCTCAATTGCCTCTCACCTTTATAAAATAAATATAAAAGAAAACCCTTCTTGTGCATGCGGGGCAGAATTGGAAACACTCGATCACGTGTTCTTTGAATGCCCGATGCACTACGAATATGACATCTATCCCAACTTAAAAGTCCCTCTGCCAGTCAACATGTCGCATCTCTTATCACTAAACTCTCTTGCTATTTATTCCGCAATATCCAAATTTATCCTTATCAATTGTATTAATCTGTAAATCGTAACATTCAATAACTTATTTTTTTATCTTTTCTTCCATTTGGCACAAATCACTCTTATAAGGGTGGGTTGCCTAATATTTAAAAAAAAAAAAATATCACCTGTCAAAATTTGGAAAATACTCTTGCGTTCTTTAAAACAAAATTTATCTGCTTTTTTAAAAATATTTCATACAACATAAGCATTCTTCACTATACTGCATTAATAGTTTGTCTATCTTAACATAAAAATATACTATCGGAAGAAAATTTATATTCCTGATAGTAACATTTAGTATGAATAAAAATGTAATGAGATAAATTTCTATGTATGGAAACGTTCAGTAATTTGATTTCATGTTATAATGTAAAGAGCTTGAACATAGAACTGATTAGCTTTCCATAAATAACAAAAAATTTCTTCATATGATACCACGTGTCAAAATTTTGAAAATGCTCTCGCGTTCTTTAAAACAAAATTTATCTGCTTTTTTTATAATATTTCATACAACATAAGCATTCTTCACTATACGGCATTAATAGTTTGTCTATCTTAACATAAAAATATACTATCGGAAGAAAATTTATATTCCTGGTAGTAACATTTAGTATGAATAAAAATGTAATTAGATAAATATCTATGTATGGAAAAGTTCAGTAATTTGATTTCATGTTATAATGTAAAGAGCTTGAACATAGAACTGATTAGCTTTCCATAAATAACAAAAAAAATCTTCATATGATATCACGTGTCAAAATTTTGAAAATGCTCTCGCGTTCTTTAAAACAAAATTTATCTGCTTTTTTTAAAATATTTCATACAACATAAGCATTCTTCACTATACTGCATTAATAGTTTGTTTATCTTAATATAAAAATATACTATCGGAAGAAAATTTATATTCCTGATAGTAACATTTAGTATGAATAAAAATGTAATTAGATAAATTTCTATGTATGGAAAAGTTCAGTAATTTGATTTCATGTTATAATGTAAAGAGCTTGAACATAGAACTGATTAGCTTTCCATAAATAACAAAAAAATTCTTCATATGATATCACCTGTCAAAATTTGGAAAATGCTCTCGCGTTCTTTAAAACAAAATTTATCTGCTTTTTTTAAAATATTTCATACAACATAAGCATTCTTCACTATACTGCATTAATAGTTTTTTTTATCTTAACATAAAAATATACTATCGGAAGAAAATTTATATTCCTGGTAGTAACATTTAGTATGAATAAAAATGTAATTAGATAAATTTCTATGTATGGAAAAGTTCAGTAATTTGATTTCATGTTATAATGTAAAGAGCTTGAACATAGAACTGATTAGCTTTCCATAAATAACAAAAAAATTCTTCATATGATATCACCTGTCAAAATTTGGAAAATACTCTTGCGTTCTTTAAAACAAAATTTATCTGCTTTTTTAAAAATATTTCATACAACATAAGCATTCTTCACTATACTGCATTAATAGTTTGTCAATCTTAACATAAAAATATGCTATCGGAAGAAAATTTATATTCCTGATAGTAACATTTAGTATGAATAAAAATGTAATAAGATATATTTCTATGTATGGAAAAGTTCAGTAATTTGATTTCATGTTATAATGTAAAGAGCTTGAACATAGAACTGATTAGCTTTCCATAAATAACAAAAAAAATCTTCATATGATATCACGTGTCAAAATTTTGAAAATGCTCTCGCGTTCTTAAAAACAAAATTTATCTGCTTTTTTTAAAATATTTCATACAACATAAGCATTCTTCACTATACTGCATTAATAGTTTGTTTATCTTAATATAAAAATATACTATCGGAAGAAAATTTATATTCCTGATAGTAACATTTAGTATGAATAAAAATGTAATTAGATAAATTTCTATGTATGGAAAAGTTCAGTAATTTGATTTCATGTTATAATGTAAAGAGCTTGAACATAGAACTGATTAGCTTTCCATAAATAACAAAAAATTTCTTCATATGATACCACGTGTCAAAATTTTGAAAATGCTCTCGCGTTCTTTAAAACAAAATTTATCTGCTTTTTTTATAATATTTCATACAACATAAGCATTCTTCACTATACTGCATTAATAGTTTTTTTTATCTTAACATAAAAATATACTATCGGAAGAAAATTTATATTCCTGGTAGTAACATTTAGTATGAATAAAAATGTAATTAGATAAATTTCTATGTATGGAAAAGTTCAGTAATTTGATTTCATGTTATAATGTAAAGAGCTTGATCATAGAACTGATTAGCTTTCCATAAATAACAAAAAAATTCTTCATATGATATCACCTGTCAAAATTTGGAAAATACTCTTGCGTTCTTTAAAACAAAATTTATCTGCTTTTTTAAAAATATTTCATACAACATAAGCATTCTTCACTATACTGCATTAATAGTTTGTCTATCTTAACATAAAAATATACTATCGGAAGAAAATTTATATTCCTGATAGTAACATTTAGTATGAATAAAAATGTAATAAGATATATTTCTATGTATGGAAAAGTTCAGTAATTTGATTTCATGTTATAATGTAAAGAGCTTGAACATAGAACTGATTAGCTTTCCATAAATAACAAAAAAATTCTTCATATGATATCACCTGTCAAAATTTGGAAAATGCTCTCGCGTTCTTTAAAACAAAATTTATCTGCTTTTTTTAAAATATTTCATACAACATAAGCATTCTTCACTATACTGCATTAATAGTTTTTTTTATCTTAACATAAAAATATACTATCGGAAGAAAATTTATATTCCTGGTAGTAACATTTAGTATGAATAAAAATGTAATTAGATAAATTTCTATGTATGGAAAAGTTCAGTAATTTGATTTCATGTTATAATGTAAAGAGCTTGAACATAGAACTGATTAGCTTTCCATAAATAACAAAAAAATTCTTCATATGATATCACCTGTCAAAATTTGGAAAATACTCTTGCGTTCTTTAAAACAAAATTTATCTGCTTTTTTAAAAATATTTCATACAACATAAGCATTCTTCACTATACTGCATTAATAGTTTGTCTATCTTAACATAAAAATATACTATCGGAAGAAAATTTATATTCCTGATAGTAACATTTAGTATGAATAAAAATGTAATAAGATATATTTCTATGTATGGAAAAGTTCAGTAATTTGATTTCATGTTATAATGTAAAGAGCTTGAACATAGAACTGATTAGCTTTCCATAAATAACAAAAAAAATCTTCATATGATATCACGTGTCAAAATTTTGAAAATGCTCTCGCGTTCTTTAAAACAAAATTTATCTGCTTTTTTTAAAATATTTCATACAACATAAGCATTCTTCACTATACTGCATTAATAGTTTGTTTATCTTAATATAAAAATATACTATCGGAAGAAAATTTATATTCCTGATAGTAACATTTAGTATGAATAAAAATGTAATTAGATAAATTTCTATGTATGGAAAAGTTCAGTAATTTGATTTCATGTTATAATGTAAAGAGCTTGAACATAGAACTGATTAGCTTTCCATAAATAACAAAAAAATTCTTCATATGATATCACCTGTCAAAATTTGGAAAATGCTCTCGCGTTCTTTAAAACAAAATTTATCTGCTTTTTTTAAAATATTTCATACAACATAAGCATTCTTCACTATACTGCATTAATAGTTTTTTTATCTTAACATAAAAATATACTATCGGAAGAAAATTTATATTCCTGGTAGTAACATTTAGTATGAATAAAAATGTAATTAGATAAATTTCTATGTATGGAAAAGTTCAGTAATTTGATTTCATGTTATAATGTAAAGAGCTTGAACATAGAACTGATTAGCTTTCCATAAATAACAAAAAAATTCTTCATATGATATCACCTGTCAAAATTTGGAAAATGCTCTCGCGTTCTTTAAAACAAAATTTATCTGCTTTTTTTAAAATATTTCATACAACATAAGCATTCTTCACTATACTGCATTAATAGTTTGTCTATCTTAACATAAAAATATACTATCGGAAGAAAATTTATATTCCTGATAGTAACATTTAGTATGAATAAAAATGTAATTAGATATATTTCTATGTATGGAAAAGTTCAGTAATTTGATTTCATGTTATAATGTAAAGAGCTTTAACATAGAACTGATTAGCTTTCCATAAATAACAATAAATTTCTTCATATGATATCACGTGTCAAAATTTTGAAAATGCTCTCGCGTTCTTTAAAACAAAATTTATCTGCTTTTTTCATAATATTTCATACAACATAAGCATTCTTCACTATACGGCATTAATAGTTTGTCTATCTTAACATGAAAATATACTATCGTTAGAAAATTTATATTCCTGGTAGTAAAATTTAGAATGAATAAAATATTTCATTGTCAATATTTGTGGTGTGGAGAGTTTAGTGTTGGCCACAACCCACTCGTTTTTTGTTATTGTTTTATATATGTGTTAATGGAAATAAATAATTTCATTTCATTTCATTTCACACACCAGTTGCGTCTCAACTTAAATGATAATTAAGATAATTAATTAATTTTATATATTTCATAATTTTTTTCGTATATTTTTGTGTGGTATATTCTCTAGATGCGTAATGTAGATGTCAATAGATTTTTACATCTTTAATAATATTACACAACTTGAATAAATTACGTGTGTAGGGAGATCAAAATTTGTGGTTATATATGTTTTTGAATTTCGCTATGCCCTAGTAACAATGTCGGATCTGCATATTGGCGAAAACACTTTTACTCTTCTCCTTAGCGCTTTTGTCCCGTTTCTATCGGGGTACGCTTTGACCATGATCCTAGAATTGGCGAGTCTGGTTGTTACATTGAAGCGACTGCCATCTGACCTTCGTAACCCTTAGAAAGGGGAACCAGAAAAATTGGATCATGGCTACACATAGCTAGTGATATAAATCCGCACATAGATTTTTTTTAAAATCCTGAGGTGCGTGCCCCACCCGGATTCGAACCGTCGACCTCACACTTTTACTTTTACTGTATAAAATTAATTGTATATTATATATGTAGCTATTGTAAAAATACAAGCATAAACTTACAATTTCATAATTTTTCGACTATTTTACAAATAAAAAACAACGTTGGATCTGTACAAAGGAGTCCATATAGAAATGTTGTTTATTAAAATCCGACATTGTTTTACGGGAAATCACCATTGTGCCGGGTGCGTATCTACCACTTCCATCGATAGTGTAGGGATTGCGCCTTAGCTTACAGGTATTAGTTATAATAATTTTATGTCAAAACATACAATATCCTTTTATGAGCTATGCAGTTTTAATATAGTGAATAAGTTTTCCCAATAGTAATGTCGATTGTGTTAGATACATTCAAGTGAATGTAGAAGTAAAAATAATTTAAACAAATACCAATTTTTTTTCTCTTTAATTACCATATCCGACAACGTTCAATGGAAGAAAAATAATTCAAAATACTTTAAGTAGCTGATCCTTCATTTCAGCATGGAATCTAAAAGGCAAAAAGTTTCATATCTGATACATCCGACATTGCAGTTTGATTAAAGTCCAATTAACAACGGCGGATGTGTAATATCTCAAAATGAGTTAATTTTCATCTTCTTCTTCTTAAGCCTTCCTCCCTCCACTGCTTGATGTAGGCCTCTTGTATTCTTTTCCATTCGTCTCTGTCTCTACCCCTTCGCATACAGGTCCTTCCAGCTTGCTGAACTATGTCATCGGACCACCTTTTGGGGGGTTTTTGGTCCAGGGCCTCCACTGTAGAATTCTGGGTGCCCACCTAGTATCCCCCTGTCGAGCCATATGGCCAGCCCATTGCCACTTCAACCTTGCAATTTCTTTCCATAATATTCTTAAATTCGATTTTAACAGTAACAATTTGGATACAACATGTGCAAATTTTCAAAAAAATTCCTTAGAAAATGTAAATTTCATAAGGGAAAGGCACATGTTTTTTTCTTCATTTCGCTCTCTGGTAAAAATACCTAAGTTATTGCAGATCCGCCATTGTTCTGCAATAATGCATAGTGATTCGTGGTTATAAAAATTTTGTTGAAAAAATAAAAATGTGTACCTATACCTATTAGAATACGTAAAACAATCGGATCCAAAACAATCCTATCTTTTAAACGGAACCAATTATACCTACTTCTTCTTCTTCTTCCTCTTTTTTTAGATCTATGATCTGTTCTTACAGGTCCTGGGACGAGGACGTCCAGCTCTCCCTCTATCTCTTTGATGGTCTTCCCGGTGGTCGGCGTCCCTCTGGTATTTCGCGCATTACGATCTTTGGCAGCCTTTCTGGATTCATCCTTCTAACATGATCTCTCCAGTGTCGTCTTCTTTGTCTGCTCCACCTTACAATATCTTCCACATTGCAGGTTCTGCGGATCTCCTCGTTGGGTATTCTGTCTCTGAGGGTTCTGCCCAAGATAGGTCTTAGTGTTTTCATCTCCGTTGTTCTGAGTAGTTGTTTTTTTCTCAAGTGTCTGCCCTTGCTTCAACTCCATAAGTCATTATGGGTCTGATGCAGGTTTTATATATTCACCAATTATACCAATTTAAAAAAAAATCATTGAAATCGGTTTGGCGGTTTTGGATATTAGCTTATACGAACATCGTGACACGAAATTTTAATGTTTTATGAATCATAATGTTAAGGCGATACCGAGTCGCAAAAGTGTGTAATTTAAGGCGGGTACTTATTTCACAAGGACATCCCTATTAGTGATGTATATACATAGGTGATAAGATGCTATGGTGAGAGTTGATGAATCCGAGTATGAAAAGTCTCCCTTATCCCCCTATAACTGTTATACAGGATGTTTCCAGTGTTTGCTCTACACATCAATTTGATCCACTCTGCGTTAACTACGGCAGAAACTCACCCTTTATCACGTCCTATATACTAAACACATGGATACAGCAACGACGGTTTTTGCATTGGTCAGTTTCAAAAAGGATTTGGGTGTTTTTTAAAATCGTTTTTGAAATATAAATAAGCTATAAACCACTTGTTTTTTGAGTCACTTCGCGACATGTTTCGGAAGCGCTGTCCTTCCATCGACCGGCGTGTCGAGACTGTCGGCGTGTCGGCGTGCCGGTCGATGGAAGGACAGCGCTTCCGAAACATGTCGCGAAGTGACTCAAAAAACAAGTGGTTTATAGCTAATTTATATTTCAAAAATGGTTTATATTAACTACCACAAAATATCCGCCGAATCATTAAATGATATTTTTTAAAATGTTTATTATAGTCCGAATGGAACTTTTAGACCCGGAGCCCAGGATCTTACGTAGTAATATTCTCTCGATGGCATCTAGCATTTCTGCGGTTTTGGTAGTCATTGTCACTGCTTCGCATGCATATGCTACCACAGTTCTATTATTTTTAGTTTTCAATGGACACTTCTGAACTTAAGCAATGGGAGTAAGTAGAAGAATATTTTGTTCCCTGTTGTAATCCTTTTCTTAATGTCCATGGTCCTCGTTTTCTTTTGTTATTGCCGAGCGTAAGTAGGTAAATTCATCTACTGCTTATTATGTTTATAGTATATCTAATTCATCTCTTCGGTCTTACAGGTCCTCCTAATCGCCTCGTTCCGCACTCTGTCTCTTTGCGTCTTCCATGTAACAGCACGTAGGACCTTCATTTCTGAAACTCTGAGCTGGTTCTTAGTTCTTGTCGTGTTGACTCTTGTTTGTGTGTTTTTATACATTAATTTTATTTACAATTTGATAGAGGAATAGAAAGAGGTCAGAATACCATTCTCTAATGCCAGTACCTACACTCATGAATGAACATTCATGAGTGTACATAGGTACTGGTATCATAGACGTCGGCGTATTATTCCAGACTGCAACAAACAGGAATGCTTTCTAAATAGAGATCAATAACTTTGGGGGGGAGATACTATAATATATGTAACATCCGAGAAGGGTTAGGCCACGCCAGCGACGAATATTATCTAGTAAAAGTTTCGCTATCCCTGCAACGGAAGGGGTTCGGGTAATGTTCGGGGGTTTATAAAAAGGTTCTATTGTGTTTTGGTGTTTGCTTTCTTCATTCACGTGGAGGAACAGGGAGAGCAGTGGGAGTCTGTAGGAGCATTTGATCGCATCCCGGGGCCCTGATAAAGGTTTACTTAGCACTTCTGATAAAACGGTCTCTCATACAATACTAACTAACACACTTTGGTACTACATCGATAGATTTATATACCCTGGTTCTCGTACATCCTTTCATTAATTCGCTCACACCTAGATTAAACCTTGAAGCCAAAATGATACCCATTTCTTGCATATTAAATTATTTTTACTCATATGAGTATGATATGTAATTTAATTATTGTTTGCCTATTATGTTTTCCATTAAGGGTAGAAAATGGAAAATGGTAATGTTTAACAAATTTAGTTTTTTCCACGACAATTCTATTAACAAACATTTCGCCATTACATCAATCGATCCATATACATATTCTCGTATGCTTTCTCGTTAATTTACTTATATGAAGGGAAAATTAATTATATCAACTTCTTGTTTATTTAATTTTATTGCTACTTATACGAATGGGGGTTTGTTAATTTCTATTTGACTAATTCTGTTTTTCATTAAGGGTAGAAAATGGAATACGGGAATGTTCAACTTAATTATGTTTCAAGATCGACAATTATTCTTGAAAAAACTCTTGTTAAAACAATGAAAGAACATGATTATAAATTTAATTAATTTCTAATGAATAAACACACATTTAAACTTCACATGTTATGTGCTCACAACATTACAAAAAAAATGTTTCTGAGTCACGCCAAGTCTAATTTCTAGACTTGTCAGCGTGTTCTCAAGACAATATCTAAGTATATTCTAATAATAACAAACAAAATTAGAGTAAAAAAAAGACACACACAAAGATGGTCTCCCAAACATACATTCCTTCCTATGTTACAAAACTTATCTATTTATTATTATAGAAATTAAATCTTCTTCTTCTTTTTCTTTGCCTTATCCCACTTTAGGTATGGTCGGCTCTCCTAATCCTTTGGCGCCATATTATATAAATTAAATGAATAAAATAAATTAAATCGTGAGAGATATGTTAATTATATATAAAGCCACACCTCAATAGCTATTCCTTGATAAGTCTTTTTACATTGTTTTTGCTTTTGCATTTCTAAATAGATGCCGGCATCATATTAAGCAACTTATGTAGGTATGTGATTCATATTAATTACACCAACATAGTTAATTGCATATTTTTGTTGCATGTTGCATATTTTTATATTTTTTGCATATTATAATATTGTTATTATTAAGCAAACATTTTTCTTTATATATATATATTTTTTATAATATTATATATATATTTTTTTAATAACAAGTTATTAAATGAGTCGTATATGACTCGTTTTATTGTAGTGATTACAGTTTATTGTTCTCAGTATCGTATTATTTATATGAAGTATGATTCTTGTATAAATGATGTATGTATCTGTCATAAAAGAATGTTGTGTAGATTGTATTAAGCATAGAAGTTTAATACAGTAAAGCATTTGAGGCAGCATTATAGTCAGTTAGGTAGATACTGTTAACTGGAAGACCAGGCTCCACCCACTTCCGGTCTGTGAGATCGCTACGTTGTGCTGCCTGTAGGTATGTGGTACTCTTGATAAAAATATGTAATATAGCTATGTGGTACTCTTGATAAAAATATGTAATATAGCTATGTGGTACTCTTGATAAAAATATCGATATAAGGAAAGAATGTAGGATAAAGAAAGATGTTATCAACAGAAAGAAAGTGAACACATTGAGATGGTTTGGCCACATGGGTAGAATGAATGAGGAACGCCTGACGAAGAAAATATACATTGCGGACAGGAATGGAATGAGAGGTAGGGGCCGCCCAAGGAAGGTATGGCACGTCCGTGTGAACGGTATTCTGAAAGACGGAAATGTGAGAAGCGTGAACAACAGACGAACATGTATAAGACGATGTATGAATGTTGTCGAGGCGATGAATGTATGTCAAGATAGAAGTAAGTGGCGTTCGGTTCTCTCTGCCTACCCCGTAAGGGACATGGCGTGATGGTATGTATGTATGTATGTATGTTATTATTAAGATCACAGCCAAAAATCCCCTTAAGGGATTAGGCAAAATAACATGAATATTGTAATTATATTTTTATCAATAAAATAGGAAGAGTTACAGTATCTTGTAAGTACGGTATATGAAGGATGCATAGAAAACGGACTTAAAATGAATGCCAGCAAATCAAAGGTAATGGTCTTTGAAAAGAATGAAAGCAGAACAGTGTGTCAAATAAAAGTAGAGAATGAATGGCTTGAACAAGTCGACGAGTATGTCTACCTGGGTAGTATGTTCCAGCGGAATGGACGGCCTGATAAGGATATTGAAAGAAAAGTTATGGCAGGAAACAGAGTGAATGGAGCACTTAGACCAGTTATGAATGATCGCAACATATCAAGAGAAGTTGCCATTCATAACGCAATCGTAGTGCCAACCCTGACGTATGCAAGTGAGACCTGGACATGGCAGAAGTCGCACGAAAGCAGAATAAATGCAGTTGAAATGAGATCGCTTAGAAGAATTTGTAACAGAACGATGTATGACAGAGTTCGGAATGAAGATACAAGGAAAGAATGTAAGATAAAGAAAGATGTAATTAACAGAATGAAAGTTAACACATTGAGATGGTTTGGCCACTTGGGGAGAATGAACCAAGAACGCCTGACGAAGAAAATATACAAAGCTGACAGGAACGGAATAAGAGGTCGCGGGCGCCCTAGAAAAGGATGGCACGACCATGTAAACGATATTTTGAAAGATGGAAATGTAAGAAGCGTGAACAACAGACGAACATGTATAAGACGATGTATGAATGTTGATGAGGCAATGAATGCGTGTCAAGATAGAAAAATTTGGCGTTCGGTTCTCTCTGCCTACCCCGTGAGGGACATGGCGTGATGGTATGTATGTATGTATGTATGAAATAAAATAAAACTACTCTCTTTCTATGGCTCTGAAATAAAAATCGCGTCATAGATTGGATTTATGACAGGTATTATGGCGGACATTGGAACCTGGTTAATCTGTTTTGTGTGAGCCCATATGTTTGTTGAGGTAATGATTGTGAGTGCAGAAAGTTGAGATTGTGTACATATTTAGTATGGAACGGGACCAATCACCTGGTTCATAATTGCATATAATTGTCAATATAAATTGTAAACTGATAGCCCTTGAACAGGATTTCTTAGTTGGGCAGCAGTAATCTACTTATTGTTGTCATTATAAATATGGTGTGATAAAAAGTAAATAAATAAATAAAAATAAATTATATTATGACGTTCTCTTAAAGTATTTATAATTATATTTTGGAACAACATATAATTTTCATTCTTATCTCATTCATATTTTTTCTCGTTGATTTTCATTCTTTTCTGATTCATATTTAAATTTTGTTGACAATATCCTTCCTGTTCGCTGTATAAAAATATAGCTAAATCCGTTTTTTATACAGCGAGTCATTTGTGTTATACGTAAAGAAAAAGATATGTTTTTGAAGGACGTGCTTTTTTTTAAATAGAATAATTTTGCTGCCATCAGAGCCAGAATATTTAATTGTGCTTAAATATTCATAGCCTCAATTTTCAAGTGCAAATGAGAATTGTCCTTTTTACGTTTGTCCTTAAATATTATATGTATTAAGAAGAGTCTCGAATAAAAAGTCATTGCGGTAACATCTCTTCCAAGATGGTATTAAAGAACCCTCCCAGATGGAGTTTCATTGCCGAGAAAAGCTTTGAATCTCTTAGCGTTATTCTGTTATTGCAACGTTTGCTCGGGTTTTACTGTCGGTTTTGGGTTTTACGACATAATATTTATCATCCTGTTGGGATGCAAATAATGACGAGGAAAATAGCTGACAACTCCTTTGTAGGCAATATTTTACTGTGTATTTTTAACATACCATTTGTTTATACCATTTGGGTTCCCATTCGAAAAAATAAAAATTCAGGCAAACAAAATTTCTCAAAGACATTTGTCTGTGTGCAATTGTTATCTTATGGCTTGAATTTTGCTTATAATTTATATTATATTATTGCATATTGAATTGTTTGTTGACCTATGTTTACTATGTGTAAAAGCCGATCTCCGAGTTGAGAATCGACGTTGATTTAGTGGACTGTATATAATGATGTAAAGAATTTATGGAACACACACTTTTTGGCTTGCGATAAATTGTATAAAATGACGCGTGCATGTGTCTATGTACCGGTAAAAGGATGGATCAAGGACTCACCAATATACCGCCTTATAGCCCGTTCACTGCACAATACAACACATATAACACAGATGATTCAATGTATGTTTCTTCTCAATAATGTCTTAGTTAATTAATATTGATCGATATAGTATGGAGATCGATAAGGCACACGATAAGCCACACTCGCGAGCGATTCTCGGCGGTATTATATAGACGGCGAATATTTGACGATTAAATGTTACAGGATTAGCGGGTTAGGGGGGGGGATTAAGGTAAGGAGCGGCGGGCGGGTCGTTTCGTATTATTGCACTGACAAATAATCAAAAATACTATTGTACCAACATAGACAATATACAGCGCGCGAATTCAAAATACGAAAACCGAACATCCCCCCGGGCGGAAAGGGGCTGAAAGCCTCTTTCCAAATCGAAAAAGGTATCCCCACATATGTCGCTTCCTGTCAATACTAAATATTTCTATGACACGAAACGTATCAGGCTAGATGATACGTCAAGTGTCTCAGATCGATAACGAATAACAATTTAACAAAAATAATAACAAAATAATAAGTTAACTAATAAATTATACGAAATATTATACGAATAAGAACGAATTATTGGAATGGCAATGGATACAATTTTACAACGGGTCTTTGCAGAGTCCCTTGAGCGGTGCGGACTGTAACCACGCGAACCACATCATCCTTACCTGGATGACAATCAATTATTCGACCCAACTTCCATTGCATGGATGGGACCTTTGGGTCGTCAATGATCACAAGGTTTCCGATGGATAAATTTTTTTGCAGTTTAAACCATTTTGCACGTGGTTGTAAGGAGTGCAAATATTCTTTTTTCCATTTTGACCAAAAGTGTTGACTTATGTGTTGTAAAAGTTGCCAACGAGATAAATGATGATGTGGTATTTCCTGAAAGTCGTATTCAGGAATTGCAACAAGAGGGGCACCTACTAAAAAATGTCCCGGAGTTAGAGCATCAATCTCTGTTGGATCTGATGACGATGGGACTAATGGACGTGAATTAAGAATGGCCTCTATTTTGGTGAAAACAGTAGCCAATTCTTCAAACGTTAATGTTTGTTGTCCGATCACCCGTTTAAGATGATGTTTGCATGACTTGACCCCTGCTTCCCACAGACCACCGAAATGAGGTCCAGAAGGGGGGTTGAATGACCATTTTATGTGACGCTGAGTAGCACTGTTCATCAATGACACTTGATTTTCCTTCGAATTCAAAAATGATTCTACCTCAGATAAATATCTACTTGCACCTACAAAATTGGTTCCACAATCGGTAAACAAGTTTTGGCATATACCACGACGACTAATAAAACGATCCAATGTAGCCAGAAAAGCCTCTGTAGAAAGGTCTGAAACGACTTCTAAGTGGACTGCCTTTGTCGAAAAGCATATAAATATACACAAATAAGCTTTAGCAACTTTAGGGTTACGACGTTTATGTTCCTTTATGACAAATGGTCCTCCAAAATCTACTCCAACGTTTAAAAATGGTCGACCTTCACGAAATCGAGAGACCGGAAGGTCACTCATAATAGGAGATACATTAGATGGTTTAGCCTTGAAGCAAGTAAGACATTTATGAATTTCTGATCTTATTACGCTGCGAGCACATAAAATCCAAAATTTTTGCGTGATCAACGATTGCAACGTTCGTGGACCAACATGTAAGTAGATTTTATGGTAATGATTTATGATTAAGGTAGTCAAATGGCACCTTTTTGGCAACAGTATAGGGTGTCTAGCGGTATCTGATATTGGAGCATATCGAAGACGACCCCCTACCCTTAACAGACCATCATGATCGATGAATGGTGCAAGATTTTGTATATACCGAGAGCATGGTCGATTATTTCTAACCATTTCGATTTCTGGTTTGAAATTATTATGCTGTATAATTTTTATGCAACACATTGTGGCATTGTTAAGTTCATTCAACGTTAGTGGTTTGGTTATATCATAGTTAGCCTTCAATCTTAATTTGAGTATAAATCTACGACATAAGGCTATTGTTCGTTGAAGCTTTGCAAAAGATGAAAATCTTAAAGTTACATCGTAGTCATCTATAGACATATTGATAGGCAACGATGTCACAACGTTTGATTTTCGTTCGGGAATCTGTTCAAACGATAAAGTGTTTTTCGATTTATTCTGTGGCCATTCATTTACTGATGATAGTAAGAACTTAGGACCAGACCACCACAAGGATGCATTAATGATTTCACCAGGAAAGATCCCACGTGATCCAATATCTGCGGGATTTTCCTGAGACGAAACATGAAACCAATGTTCATAAGATACGTTTTCAATGATACGTTCAACTCGATTTGCTACAAATGTTTGTAAAAGATAACTCGATGTATTCAACCAGGACAATACGATAGTGGAATCTGTGAATGCGAATACCTTTTCAATATTAAGTTTACCTTGATATATATTTCTGCAATAACTCAACAGCTTTGACAATAACAAAGCGCCCATGAGTTCGAGACGAGGAATCGATAATATTTTCACAGGTGCAACTTTTGATTTAGCTAATAGCAAATGACTTGTGGTGATACAATCATTTACCACAATCAAATAAACTACAGCACAGTAACCCTTTTCCGAAGCATCAGAGAAACCGACAAGAACACAACGACTTTTTTCACACGTGTTTACATATCTATTTATTTGTATATTCGATAACAAGGGAAGTTGTACTATGAATGTGTTCCACTTTACACATAAATGCGATGGAATTTCTTCATCCCAATTTAATTTAAGCTTCCATAAAGATTGCATCAAACACTTAGCTACAAATATGACAGGTGTAACAAATCCTAAGGGGTCATATAATCGTCCAATGATGGATAATATCAATCTTTTTGTACATATTTTGGGAGAAGACAGGGAGAATTTATAAGTGAATTCATCAATAGATGGCATCCACTGAATTCCAAGAATCTTAACATTTTCTTTGTCTTTGTCTAAATCAAAAGAGACTGGTGTTTCCCTGTGACTTATAGGGATGTCATCTAAAAATGCGGAGGAATTGCTTGACCACTTTCGCAATTCAAAGCCACCGCGTTTTAATAATTCTATTAAACTATTTCTAATTGCTTGAGCATGTTTCAACGATTTAGCACCACTGACGATGTCGTCTACATAGGTATCGTCAGTCAATAATTTAGATGCTTTAGGGAAGTCTAATTGTTCATCTGAACCCAATCTATGTAAAGTTTTTATAGCTAAATATGGCGCGCTAGCCGTACCATATGTAACTGTATTAAGCTCATATTCCTTTAGGGGTTGGTCAGGAGAGTCGCGCCAAAGGATATGTTGAAATTTACGAAATTCAGGTGCGATTAGAATTTGCCTATACATTTGTCGAATGTCGGCAGTAAAGGCTATTTTATGCAAACGAAAATTGCACATCAATTCAGATATATCCTTTTGCAATTTTGGCCCAATTAACAATGTATCATTTAATGAAAATCCAGAGGTTGTTTTAGAGCTCGCGTCAAAGACTACGCGAAGCTTCGTAGTCGAACTAGTATTTTTAAAGACACAGTGATGTGGGATGAAATATGTATCAGAATGAGGCCGAAGTGGAACTTCAATCATATGTCCCAGATCTGCATATTCTTTCATAAATGCGGAATATTGTCGTTTAACATCAGAATTTTGAGCGAGTCTTTTTTCTAAATGTTTAAAACGTGAAAGGGCTATCTCATAAGAGTTTCCTAATGTTTCATGATTTTGTTTAAAAGGTAACGATACGACATATCGACCATCTTTATTTCGATGGGTATTCTCAACAAAGATTTTTTCACAATGAATTTCATCTGGAGATTGTTTGGGCTTTGATGGAAGTTCTTCAACTTCCCAAAAACGTCTCAAAGCTATGTCTATAGGATCAGCAGCTTGCGTAACGAATGAATGAGTCATAGCACTAGGTGCCGTGGTATTACCCATTAACACATACCCAAACGTGGTATCTATTGCAGTCGGTTCATTTCGATTTCCGAACGATTTTCCGGTTTTTAGGACCGAAGCAAAGACGTCACTCCCAAATAAAATATCAATTTTCGATGGAATATGAAAGGTAGGATCAGCTAATTTTAAATTATCAATATGAGACCAATTATGATAATTAATATGATTTGTTGGCATATTCGAACAAATTGTCGATAAAATAAGGAAGTCCGCGACAGTACCGGAATCCTTAGAATTAATTGGACGATATTCTGTTGTGATTGAACCTTTTGGATCTGAAGTTGTGTTGCCTATTCCGCGAATCGTCATTTGTTTTTTGTAACGTGACAGTCCGAGACGATTCACAAATTCTTCTGAAATGAAATTGGCCTGACTCGCACTATCTAGAAGAACTCTGGCTTTATGATAAATACCATTTTGGCCACGTACCTCGACGAGGGCAGTAGCTAGTAACACCGAAAAAGTATTACTTTTGTTATAGGTGGCAGCTACACTCACCACCTGATCCTGTTCAGATCTCTGAGATAGACGTTCCTGTGAAGGAACTGCTGGTATGAAATGCAAAAGCGAATGGTGTCTAGATTTGCATTCTTTACACGAAAATTTTGAAGTACAGTCTTTGGACACATGTCCATTTTGCCTTAAACAATTTAGGCATAGTTTATTATTTTTTGCGAAGAAATAACGTTGTTTAGGAGACATTTTCTTAAATCTTTCACACGTATGTAATAAATGCGTCGATTTACACAATATACATTGGTGGTCGACATTGGTCACGAACGCATAATTCTGACGTCCTTTATGATGCGATTTTTCATTAGGCGTGTAGACTTGAGATGACGAAGCTGACTCAAGAGACCGACATTGCAATTCTAAAAATTCTAAAAGTTGGTCGAATGTAGGAAGGACATTTTCTGGTGTTAATATATTTGACAAGTAAGTTTCAAATTTTGTTCTTAAATCTAAGTTTAATTTTCTCAACGATATATTAATTAAAATGAAAGACCATTCCTTAACGGGAAAATCCAATGATGCGAGGGCATTGTAATTTTCTATTAACGTGTCTAAAAATGATCGAAGACTTGCAATAACTTTTACCTGACTCAAGTTCATTATGTAATCTAAATGGGAGTTTGCTATCTTTCTTTTATCATAAAAACGCCTTGTTATAATGTCTAAGGCAATTTCATAATTATCCTCCGAAATCGATAAATGTTTTATGAGGTTTAATGTATTTTCCGAAAGATAGCCTTGCAAATAATGCATTTTTTCTATATTGGATAAATTTGAATTATCGTGGACAAGCGCTCTAAATGAATTGAGGAACGATGGAAAATCGCCAAGTTTTCCAGAAAATTTTACAAGATTGATTTTTGGTAATATTGCGTTGACAGTGGAATTTGATTTTGTTTTAGATTCTATAACAGCGAAATTCTCTTTTATTTGATAATAGGTATTCAAAAATGTCTCTTGAATATCAGCGTCGTCAGTTTCCAATTTCTTCTTTTCTAGCGATTCAAGACATTCGATAAATTCAGCACGAATTGTTTCGAGCTCTCTATAGCTCAGCTTAAAAGAATTTATCATTTTAGGATCCCCTTCCAACGCTTTACGAGATACTTCTAATAGTCGATTAATGGATAGTTGCACAAACTTCAATTTTGCTGCCATGTTTACTTAAATAAAATATATGTAATATTTTAGTATATTAGTAACGATAGTTTATACCTAACCGAAGCACGAAATAAAAAGAAAACTATACGAACTAAAATGAACGAATTGAAAATAATCCAACTAAATATGAAACAAAATATAACAAAATGTAACAAAATGAATGTACTTATGTACGAAACTTAAACAAATATATCAAGTAAAGAATAAAATCATATACACGATAGTATATTATAATGAATATAAATGTATACGAATTGTATATTATTCCTATACTCTATAATATGGAACAACAAAGTAGCAAAAATAAATATGTATATATACACGATAGTATATTTAATTTATAATATCTACAAATATTATTCAAAATAAAGATAAATACTACGAGAGTAGAAATGACAATCGTATTATATAGAAAATAAATATCTTTGTTCCTTTACAACAGTTAAATTACCAAAAACAATAATATACAATACAATTATTACTTTAATATGAATGCACTAAAAATAAGCAAAAATATTATTTCATGTGAAGCGACATGTGTATTTACGTCTCTATAACAAGAAAAACAATAATAATATGTACCTATGTACGACAGTTAAATTAACAAAGTAAAAATATACACAATAGTATATTTAGTATTTTTAATATAAATGCATAAAATAATCCAAAAATTACTTTATGCGAAGCGATATGTGTGAATTTATGTCTATATAACCAAATAAACTATGTACCTATGTACGACAATTAAATTAACAAAATAAAAATATACACTATAGTATATTTAGTATTTTAGTATAAATGCATAAAATAATCAAAATATTACTTTATGCGAAGCGACATGTGTGGAGTTATGTCTATATACCAAAATAAACTATGTACCTATGTACGACAGTTAAACTAACAACATAAAAATACACATCATAGTATATTTATCATTTTAATATGAATGCATTGAAAATAATCAAAAAATATTACTTTATGCGAAGCGACATGTACATTTACATGTATACAACAAAAAACAATATAATATCTATGTAAGACAGTTTGATTATCAAAATAAAAATATACACGATAGTATATTTATTATTTTAATATGAATGCATTGAAAATAATCAAAAAATATTACTTTATGCGAAGTGACATGTGCATTTACATGTATACAACAAAAAACAATATAATATCTATGTACGACAGTTTGATTATCAAAATAAAAATATACACGATAGTATATTTATTATTTTAATATGAATGCATTGAAAATAATCAAAAAATATTACTTTATGCGAAGCGACATGTGCATTTACATGTATACAACAAAAAACAATATAATATCTATGTACGACAGTTTGATTATCAAAATAAAAATATACACGATAGTATATTTATTATTTTAATATGAATGCATTGAAAATAATCAAAAAATATTACTTTATGCGAAGTGACATGTGCATTTACATGTATACGACAAAAAACAATATAATATCTATGTACGACAGTTTGATTATCAAAATAAAAATATACACGATAGTATATTTATTATTTTAATATGAATGCATTGAAAATAATCAAAAAATATTACTTTATGCGAAGTGACATGTGCATTTACATGTATACAACAAAAAACAATATAATATCTATGTACGACAGTTTGATTATCAAAATAAAAATATACACGATAGTATATTTATTATTTTAATATGAATGCATTGAAAATAATCAAAAAATATTACTTTATGCGAAGTGACATGTGCATTTACATGTATACAACAAAAAACAATATAATATCTATGTACGACAGTTTGATTATCAAAATAAAAATATACACGATAGTATATTTATTATTTTAATATGAATGCATTGAAAATAATCAAAAAATATTACTTTATGCGAAGTGACATGTGCATTTACATGTATACAACAAAAAACAATATAATATCTATGTACGACAGTTTTATTATCAAAATAAAAATATACACGATAGTATATTTATTATTTTAATATGAATGCATTGAAAATAATCAAAAAATATTACTTTATGCGAAGTGACATGTGCATTTACATGTATACAACAAAAAACAATATAATATCTATGTACGACAGTTTGATTATCAAAATAAAAATATACACGATAGTATATTTATTATTTTAATATGAATGCATTGAAAATAATCAAAAAATATTACTTTATGCGAAGTGACATGTGCATTTACATGTATACAACAAAAAACAATATAATATCTATGTACGACAGTTTGATTATCAAAATAAAAATATACACGATAGTATATTTATTATTTTAATATGAATGCATTGAAAATAATCAAAAAATATTACTTTATGCGAAGTGACATGTGCATTTACATGTATACAACAAAAAACAATATAATATCTATGTACGACAGTTTGATTATCAAAATAAAAATATACACGATAGTATATTTATTATTTTAATATGAATGCATTGAAAATAAACAAAAAATATTACTTTATGCGAAGTGACATGTGCATTTACATGTATACAACAATAAACAATATAATATCTATGTACGACAGTTTGATTATCAAAATAAAAATATACACGATAGTATATTTATTATTTTAATATGAATGCATTGAAAATAATCAAAAAATATTACTTTATGCGAAGTGACATGTGCATTTACATGTATACAACAAAAAACAATATAATATCTATGTACGACAGTTTGATTATCAAAATAAAAATATACACGATAGTATATTTATTATTTTAATATGAATGCATTGAAAATAAACAAAAAATATTACTTTATGCGAAGTGACATGTGCATTTACATGTATACAACAAAAAACAATATAATATCTATGTACGACAGTTTGATTATCAAAATAAAAATATACACGATAGTATATTTATTATTTTAATATGAATGCATTGAAAATAATCAAAAAATATTACTTTATGCGAAGTGACATGTGCATTTACATGTATACAACAAAAAACAATATAATATCTATGTACGACAGTTTTATTATCAAAATAAAAATATACACGATAGTATATTTATTATTTTAATATGAATGCATTGAAAATAATCAAAAAATATTACTTTATGCGAAGTGACATGTGCATTTACATGTATACAACAAAAAACAATATAATATCTATGTACGACAGTTTGATTATCAAAATAAAAATATACACGATAGTATATTTATTATTTTAATATGAATGCATTGAAAATAATCAAAAAATATTACTTTATGCGAAGTGACATGTGCATTTACATGTATACAACAAAAAACAATATAATATCTATGTACGACAGTTTGATTATCAAAATAAAAATATACACGATAGTATATTTATTATTTTAATATGAATGCATTGAAAATAATCAAAAAATATTACTTTATGCGAAGTGACATGTGCATTTACATGTATACAACAAAAAACAATATAATATCTATGTACGACAGTTTGATTATCAAAATAAAAATATACACGATAGTATATTTATTATTTTAATATGAATGCATTGAAAATAAACAAAAAATATTACTTTATGCGAAGTGACATGTGCATTTACATGTATACAACAAAAAACAATATAATATCTATGTACGACAGTTTGATTATCAAAATAAAAATATACACGATAGTATATTTATTATTTTAATATGAATGCATTGAAAATAATCAAAAAATATTACTTTATGCGAAGTGACATGTGCATTTACATGTATACAACAAAAAACAATATAATATCTATGTACGACAGTTTGATTATCAAAATAAAAATATACACGATAGTATATTTATTATTTTAATATGAATGCATTGAAAATAATCAAAAAATATTACTTTATGCGAAGTGACATGTGCATTTACATGTATACAACAAAAAACAATATAATATCTATGTACGACAGTTTGATTATCAAAATAAAAATATACACGATAGTATATTTATTATTTTAATATGAATGCATTGAAAATAATCAAAAAATATTACTTTATGCGAAGTGACATGTGCATTTACATGTATACAACAAAAAACAATATAATATCTATGTACGACAGTTTGATTATCAAAATAAAAATATACACGATAGTATATTTATTATTTTAATATGAATGCATTGAAAATAATCAAAAAATATTACTTTATGCGAAGTGACATGTGCATTTACATGTATACAACAAAAAACAATATAATATCTATGTACGACAGTTTGATTATCAAAATAAAAATATACACGATAGTATATTTATTATTTTAATATGAATGCATTGAAAATAATCAAAAAATATTACTTTATGCGAAGTGACATGTGCATTTACATGTATACAACAAAAAACAATATAATATCTATGTACGACAGTTTGATTATCAAAATAAAAATATACACGATAGTATATTTATTATTTTAATATGAATGCATTGAAAATAATCAAAAAATATTACTTTATGCGAAGTGACATGTGCATTTACATGTATACAACAAAAAACAATATAATATCTATGTACGACAGTTTGATTATCAAAATAAAAATATACACGATAGTATATTTATTATTTTAATATGAATGCATTGAAAATAATCAAAAAATATTACTTTATGCGAAGTGACATGTGCATTTACATGTATACAACAAAAAACAATATAATATCTATGTACGACAGTTTGATTATCAAAATAAAAATATACACGATAGTATATTTATTATTTTAATATGAATGCATTGAAAATAAACAAAAAATATTACTTTATGCGAAGTGACATGTGCATTTACATGTATACAACAAAAAACAATATAATATCTATGTACGACAGTTTGATTATCAAAATAAAAATATACACGATAGTATATTTATTATTTTAATATGAATGCATTGAAAATAATCAAAAAATATTACTTTATGCGAAGTGACATGTGCATTTACATGTATACAACAAAAAACATAATATCTATGTACGACAGTTTGATTATCAAAATAAAAATATACACGATAGTATATTTATTATTTAATTTGAATGCATTCAAGATTACCATTAATTTTATTTCTTAATATTAATCGACATATACCTAAATACTTGTCTCTATAGCAAAAAAAAAAAAAAAACATAATATTTATCAACGAGTATGTACGACAATCAAATTACCAAAATAAAAATATACACGATAGTACACTTATTATTCTAGTACTAGCTTTTATGTCCCGCCGTTGGCCAAGAATGTAAAATTGTGAAAGAAAAAGCAATCATTTTTATGATATTGTCACCCAATTATTTTGCAATATCAGACTATGAAAAGTGGTTTGAAATTTGATTGAGTTTAAGTATTGTAAAATGTTCAAGTGATGGCCACAACCCATTCTTTTTTATATATTGCTATAAAGTGTGAATGAAGTATAATATTTATACAATTTCTGCTCGCATGGACTATGCGTAATGGTTTTAAATATGACTGTTTATCAACGTTCTAAAGAGATTGGTTTGGCCACAACCCCCATTTTTAAATATTATCATCGAAAACAAATTGTAATGTGTACCTATTGAAAATTTAGTAATTTTGGATGTTGGGATGTGGTTAAAATTTGATTAAACAAACGTAGGTACTGAAAAGATCTAGTATTGGTCACATCCCATTCGTTTTTATATTTTTTCATCAAGTGTGCATTATATTTTTGCTCAATTTGACTGAAAGTCTTCATTAACGAAGAAGAAGAAGACTTGAACTATACTAAGTTTAGTTTGTCGATCGACAATTCTTGATAGAACTCCATTGTACGTTGATATGTTATAAAAAATATAAAAATACTTGGTAATTGTTCTATTGTGTTTATTTGATTATTGACGCGTTTCGTGCAAAGCACATCGTCAGAATAATGCTCTACAAGACTGAGACTAGTGGTTATATACAAAATTTACATGGCAGGTGTATAAAAATGTTGGTTTTTGAACGGTTGAAAAGAAGTTATATAATGCAAATGAATCTATACAAATCTACGTTTTAATACAATGAATGTAGTTGGGTGACCAGTGACCCAACTACATTCATTGTATTAAAACGTAGATTTGTATAGATTCATTTGCATTATATAACTTCTTTTCAACCGTTCAAAAACCAACATTTTTATACACCTGCCATGTAAATTTTGTATATAACCACTAGTCTCAGTCTTGTAGAGCATTATTCTGACGATGTGCTTTGCACGAAACGCGTCAATAATCAAATAAACACAATAGAACAATTACCAAGTATTTTTATATTTTTTATAACATATCAAACTTGAACTATAGTAAATAGTTTTTAATTTGAATATAAATGTTGTGAAGAGTTCAGTAATGGCCACAACCCCCATTCTTTAAATATTAGGTGTTGAAAATTATTCAAAATAGGATGATATAAATGGTTTAAATTTAATTAAACAAAAGTATTGAAAAGATTCTAGTGCAGGTTATATCGTCACATCCCATATCCCATTCATTTCATATGTATTTTCATCAAGTGTGCATATCGTTAATAATATTTCTGCACAATAGACTATTAGACTTAAAACTAACCCAAAAGACTAAATAAAAAAGAGAAAAATAAGTATAAGACTATAAGAAATAGTTTGTATAAAAAACTATTCCAATGGTCTACATAAAATAAGTAAAAATACATATACCTAATAGAAGAATTAGACTATTGGAAATAGATTGTATAAAAGCTCACCCAAAGGTCTACAAAAAAGAAGAAGAAGAATATTTAGACTATTGGAAATAGTTTGTATAAATACTGACCAAAAGGTCTACATAAAAGAAACTGAATAAGACTATTGGAAATAGTTTGTATTAAAACTCTCCCAAAAGTCTACGTACTTAAATGAAGAAGAATAATAATTAGACTAAAGGAAATAATTTTTATAAAAAAATGACCCAAATGTATACATAAAAGAAGAAGAAGATGAATTAGACAATAGGAAATAGTTTGTATAAAAACTGCCCTAAAGGTCTACATAAAATTAAGAAGAAAAAGAATTAGACTCCAGGACCCGCCGCTTCAGGCCCTTCAGTACCTCCCGTCCCTTTAATCCCTCATTACGTCCCTTCCCATCAGGCCCTTCAGTACCTTCCGTCCCTTCAGGCAGTTTTATACCTCCCGTCCCTTCAGGCCCTTTAGTGCCTCCCTTCCCTTCATTACATCCCGTCCCATCAGTCGGTTAAGAAAAGTTTAAATCCAGAAACCATCCTGGAAGAACCGCGAAGAGATGAAAGAACCTTCTTTTCCCAGGATGCTCTACTTAATAGGTAAAATGACTAAATACACGAAGAAGAAGAAAAAAGTTTAAACCCAGATACCTGCGAAGAGATGGAAGGACAGTTGGACCTTCTTCTCCCAGGATTCTCCAACTTCATAGGTAAAATGACCAAAAATACACGATGAAGAAGAAGAAGAAGAAATAAGTTTAAATCCAGATACCTGCGAAGAGATGGAAGGAAAATTGGACATTCTTCTCCCAGGTTAGTCCACCTTCAAAGGTAAAATGACCAAATAGACGATGAAGAAGAAGAAGAAAAAAGTTTAAATCCAGAAACCTGCGAAGAGATGGAAGGAAAATTGGACCTTCATCTCCCAGGATAGTTCATCTTCATAGGTAAGATGACCAAGTACACGTTGAAGAAAAAGAAGAAAAAAGTTTATATGCAGAACCCGTCCTGGAAGACCTGTGAAGAGATGGAGGGACAGTCGGACCTTCTTTTCCCAGGATACTCCCCCTTCATAGGTAAAACGACCAAATACACGAAGAAGAAGAAGAATAAGAAAAAAGTTTAAATCCAAAAACCATCCTGGGCATACGCTCGACAATTCACCAAAGTTTCATTATAATCGGACAAACGGTTGATAAATAAATAAATAAAATAATTTTCCTATAGGAAATCAGTATAGGTATATTATTGTTGATTTGTAAGTAAATAGTATTAGGTAGGTACCTACCTACAACAACCTTCTAAATAAATTCGATTCCTAACAAATTTTATTTGAATATCACATTCTTTCTGTAGCCATGGAAACGATTCGAACACGTAAGTAATATCGAATGGTTCGGATACATTTTTTGAATATGTAGGTACCTACATTGGTTTGTTCGATGCCATAAAAATGAAAATTGTCAGAAAAATCAAATATTATTTACAAATTATGCAATTTTATTATGCCTATATCTTTACTAATAAATAACACATTTTTACAATATATAACTTAAAACTTGCCGTAATGTCTTGTGTTTCATTTTATTATTTCATAATTACATTTATTTCAAAGGTTTATTATTTTCAAGAACATATTCATTCGGTGGGAAAATGAAATATTGTATGAAAAGATATTAAAATGGCGGCGTTTATGTACAAAAGGCTTACTTTAAAAATAAGTTAAACATTATAATTATACCAAATATTCACCATGTTTTTCACTTAAACGCTAAGTTATACTTCAAAATATATTTTTTTTGTGTAAATACCTACTTCTAACTTTTAAACTAACAGATATTTGCGTGCAAAATGTACACTTTTTTGACAGATATGACTTGGAAAATTTTGTATGAAAAAAATAATTATTTAAATATTTTTAAAATTCAGCATTTTTATCGCATTCTTTTTAGCGTGACACTGCATCAGGTATACTGGTACATGTTCGCACTTAAATTAGATTTTTAGATGCTCTTGGTTTTTCAGAAGGCGTGAGACAAACACACACACACACATACACACACACACACACACACACACACACACACACACACACACACATACACTAACATTTTGATTGCTTTATTACTTAAGACTAGCTTTTATGTCCCGCCGTTGGCCAAGAATGTAAAATTGTGAAGAAATAAGCAATCGTTTTTTATAATATTGTCACCCAATTATTTTGCAATATCGGACTATGAAAAGTGGTTTGAAATTTGATTGAGTTTAAGCATTGTAAAATGTTCAAGTGATGGCCACAACCCATTCTTTTTTATATATTGCTATAAAGTGTGAATGAAGTATAATATACAATTTCTGCACGCATGGACTATGCGAAATGGTTTTAAATATATGACTATTTATCAACGTTGTAAAGAGATTGGTTTGGCCACAACCCCCATTTTTAAATATTATCATCGAAAACAAATTGTAATATGTACCTATTGAAAATTTAGTAATTTTGGATGTTGGAATGTGGTTAAAATTTGATTAAATCATGTACCGAAAAGATCTAGCGTTGGTCACATCCCATTCGTTTTTATATTTTTTCATCAAGTGTGCATTATATTTTTGCACAATTAGAGTGATAGACTTAAAATTGACACAAAAGTCTACATTAACGAAGAAGAAGAAGACTTAAACTATAGTAAATAGTTTTTAATTTGAATATAAACGTTGTGAAGAGTTCAGAAATGGCCACAACCCCCATTCTTTAAATATCGTCAACGAAATCAAATATGAAGGTGTTGAAAATTATTCAAAATAGGATGATATAAATGGCTTAAATTTGATTAAACAAAAGTATTGAAAAGATTCTAGTGCAGGTTACATCGTCACATCCCACATCCCATTCGTTTTTACATATGTATTTTCATCAAGTGTGCATATCTCATATAGATATGCACACTTGATATCATACATATATAGATATATTTTTCCATTCTTATAATCAATTCCGGGAGAGGGTTAGGTGCGAGTGCGGACGTATATCATAATGACGAAAGGTGTTGTGACATACCATAGTTTCTCTACCTCTCACATTCCTCCACTTTTCTTTTTCTATTCCTACAGTTCCTCCCCCATCTCCGTCATTATCCTTGTTGCTTTTGTTATGTATATATTTTTTTTTAGTTTTTTTTTATATTTTTTTTTAGTTTTTAATAGGTATAAAATATTAATATTTTTTCAGAATCAACTGTAAATATGTACTTTGTGGACAGTTTTTTGGCCTTGATTTATTATTCATTGTTTTATATTCATATTAGTTAATGATGCTGTTATTGTCCCAAATAAACCAAATAAATAAATAAATAAATATCGTTAATAATATTTCTGCACAATAGACTATTAGACTTAAAACTAACCCAAAAGTCTAAATAAAAAAGAGAAGAATAAGTATAAGACTATAAGAAATAGTTTGTATAAAAAACTATCCCAATGGTCTACATAAAATAAGAAAACATACACAAAATAGAAGAATTAGACTATTAGAAATAGATTGTATAAAAACTGACTAAAAGGTCTTCATAAAAAAAAGAAGATTAATCTATAGGAAATAGTTTTGTATAAAATTCAACAAAGAAAACGAAGAAAAAGACTAAAGGAAATAGTTTGTGTAAAAACTGTAAAGTCTACATAAAATTAAGAAGAAAAAGAATTAGACTCCATGAACCGTCGCTTCAGACCCTTCAGTACCTCCCGTCCCTTCAATCCATCATTACGTCCCTTTCAATCAGGCCCTTCAGTACCTCCCGTCCCTTCAGGCCCTTTTATACTTCCCATCCCTTCAGGCCCTTTAGTGCATCCCATACCTTCATTGCATCCCGTCCCTTCAGTCGCTTAAGAAATGTTTAAATCCAGAAACCATCCTGGAAGAACCGCGAAGAGATGAAAGGACCTTCTTTTCCCAGGATACTCCACCTTCAAAGGTAAAATGACTAAATACACGAAGAAGAAGAAGAAAAAAGTTTAAATCCAGATACCTCCGAAGATATGGAAGGAAAATTGGACCTTCTTCTCCCAGGATAGTCCTCCTTCATAGGTTAAATGACCAAATGCATGATTAAGAAGAAGAAGAAGAAAAAAGTTTAAATCCAGAAATCTGCGAAGAGATGGAAGGACAGTCGGACCTTCTTTTCCCAGGATATTCCCCCTTCATAGGTAAAATGACAAAATACACGAAGAAGAATAAGAAAAAAGTTTAAATCCAGAAACCATCCCGGGCATACGCTCGACAATTCACCAAAGTTTAATTTTAATCGGACAAACGGTTTAGGAGTACATCGCATACATGCATAAATAAACAAATAAAATAATTTTCCGATAGAAAATCAGTATATTGCTGATTTGTAAGTAAATAGTAATAGGTAGGTACCTACCTACAACAATGTTCTAAATAAATTCGATTCATAACTAATTTTATTTGAATATCAGAATCTTTCCGTTACCATAGTAACCATTCCAATACGTTAAAAATATCAAATGGTTTGAGACTTTTTTTGAATATGTAGGTACCTACATTGGTTTGTTCGATGCCATAAAAATGAAAATTGTCAGAAAAATCAAATATTATTTACAAATTATGCAATTTTATTTTGCCTATATCTTTACTAATAATAAACACATTTTTACAATATATGTCTTAAAACTTGCTGTAATGTCTTGTGTTTCATTTTATTATTTCATAATTACATTTATTTCAAAGGTTTATTATTTTCAATAACATATTCATTCGGTAGGAAAATGAAATATTGTATGAAAAGATATTAAAATGGCGGCGTTTATGTACAAAACGCTTACTTTAAAAATAAGTTAAACATTATAATTATACAAAATATTCACCATGTTTTTCACTTAAACGCTAAGTTATACTTGAAAGTAAATTTTTTTCGTGTAAATACGTACTTCTAACTTTTAAACTAACAGATATTTGCGTGCAAAATGTACACTTTTTTGACAGATACGACTTGGAAAATTTTGTATGAAAAAAATAATTATTGAAATATTTTTAAAATTCAGCATTTTTATCGCATTATTTTTAGCGTGACACTGCATCAGGTATACAGGTACACGTTCGCACATAAATTAGATTTTTAGATGCTCTTGGTTTTTCAGAAGGCGTGAGACAAACACACACACACACACATACACACACACACACACACACACACACACACACAAACACTAACATTTTGATTGCTTTATTACTTTAGATGTAGAGGTATCTTCAAAATAACCAAAACTATTACTAAACGGGTATGTTCGAATAACGAAAAACATTACAATTATCGAAACGACATATATATCATCTATGCTGTATCAGTGCAATAAATACGACAGGAATGAAATTATTGGGCAAGTACTCAAATCACAATACAATACGTCACAAACACAATTTGTGATAATACAATTTTATCATCAACTAAACCAAAAAATGTGTTTTCGCTCAGATTAAAATATCCGGTTCGAAGCTGACCAAAATGTAAAAGCCGATCTCCGAGTTGAGAATCGACGTTGATTTAGTGGACTGTATATAATGATGTAAAGAATTTATGGAACACACACTTTTTGGCTTGCGATAAATTGTATAAAATGACGCGTGCATGTGTCTATGTACCGGTAAAAGGATGGATCAAGGACTCACCAATATACCGCCTTATAGCCCGTTCACTGCACAATACAACACATATAACACAGATGATTCAATGTATGTTTCTTCTCAATAATGTCTTAGTTAATTAATATTGATCGATATAGTATGGAGATCGATAAGGCACACGATAAGCCACACTCGCGAGCGATTCTCGGCGGTATTATATAGACGGCGAATATTTGACGATTAAATGTTACAGGATTAGCGGGGTAGGGGGGGGATTAAGGTAAGGAGCGGCGGGCGGGTCGATTCGTATTATTGCACTGACAAATAATCAAAAATACTATTGTACCAACATAGACAATATACAGCGCGCGAATTCAAAATACGAAAACCGAACACTATGATTATAATAATTCTTTTTTAATTTCAAAATTACAATCATGTAGCTTGAAGTGGACTTGTTATTAAAATTGTCCTTACTTAAAACAGGAATTACTCCTAGTTAGATAGACAAAGATTTATTGGAGGAACTAAAATACATTGTACTTCCCAACAACTATTTTATTTTATTATATTTTATACACTATAAACATAGAATTATAATAGTATAGAATATTCTTTAGCCTGTAGTAAATGAGACTGCTTTATGTTGTCTACTTTGGTCAACATTTTGCTACGAGCATTCAGTAATCATTTGGCCGTCTGCGTGATACGTTCCCCAAATATGGTATTTTTTAACTGCTTGCAAAATTATTTACGGAATAGTTAGCAAAATAGCAAAATAACTTGCTTAATTACAGCAGAGTCATACATATATTGACACGAGCCGGCCAATAAAACGGCTTCACTTTTTCTGCGAGGTATTGTATGGGAATGAGTATTCTATAGTTTTATTATTATTCTATGACTATAAATCATAAATTCATGTTCAACAACTATAAGTTCCTGTACCTATGTATTTTACTTTGGAAAAAGAAATTATAATTATTAATTAAAAAAAACTTCTTCTTCTTCTTGTACTGCTCCTGACAGAGGTTGGCGACCAACATACCAAACTTATCCCGATCTTGCGCCAACCTAACTAGTGACACTGCATCCACCCCATACCTACTCCGTCTTCCCTCAACTATCTTTTCTCTCATTATAAGCTGTAGAGGACAGTGACAGTGGTCATAAAGTCTCTCTCTCTCTCTCTCTGACTGTCCCGACCAATCAACCTGTATAGCCACACTTCGAATGTTTCAATTTTATTTTTTATTTTGTAAACATAGGACAGTCTTAATAACAAATTATACATTAATAATATAACACTCCATTAGTGGACCAATAAAGTTTACAGAAATAATCAATTTTGCGTTAATTGTAATATCTGTTATAATATAGGGGAAAGAATGGAAAGGATATTAGAAATTGGACGGAAAGAGAAAGAGGAGAGCTTGCAAAAACATTACTCACCAGAGACCACAGAGAGGCATTCATGGACTTTATTAATGAGGATTTGAATATAAAAATTGACGTATTACAGAGGTCTACATTCTTAAAGAGCACATTGAAATTGCTACAAATTCTGTAAATAAATGTATTCTGTAAATAATGAAGCTTGAAGCTCCGTAAGAGACTCACAAAAACATATGTGTGGAGCATACTGTTGTATGGCTGTGAGACATGGTGTCTTACCGAAAGAGACAGAAGTAGACTTGAGGCTTTCGAGATGTGGTGTTACAGAAGAATACTGGGAATTTCCTGGAGGGACCACATCACGAATGCCGAGGTTCTCAACAAAGTTGAAGAAAGCACACACCTACTCAATACCATCTCCGAGAGACGTGCTCGCTGGATTGGGCACATCTTGCGCCACGAGGGACTCCTACATGACCTAATGGAGGGAATGGTTGAGGGGACAAACCACAGGGGGCGCCCCCGACGGGAATATTTGGCCCAGGTGTGCGAGGACATGAACTGCGCCACATATGTTGAGCTGAAAAGGGCTGCACAGGATAGAGAGAAGTGGAAAGCGAGATGTAGACTTCTTCTGCAAACCAATCCATAGGATTGAGACTTTTGATATACATATTGGTAACTTAAATGTTAGTGGATTTCTGGTGTGACGTAATGGGCAGTTAAATGATATCAAATTAAGTAAGTCGATGGAGTCTATTTTATTGTTTATCAATTTATGTAGATATAACATATCAGTAAATGTCTTTCGATTTTCTAAAGTCATTAATTTATGATGTTGTGCAGAGGCAATAGTTAACGAATGATAATTTACATCTATAGTTTAAGTACTTCAAAAATTTGTTTTGAACATTCTCTATTCTCTATCTAAGTAATATAGAAGAGGCTCCACGTAACCGAGGCAAAATCAAGAATACTCCGGACGTAGCTAAAATAAAGTGTTTTTAGGGTTGTTCTGGATTTAAATGATTTACCTATTCTTATAATAAAATTTAACATTATAAAAGCCTTTTCAATTACGTAATCAACATTATTTCTAAAAAGCAACCTGCTATCAATCAACTCACATATATCTCTTATTTCAGTGCATCTTGCTATTATTTCATGGTTTAGAGTATAATTGACAACAAATGGTTCTTTCTTACGAGTAAAGGCGATGCATTTTCATTTTTGTACATTTAAGAACAGCTGATTGGTGGTGTAGTAAATGTAGAGTCTGTTCAAGTCTAATTGAAGCTTATTACATTCATTGATATTGGTATTTTTTTTGTAAATTTTCATGTCATCGGCAAAAACCAAAAAGTCAGAATATTCAAAACAGTTTGATATGTCATTTATATACAAAATGAACAAAACTGGACTGGACTTTATTTACTGTTAAGATTTTGAGAGTCCCAACCTTCCACTTCATACAACAGTTTTGGCAACACGTATGCTTTAAGAGCTCTTCATCTTGTACTAAGCTTTAGATCTCGGTTACACAACAGTTTTTGCATTTCGTAGAGGATGAATCTCGCTATCTCAATCTTGGTCTGAATACCTATATTTATTTTAATAATCTATGCACAGATTCATGAGAGGCACCGGCTAAGAATAGTGTTTCCGCTCTTTCCTGTTAACATCGGTAGGTAATTGAAAATTCAAAATCAAAATAACATCTTCGTGGTTCAGCAGTGAGGTTCAATTCTGCATGTTTACTTTTTAGATAAGACGAGACTGACCTTCCTTTTCGTGTCAGCAGCAATCAAACAGTTCTCGACCAATACTTGGCAACGTCGGCTGCTGCGCCACTACAGCGCAGTAGGTCCTCTAGTGAGCAGGAAGCAGGGCAGGCAAGGCAATCTCTTAGGTGGTCAGTGATCTGCGGCAGGCCGCATTCACACGAGAGGCAGTCATCGCCTGATATGATACCCCATCTCCTTAGGTTATCTTTCGATCTGCCGACGCCCGTTCTTAATCTATTTAGTTATTTCCCGGTGCGCCAGTCCAGAATGTGACCCGGGGGTAGATGCTCCTGAGGTTCAATAAACTCTTTTGGAGATTTTTCACAAACTGACGAGACTGAGCGTGTGGGGATAAATGCATGTATCGTGCTATCTTGAATAAGGCATTGTATACCCGCACACTTTGTCGCTAGTTAACCAACATTGTGGGATATGGCGTGACGGTATATATGTAGGTATAAAACAATTTACACCAATTAAAATATATATATACAGATAATATTGAAAAGTATATATTTGATTTTTTAATTAACATTTTAGATTGCTTTAAACATTTTACTCCTCACTAACCCAAGGGTATAAAGTGGGGAGTTATGATTTCGCAATGTTTGAGGGTTTTTTTTAATGTAGATTATCAATTAGTATCATGCTGAGATCGTATTCTGAATCATTCGTAAGTTTCATCAAAATGTATATGTGTGTGTGTGCTATACGCTATGTACGGCGTGTTTATTTTACTTAATCGATTATAGACTAATGTACTCATTCGATTATTTTCATATTTTGCATATTTGTATATCAGATACTCACTTAGACCCCATTAGATTTTGAAGGATATATGAATAGTATTTCTCATTTTTTTAACTATCTAATATTTCAAAGTGACCCCAACCTGAAATTTTTATTTTCATATTGGTAAAAAGACATCACTTTCATAAAATGACATTGAAGAATTATCAAGTTTTCATAAAAAATAATTAAAAAAAATTAATTTAACAAACTCAGTTCATGGAAATGCTGAATATTTTTTCCATACAAAATTTTAATACTTATTAGGGTATTAAAATTTAAAATAATAAATAATCAGTAGGGTTATAAAGAATCAGTAGGGTTGTTAGGTAGTATAGAGACCTCCTCAGAGCCTAATCCTTTGATATGTTAAGTATCTGGATGGGTGAACTATTCCCAATTGAAAGCTTGATGATGCGTTTGTTGCATTTTATTTTGCTCTTTTAAATAATTTACAATTTACGCATTGATCTGCTATTTCTTTTGAGGAAGTGTATAATGGTAATAATAATAATTGAGTGTTATTATTTGTAGTGCTTAATTGTTATTAATATCATTAGTAAATCGGCCAGCGCCGTATAAAAAAAAAATGATTTGTTAGTGAGGAGTTTAGCGTTGGCCACATCCCACTCGTTTTTTATCTAGTGCCATCACTAGGAGAAACGGTCTTCCTATGTCAACAGGCAAATACCTACATTGTTCCAAGTAAAACATTCTGTTTTATTTTAGCTTTGTTATTAGAAATAAATTATACACAGGTTGCCTCCAGGGCTCACAGATATGACACAGGCACATTATTCAAAGCTGGAAAATTCCCTTCTTTAATTAATTTAAAGTATGACATCGTCAAAGGGTTTTTTCCTGCGATGGAAGTCGTCAGCGCTGATTAGATAGCCCGAGGGTCACTCTGTTTCAATGTAAAGCAAGAACCAGAAAACCACAGATAAGGAAAACCAGATCACTACTAAAGGTTCAAAGGGATTGGCCATTGAAGAAAAGATACACCTGTAAGATATATAGAAAATTGTAATGTAAACATCGTCAGAGATAAGCAAAAAGACCTTGTGCGAGATGCAGAATTCATCTGAGATATCATTTGATGTCATTAGCAATGCTTTAGAGGTTAGGTTTCCTTTATAACGAGTGGATTGTGATAATTTACAAATCATCACACTGCATTCCTATAGATAATAATAATAATAAGATTTTGTTTCAATACGTGAGCAGGGGAGTGCAGTGCAACACAAACCATATCATATACCTATACACCATTTAAAAATTAGGTTTATAAACAAATAAAAAGAATAACAGAGAGAAAAGTAAGCATAAAGAACAAACAAAAGATGAAAAAAAAACACATCAATTAGTAAATACAACAAAGTTGTAAATAAATAAATATAAACATAATATATAACCTTAATAACTTGACTGTGTAAAAATATCTGTTGAAATCACTTCAGTCACTGCGAAATTGATGCCCATCTTCTGTGAATTGGAGAATCAAGCCACATACCAGCCTCTCGAATAATAGAATTGCTAGATCTCCACATCCTCATTCTTGCAGCAGCTATCTTACGTCTTTGGAGAGCGGCAAAGTCATGGACCACGCGCTCTGCACACATTTAAGATACACTGCTGAATCTGGGTAACCCGGCCACTATCCGAAAGGCATTATTATAGAAATCTAAAGTAATAAAACAATGATCTTGTAGTAATAATAAATAAAAGATTTTTAATTATCTCAATAGAGACGAAGTTGGAATATTTATTGTAGGAGAACCGGGAAATCAAGGCACCTACAGGGCTTACGACCTGTCATCGGCTGGTTTACGTGATCACTTTATGCGCTTGCGCAACGTTCACCAATTATGCCATAATTTAAAAGGCATAATTGGTGAACGTTGCGCAAGCGCATAAAGTGATCACGTAAACCAGCCGATGACAGGTCGTAAGCCCTGTAGGTGCCTTGATTTCCCGGTTTTCCTACAATAAATATTCCAACTTCGTCTCTATTGAGATAATTAAAAATCTGTTAAAAAATATCTTTGACTCCCGACAGGGAAAAAAATCCAATGTTTGCGCATATGCAATAATAAAAATATATTCGAATAAATAAAACATTTATTGAGACGAAAGGAATTTTACAAACAAATACATAGACAGATATCAACAAATGAAAAGAAAAACAACCTTTCTGACTCAAAAGGACCATGCTCAGCTATGTTGTAGGAAGACAAGCCCCCCAGCAGCTGATTTTCAGCATGATCCTATTGCTTATATATTATAATATTATAATAAGAGGTCTACTTCATTTATATGCAGATAAATATAAATACAAAAATATACAAAAAAATGCTCCAAATATACACATATATAAATATACACACATACATAAATATACGTACACGCACATACATATATACACACATTTATTTATACACACCCACACACATAAATACACATAAATTCTTACATACTTCACACTATGATTGCGAGGCCAGAAGCATCGCTCGACAATTCTCTTTAAAAAAATATTTTTTCCAACTGCTTTTAGCGGTGGAGGCAAGTCATTCCAACATTTTGTGGAATGACAATGATGTATAATATTGTACTCTCATAGAATTATAGGACTGACATGTGTGTCTATACCACAGCTCACTTGTATACAGATTAGTACAATATGTAATAAATAGATATTTCTTTACATTTTCACAGCATCTAGTGAACTTCCTGGCAAGCATATTAGACCTTTATGTATTTATTTATTAATATTTTTTTGGAAGACTAACAGCTAAACATCAGTTTTACATTTAATATAATAATTTAACAGCCAATTAGAAGTCTCCGCTGATAGGTCTTACCGTCTTACAGCCGGCGTCGGTTGCAAGATAAAAATATGAAAACATGATATAATATCATGTATGACAGGGTCAGAAATGAGGACATAAGGAAAGAATGAAGGATAAAGAAAGACGTTATTAATAGAATGAAAGTGAACATATTGAGATGGTTTGGCCACATCGGGAGAATGAATGAGGAACGCCTGACGAAGAAAATATACATTGCGGACAGGAATGGAATGAGAGTTCGGGGTCGCCCAAGGAAGGGATGGCACGTCTATTTGAACGGTATTTTGAAAGACGGAAATGTTAGGAGCGTGAACAACAGACAAACATGTATAAGACGATGAATGAATTTTGACGAGGCGATGAATGTTTGTCAAGATAGTTGTAAGTGGCGTTCGGTTCTCTCTGCCTACCCCGTGAGAGACATCCTGTGATGGTATGTATGTATGTATGATATAATATCGAATATTTTTTTTAATTGCATACCTATACGAAAACATTGTATTTTGTTCCCTGTCAAATTTCTCAATAGATGACGTTACAAAAAGGTTTCCTCGTTATTTCATAGATGGCAATAGTAATTATGCATTATTTTCAATTGAATTGTTACACATTATTCAAATATATAGAACTTTCAAAAATTACATTGATGAGGGAACTCAATAAGAAGGCATAATTGGTGAACGTTGCGCAAGCGCATAAAGTGATCACGTAAACCTGCCGATGACAGGTCGTAAGCCCTGTAGGTGCCCTGGTTCTTCTATAATATCCCAACTTTGTCTCTATTGAGATATTATAAGTTTATATACAAAAATATGCAACAATATGTTTCCGACACAGATAAAGTTTCATCCTGAAACCGAGGTAAATATTATATTTAATTAGATAAACAAAATAATCTTAGAAAAGATCATACGCAAATTTATTTTTGAAATAGATTTTTTTATTTTTGGAATGTCAGCAAATAAATTACATAGTATTAAAAAAATAGCACTAAGAATACATCTCGCAGATGTAATGCTACACTGAAATGCATCAAAATCAGGTGAATTAAGTACCTATTGAATTGGAAACACACCAAAGAAATTAATTGTGGGGTAAGCAGACAAAAAACAAAAGCTAGACTTTTATTTTGACTAACTTGTTTTGCCTCATAATCCATACATAATCATACATGCTCTCCTATAATTGTGTAACGCTGATATCGCTGGTTACCCCACATGAACGAATAAATTAATAATGTGATACAGAATGTTTACATTTTCAGCTACATAGGTATATTATATTAAGG
This sequence comes from Molanna angustata, assembly GCA_963576475.1. Lineage (NCBI taxonomy): Eukaryota > Metazoa > Arthropoda > Insecta > Trichoptera > Molannidae > Molanna > Molanna angustata. Next base: position 25,354,232 of record OY754988.1, on the reverse strand, counting down.
TTTTATAAGCCTTTTACAAAATATTGTGACATTTCCGTATTGATTTCACACAAAGGTATGTAAATTTATTAAATCTTGACGTGATCAAAGGTTATGATCCACGTTGCTCAGAATCCAAGTACCTAAGATGAAACGTCTTCTTTACATCTTATATTATTATAAAATCATGATGATAGAATCCAATATTGGTAGATATCTATGTACATACTTGGTTATGTGAATATAAGCCAAGGCGAATTTCTGAATGGAGAAAATTTACAAAAATGTCGAGAGAAGTTTCATCCTTTCCCACAGGAAAAAGAAAATATTTTCTTGACATTCGAAAATAAGCTATAAGTGAATTTGCCAAGCTAGCAGAAACTACATAAGTAAATTTCTTTATATTGCAAAACAATATTTAATAAGACTTCGTCAATATACCCACAGTCAGCTGTTCTTTATTAAAAATCAAAGCTTATACCAGCAATTTGCTGTCTGGGCTCTTTTTCTTTTAAATTTGTGTATTTTTTAGTATTAATCATTGTATTAAAGTGAATATTATAAATAACTTTATACTAAGCTAAATTAAATTGTATCTTGATACTTTGCAGCTATTACTTTGTGGTTCATTTTAACTAATAAATTAAAATAGTATCTTTTTTGTTTCGGTAAAACTGGTAAAACTGGTAAAACTGATACATCGGTAAAACTGGCCGAAATTTTGAAACAAGAATCAAAGAGCACATAGGGTGCTTAACCGTTTCAGTGCTAATCTCGATACGTTATCGTGATGAATCATGTGCTACACCAGTGCGGATCTCGATAGGTTATCGTGATGGACAATGCTCCACTTAAACTCGCTGTAGAAATCTTATTTATCGACATATCCAAAATATAATAATTACATCGTGTAGCTGAACCATTTATCTAAGTAAATATGATTTTAAAAAAATTTAAAAAAAATTTGGTAGATGGCGGTAGAGTGTTTACTTTTTGTCTATTTCATCTCGAGACTTAATCGAGGACCCGCACTGAGATACCGCTTTGTATGGATATTAATGTTGCGTATAACCCATATCCGAGGTCGTATAGATTGTGCGCCGGTTTAATAAAATATTTATGTTCGGTTTTTATTTAGTACCTATATAAAAACAAAGTATTTTGCTGTAAATTTATATGTTTTTGTTTATTTATTTATTTTGACAATAAGAGCATTATTAACTAATATGAACGTAAAACAATGAGTAATTAATATTATTATTTAATTATATTTTATTTGTGTCTTTAACGTTGATTCATATTTCAAAATTACTATTTTTTAAAATTCATGTGTTTTTGAGAGTAACTTCGATTTTTTGTGTCACCAACTTTTAAAATCTTACTAAGTGATAGACAAAATACATTGAATATTTTTTGCTATTATGAATGAATTTTGCTTTTATAAATGTTTCGAAAAAGTTCTCCAGATCTTGTTGACTTATTACAGTATTATTTATAACAACCAATTATTTTATGACTATTTTATGCTATAAGTTGATAAATTACGGTGCAGCGGCGCATAGGTCAAAGCGCTTACAGATAAACTTCATACAAACGTATAAGGCACTAAGCAATTGTTGAAAACTATGTTTGTTTTCGAAGAAATACTTAAAAATTCATGAATTTTAAGATGATTTTTATTCACTATATTCTTTCCTATGTCTTTTTTTACCTATGTGATTTTTTTTGCTAGTTAGTTATGTTTTTGTAAGCTAGAATGTTGAAAAAATCAGTTAAATAGTATGCAGAAACACAAAATAAACAAAAAATTGTATTCAACATTTAGAACAGCTAAAAACGAATATTCTTGTCGAAGATTTCAAGTATCTCAGGTGAGTAGTTATTGAGATATGACGATTTTAATTTTGTCCGAAAATTGCGCCGCACTGAGGTGTTACATTGTTTAGCATACGCGTAGCACGGAAAAGGTTAAAGAGCAACAACTTTTCGGAATTTGCTAACCATCTCATAAATAATAATCATTCATTCGAAAAACAAACGGGAGTGGAAATATTACACATTAATAAGGAGGGCCTGAGACTAGATAATCTAGAGGCATTAGAAATACAAAAAGCTATAAATAAGAGAGAAGAAATAATAAATAACCAAATAAATTTAAATAGAACGCCCCTGTTCAATATGTTACCTGCCCGTTACCTGCCCGTGCGGTAAAACAAACCCACCACCCCTTCTAGTTTCAATTTCGCCCACCAACGACAGTAGCAATACACACGGTTTAAACATAATTTTAAGTTTAGTATAAGTTTGTTCGGACGAGGGAGCGGGTCAGCTCTGAAACCGGTTAACATTAAATACTCAAAAGTGGTGTAAACAAAAAAGATATTATTTTAATTTATAAATTAAATTGTGTTTAAGACTGCTTGTATTCTCTGAGTTGATAAATGAATCTATACTTATTTTGAGTTCTTGTTTCCTGATCCTGCTTCTTTTATTTTTTCTTTTATTTTTATATAACTATTTTTTTATCACTACATATTTACTCGTTGGTGTTACAACTCTGTAATTTAATATTATTCTGAATTAATTAATATTAATCTACTGTTCATTATATTATAATTTGTATTTATTTGTTTGTTACTTATTGAGTTTTCAAATGAATGTATGCATGCTTTTTTCTGAAATGATTGGTATTTTTTATTGTTATTTTTTCTTTCTTTTTTTCAAACTGCTGATCTTGTGTAAAAGTTTAATGACGTTTATAATATTCGTCTATATTGAGATGTTAAAAAGTTTACAAGAAAAAAAATACTCACATAACTTTTCGTATGGCTATAATTTTTCTTTGTCTATATGGTATACGTCTAAGAAAAATATTATATTCATTGCTTCGGACCCCCCAAACCGCCACCGGTTTTACCTCGTGGTTGTCTTGCAGGCCTCCACTGAATTTTCCCATAATCTTCAAACACATTGAAGTTTAAATGAATCCAAAATTCACCGAATAAATATTTTTTAAGTTAACTTGGTCGGATAATAAATACGACAAAAAACTTTTTTTCTTTCCAATAACCGAAATACTAAATATTAATAAAAGGGGGTATTGTGTTTTGGGTTGTATTTCTGACATACCTACACTTTAAACCGTAAACTTTTATAATTCCAGACATAAATAAACCATTTCAATGTCGAAGGATTGACTTGTGTATGGAAAAGGTATTTTTTTTTACTTTTTGCGTAAACATTGAACCGCCTGGGCGCGAATTCACAGAAAAAATATTGAGTTGTACCTACCTATGTACCTAAAGCGCACTTTACACGAACGAGATTTTCAACGCGGTCCGATTTTCAACGCTTAAAATAGCTAAATAATCTAAAATACAGGTTACCCAAAACATCGCTTTACGCGAGTATTACTTTGTCCATTATTTGCGACCCCTATTACGAAAAATATAAATTTGCCATTTATGTGAAAAATAGCAACATTTTACTTTTAGCTTCTTACGCGTTTCGTTCAACAGTGTTTTATCTTTCTCTCGTTTTCTTCGTTAGACTTTGCATTTTGACTACCCGTCATTTGACTTGATTAAAAATGAATTTGTTTTTGTTTCAAAACATTGCTCTCTGGTCGAGAGATGGCAAATAAACAAAAGATACCGCGAACGTCAAAGTCAACACAACACAAACGGCAGCCATGTTGACTCGTCGGCAACGAATAATTTAACAAATTTCTGTTTTACGAAAAACGATACAAAACGCGTTGAAAAATAACACGTCCCATTTTTTTTTTCCACCGCGTTGAAACATGCGGTGTAAATTGCGATTAATGCGATTAACACATACTAAGAACATGCGTCACCCAATGCTACACTGACCTCAAAAAATGGGGCTACAGAGAGGAAGATACCTGTGAGTGTGGCACAGTGCAGGACAACTCGCACCTTCTCTCATGCCCCTTGATTGGAGTTACATGTACACATGAAGACACCGTGACAGCGAAGGAAAGCGGCATACGGATGGCCGAGCACTGGAATTTTCTAATTTGATGATGTTCCGGACACGGAAAGTTATTAAGTAACGCAGTATTCGCATAGTGCTTTATATAAATAGCTAGCGAAACTCGTCAGACCTTGTGCTGTCTGTGTGTAATTAAAATTAGTACCTACATCTTTATGTAATATGAAATTTGTAATTATAATTTCCCTTCAGTCCCTACAGTCCCTTCAGTCCTTACCGTCCCTTCAGTTATTTATTTATTTGTTGTATAGTAACATAGTGAATTATTTACTTTTTTTTGTAAAATTCTTCTTCTTTTTTGATTAGTAGACCTGTTGGTCTGTTATTCAAAAACTATGCCTCGTGAGATGACGAAGTCCAACTATCCTTCCATCCCTTGGGAGGTCTTCCGGGTAGCCGGCGACTAGAAGGGATTTCATTTGCTGCTATATACGCAAGTCTATCACTGTTTATCCTGGCTACGTGGTCCCTCCAATGTCTTCTTCTGGATCTACATCTACTCCACCGAACTATGTCCTCTATTCCACATATTTTTCTCATTACATTGCGAACACGATCTCGGAGATTTTTTCCAGTGATTGACCATAGAACCTTCATTTCCGTTGTCCTTAGGAGTCTCTTGGTTCGTACAGTGTCTGCTCGCGTTTCGCGATCGATCGCACGCATGTCTTAAATATTCTGACCATGCTGAACACAATAAAATATGATTTTGTACACAGTACAAACAAATACGTTTGATGCACGCTAGCGGGCTCATTGTCATTAGGCAATTTCTTCCAACCAACCAGATTATATATAATGACAAAATCATATATGTGCATTGTACATAAAAAAAGAATGAAATTGAAAACACCAAGAAAATATGCATTAGGTACACTAAGATTAAAAATAATAAAAAAAACACTTCATAGCAAATAAAAAGCAATTGGGAATGGACCAGGAGAAGAAATCGGGATCAGGTGTTCAGGGATAAATATTCCTTCTAAGTTTTTTCTTGAAAATACAATGTGATTTAGACGACGCAATATCCGCTTTAAAGGCTATAACAGAATTGCTGACTGTTCATCGAACGACGAGCTGATAAATTATGTATTATGGATAGGGATGGATAGTGTTATACGTTCAGCAGATCTGATTGGAAGTCCACGAGTGGATAAATAAATGAATTTATATTTAAGGTACTTCGATTCGATTATTTAATGTTTTGACTGAAAATGAAGAAAAAATACAGTAATAAATGAAGATATAAAATACGTAGGTTGTCCGTAAAATAAGTTTCCCTATTTTTTTTCACAATGAAAACCATTTTAATTTACAACAAGCAATATATCATTGGAATGCTTAGAATTTCAGATATTTTTCTACAAAGTTCCCGTTGACTTCGATGCACTTTTTCATCCGGGTCACTACCTTTTTGGTTCCCTAGTCATAGAAGTCTCCCGCCAGGCCATGAAGGTAGCTCAGAACCTCATCTTTCAGCTCCTCTTCGTTTGCAAAATGCGTTCCACCGTGGTGTTTCTTCAAAACATAGAGATGGTAGTCACTTGGGGCCAATTCTAGACTTACAAGACGATTTCTCATTCGAATTTCTCAATGAGCGCGGTGGTGTCGCGGGCTGTATGCGGACAAATGTTGTTCTGGTGAAAATGCGGATGTTTCCACTGTTTGGATTGTTTCTTTGTTTCCGGTGTGACGTAGTGGGCCCAAGTCTTGTCCCCAGTGACTATGTAGTCCAAGAGCTCCTCACCGCCGACTTCGTAGTCCGAGAGAAATATGGTGGCCGCTTCAACACGCCTTTGGCACACAAAAAACGAATCACGGAGCGTACTTCACACCTCGCGGGCGATGCGATTGAGAGCTCCATTCTTTACGGCTGTCAAACTGACCCTGAGCGTCGCAGAGAGTTCGGTTGGGTGAGGATGTGGAGGGGGAAGACGAAGCTACGATCCAGTGTCACCAGATCGCAGGTATCAGCAATCCTCGTGCCCGTGGCAAACAGGGAAACTTATTTTACGGCCAACCCTCGTATGATAACCACATATTCGGGTCGAGAGTTCCGAGCCGGTTCACAAATTTGTTAACTTGTGGGTAAATATCCGTCTTTGGGCGTAGACACCTCATATTCATTCATCCAATATGTTCTGCATCGTTTGGGATGGATGTCCACAGTAACATAGTGCGATTTTCTATGAGTTTGTATCCATGTCCAGTGCGGATCCTATTTAGAAAGCTCCACAACCTTCTTACTTACTTCCGATGGCCATACAACTTCGGTAGAGCTTTAGCCTCCTGAACAATAGCTTTCCAAGGCTTCCTGTCAGCTGCAGTGGACTCCCAGTCATCACAAGCATTCAACATGTTCAGATCTCGGGTAACATTGTCCATCAATCTCTGCCTTAGTCTTCCCAGGGGTCTCTTGTCCACAGGGTTATTTTGCAGGATACGTTTTGTGGCTCTTTCTTTCCCTGATCTGATAACATGTCCAATCCAAGCTAATCTTTTTGACCTGATTTCGCTGGTGATTAAAGGTTGTTCTGTCAATGCATGAATTGCCATCTTGGCAAATCGAGATCTGGAGGTACCGTCGTTAGAGTATCCATATTACGTTCCTATTGTCTTCGATGGAACTATGTATAGTAATATTATATTGAAAATTTTTAGGTATTTTTACAGATATAGTTGTGATTATTCCATATTCTATGATAAGCAAATAATAAAATTCATATTGAATTATTTTGCCAACCAATTTCAATTGAATTTATATTATTTTGTATTGACCCTAAACTTATCGATAACGTAAAGAAATAATCATAAGATTCAAGTGGTCTGACCCAAAACTTAGTTTAAGATAGATAAACTTTGTACCTATATTGTGATCATCTTAGTTATGTTAAGTAAATATTTGCTTCAGTTCTGCTTTCAACGATAATATATATTATTTTTAATAATAGAGTCTTTTTTTTAATAATAACAGTACTTGATAAAATCGGATCCCGTTCTAAGGACTCGAATTATCTCTTTGGAAATAATTTGATTCCTTGTAAGTAAATAAATATGGGTTTCATATCATGTTATTAATGAAATTGAATTCGTATAATTTTAGATACTGGTCAATATTTCTCAGGCACGATATTATCCTCATTGAAAATAGTTTATTATGGTTCGAACTAAAGAAACAAATGTATTTGTCTTCTAACTGTCGATTCGTTCATGAGAATTCAATTCTCTGAATGAATCGACATTATTAAGCCAAGATGCGTGAGCAAAGGAAAATTTTGTATGGCGTAGTGGACTTTTTGCATGTTAATAACACCGACTAGAGGCCTCGCAGCATATATGTTGTCGTACATGGATTTACTCATAATTCGGAGTAGAACATTTTATGTGAGTTTTGTGTGTGTGTGTGTGTGTGTGTGTGTGTGTGTGTGTGTGTGTGTATGTGTGTCTGTGTGTGTGTCTGTGTGTGTGTGTCCCTTATTACTTTTGATCCGCTCAATTTACAGAGCCCAAATTTTCAGAATATATAGACAGTTGTAGGCCTACAAAACTTTTATACTCAGAATTGTGAATTTTTGTTTCGATCAGGGGTTATCAACTTTTGAATTTTTACTTTATTTTTCCATATATCTCACAAACCATAAAAGCTAGAACGCTGAAAATTGGTATGAACATAGAAAAATATAAAATCTCAAATTAGTTTTTTTTTAATTTCAGGGTTTCTCAAACATTTTTTATTAAGAAAAATATTTTTTTGTGATAAATTTGTGAGTTTAACCTCTATGATAGTGAGTTTTGGTATGATGTACATACCTATACGGAGTGAGTTATTTTAAATATAAAAATTTAAAATGAAAAGTATTACGTTTGACGACTCCCGACACAATAATCGGGTAAAAAAAAATTAAAACTTACCATTTTTCAAAGTTTATATTTAAAAATCGTATGATTATTTGAGGTGTCTTCAACTATTGGTTGCGGTGTCAAAATATTCGTACACTAGTAAAAAAAATCTTCACTTCATTTCTCTAGCCGTACCGGTACGGCCATACTTCGATTTGCAATGACATTTCCTGCCGTACGGGTACGGCCATACTGACTTAGAGGTTAACTGCCTATATTTCAATTTTTTTTTAAATATAAATACCCCAACTAGATAATTTAATTTTCTATAAGAAATATTAACATTGTAGTAGTACATCTCAATTTTTTTTAACAATTTTTATAAAAATTGAATTTAGTGACGACATCGATTCATACAATTTGTATGGTAGTCACCTATACACAATATCAAAGAAGACTTAATAGTTTGATACTTCATCTCCAAACATACAATATATACCATCATGTTGTTTTCATATTCCGGGTAGGAAAAAAAGACTGACCTCCATACTATCCTATCTTGACTACCTAGGTTCATGTGTTGTATAGAAAACCAAATATCATAAAATAATAAATAATTTGTATTTATGGGTTTATAGTTTGGTACTTATTCTTCAACTATACACACTATCGCTATCGACAGTTGGATATCATGTGTTACATGCAACTAGTCTTATTAAAAAGCTGATCAGTTGTTTTATAGAGAATATGTACCAACTTGAATCAGTCATACACCTATCTTCGTATCATACATTGCCATCTGCAACCTAATACTAATTTGTTTATTTGTTTATATAAATTTATTTAGTTGTATATTTGATTATTTTTCATTTATTTATGTATTTATTTAAATATTTATTTCATTTTATTTATTTATTCATTTATTAATATATTTATTTATCTATTTATTTATTCGTTTATTATTTGTTTATTTCTTTTATTTATTTAACAAAATAATTTTATAATACAAATCAATATACAAATTCACTAGTAATAACATTTTTACATATTTTTCCTTACAGTGCCTCATCAAAAAGATAACAATCTTGTGCTTGATGAGGGAATCACTTATAAAAAAATAAAAAAAATATCAATACAAAGCAAAGTCAACATAAAAGTAAAAGTATTTAAAATCAATATCATACATGAACAAAAAAAGAAATCAAATTAACATTAAAAAAGTTGTGAAAATAAATGAAAAAGAGGAATATACAAATGAGAAAATATATCAGAATACATATTTAAACCAAAAAAAGGAAAAACATGAAAATAATTATTTTTTTATTTATTTATTTCATTATTTATTTGTTATTTATTTATTTATTTATCTATTTTTTTTATTTAAGTACAGTAACAAACAAGCAAACAATTTAAAACCAAAATTATAAATTGAATAAAAAAAATAAAAACTCAGAAGTTGTTGCAACTTTAGAAGTCTCTTTGTTTTTGAACATCAAAAGATATGAATAGAGCCAAAATAAGTCTATGTTATCACTAAATAGGTCAGTGAATATATTAATTTTTACTAGTTGCATGTAACACATGAGATCCAACTGTCGATAGCCATAGTATGTATAGTTGAAGAATAAGTACCAAACTATAATCCCATAAATACAAATTATTTAATATTTTAAGATATTTGATTTTCTATACAACACTTGTACCTATGTATGTATGTCAAGATAGGATAGTATGAAGGTCAGTCCTTTGATCCTACCCAGAATATGAAAACAGCATGATGGTTTGTATGTATCTTTGGAGATTAGTATCAAACAATTAAGTTTTCTTAGATATTGTGTGTAGGCAAAAAAAGCGGTCATCCACCCAATTCCCAAAAAAGGTGATCGCTCCAACCCATCTAACTACCGACCCATCGCTATTACTTCTGTACTCTCCAAAATAATGGAAAGGGTACTAAACACCAAGTTGATCACATACCTCGAAGCAAACAAAATTTTAAGCGACCGCCAATATGGATTTCGTGGAAATCGATCTTGTGGCGATCTACTCGCGTATGTGACATCCGTTTGGGGTCGAGTTATGGAACGCTTTGGAGAAGCTCAAACTGTCGCCCTTGACATCTCTAAAGCTTTCGACCGGGTTTGGCACCGAGGTCTCTTAATGAAACTCCCTTCTTATGGACTACCCCAGTCTCTGTGTACTTGGATTGCGAATTTTTTAAAAGATCGCGAAGTCATAACTGTAGTGGACGGTTGCTCTTCTTCTCCCCATTCCATTAATGCGGGAGTCCCTCAAGGGTCCATTCTATCTCCAACCCTATTCCTCCTACATATAAATGACTTGCTCTTACGCGCCCCCATCCACTGTTACGCTGATGACAGCACAGTCCATGACAATTTCTCTTTTGACAAACCTCCTAAACAGAGTGAAATATCAGAAGCCCGGAAAGACCTTCATCAAAAAATAAATAGCTACCTCCACTCAATCAATACCTGGGGTGAAAGTAATCTTGTTTCATTTAACGTCTCAAAAACCCAAGCCTGTCTAATTTCTGCGAAGAGAAACCCCAATGAATTGCAAGTGTCTTTCAACGGAAGCACCCTACCTAACAGCAGCTCTATCGACCTGCTTGGAGTATCTATAACGAACCAATTACACTACAAGGGCTCCATCGAAGCTAAGGTGAAACTCGCCTCCAAAAAATTGAGCGTACTATATAGAGCGCGCAGATATTTTACTAAGACCCAGATCTGTATACTCTACAAAGCGCAAATACGCCCAATTATTGAATATGGCAGTCACCTCTGGAGTGGCGCCCCCCAATACCTACTGAATACCCTCGACGCTGTCCAAAGGCGTGCTATACGTCTGATTGATGATCCATCACTGACTGATGGATTGCAATCACTAGAACACAGACGCAGAGTCGGTATTTTAAGTTTATTCTATAGATACTACCACGGGAATTGCTCAGAAGAACTTGCATCTTTGGTCCCTCCTCCACCCACTCGCAACAGAGTCACTCGCTTCACTCAATCGCAGCATCCATTCACAGTGGACCTTCAACATATACGAACAAGTCGCTTCTCGAACTCCTTTATTAACACAGCAGCCCGACTGTGGAACGATCTTCCGAATTCTGTGTTTCCATCTTCGTACAACCCGGGTATTTTTAAAATCCGAATTAATAAACTCTTTTCTAGATTGCAAACCCCTCCCAACGCTACGTAGTGCGCTTCTTCGGAAGAGTAAAATGGACCCAAATCCTAATGGCTGGCGTCCCCTACGTAGACATGTTAAAAAAAAAAAAAAAAGGCGATTGCCATACAAATTGTATGAAGCAATGTCGTCACTAAATTTAATTTTTATAAAAATTATGAAAAAAAAATTGAGATGTGCTGATACAATTTTAGTATTTTTTATAGAAAATTAAATTATCTAGTTGGAGTATTTCAGCTTTTTTTGATATTTTTAAAAAAATTGGATATATAGGCAGTTAAACTCATAAATTTATCATAATTAAAATATTTTACTTAATAAAAAATGTTTGAGAAACCCTGGAATTTAAAGAAAACTATTTTGAGATTTTGTATTTGTCTATGTTTATACCAAATTTCAGCGTTCTAGCTTTTACGGTTTCTGAGATATATGGAAAAAAAAATCAAAATTTCAAAAGTTGATAACCCCTGACTGAAACAAAAATTCACAATTCTGAGTATAAAAGTTTTGTAGACCTATAACTGTGTATATATTATGAAAAATTGGGCTCTGTAAATAGAGCGGATCAAAAGTTATAAGGGGGGGACGGACACACAGACACACCCACACACACACACACAAAACTCACATAAAATGTTCTACTCCAAATTCTGAGTAAATCAATGTATCGGAACATATATGCTGCGAGGCCTCTAATTGGTGTTATTAGCATGCAAAAAGTCCAATACGCCATACAAAATTTTCCTTCGTACACGCATCTTGGCTATATAATGTCGATTCATTCAGAGAATTGAATTCTCATGAACGAATCGACAGTTGGACTAGATTATACGCCTGTGTTTGTCGCGAACGGTTTTTGTTTATCGTATAATTTAAGGTTAATTTGTTATTTTTTGAAAATATCATGACAAAACTCATTATACATATTCTCTATTACACTTCAAACGATACCTTTTGAAAAACTGATGTAGGTAACGCTTCTATCATAAAAAGTAAGGTGTGAAAAACATAAAATTGATTTCATAAATAATTAGAGGTACTCTCATTTCACAGGCTGTATAATATATTGAAGAGTTAGATTTGCAGTGGCGTGGCGTGGTGTGGTGTGGCGTAAGAAACCTCAATTTGTTGGGTGATCAATAACCCCACCGGAATATCCATTAGTCAAATGGGTTACACGAATACCCAAGAATGGTTTCCCAGACTCTTATATCCCAATTTGCGGTTGTACCAAATGAAGGAAGATGGAATGTCTACATTATGTAACTGATGTTTGGGTATCTGCTAATACAATTTTAATTAAATCATCACTCACTTCATCTTCTACATTGAGGAAATCAATAATGTTATTTTAAATTCAATTTGATAATTTAGATTGCCATCTTTCTCAATATACCTAACGGTTACTTTATCCTGCGTGAAAACTGAAAACTCTACTCTTCCCATCACCACTCATTATGCTTGTCGCGGAACATCCTTATGATGTCCCCGCATCACTACTGATATTTCATTGCTACCAACATAAGTGGAAGTTATAAATAGTTATCCCCACATTTATTATTCATTTGGAATTTCTCCAGTGGCCGTGGTCTGACGTATCACGGAATTATTTGAACATGAATCTTGAATTATTACCGTATGGATTATATTATGTTGATCCGTTGTGGTAAGTACCTGGAATAATTCAAATATTTAATTTCTTTATTATTTTTTATACATACATACATACCATAACGCCATGTCCCTTACGGGGTAAGCAGAGAGAACCGAGCGCTATACTTCTCTATTTTTACACACATTTCTGGCTTCCTTTACATCCATGCATCGTCTCATACATGCTCGTCGATTGTTCAAACTTTTTATGTTTCCTTATTTCAAAATATCATTCACATGATCATGCCATCCCTTTCTGGGGCGACCTCTGCTCTACACTCCATCTCTTGCACCCATGTATATTTTTTTGGTCAGTCGTTCATCGTTCATTCTTTCAATATGTCCTGTAGGTGTTTTTTTAAGAATGAATATATCCTTGTAACGTAGACATATGCATCCTCATACATTGCCTTAACTATATACTTGCGTTATAGGTGAACGAAATCGGTGTAAGAATTTACATATGCTAAAAAATAAATGTAAAAATTTACATACGCACTGCAGATTGAGAAAAAGACAACTTCGGTATACGCCGAAGAGACACAATGCACTTATCTTTAGATTGCTGGTAGATTCTGGGCTGACGGACCTTCTTGTCCTGCAGCTTGGTTGTGCGGTTGAAGCGGTAATTTCTTGATGCACAGATAATAAAATATTTACACAGTTGATGTTATGGAATTTAAGACGTTGAAAAAAGAGTAGCGGTAGGAAATAGCGATTTTAATTCAGCAGAAATAGACAGAAATGTTATTAAAAAAGCGGCAATAGTATTGATGTCGCGAAAGTATCTCGAACTCTAGTAGAAAGCCTCAATCACCATTGGCCATTGGATCAGCGCATTCTGCCAAAGAGGCTCCATAACTAATCAAAATGCACTGCAATATTGTTCTTCTTCTTCTGGGTCACAATCCTGGAATTGGTCTGCACCAAACACTCGATCTTTCCACTTAACTCTATCGTCCGCCAGTCTCTTCATATCTTTGTAACTGCTACAGCGCACGTCACCGATTATCTAGTCTACACAGTTGTTTCTGGGGCGACCTCTACAGTTACCCCCATCAATCATTCCTTCAACGATGGTAAAAAGCAGGCCTAGGTGCCGGATGTTGTGGCCTATCCAAGTTGTTAATAACTGCAATATTATATTTATTTTAAATGAAATGGCACGAATACCTCCTTTCCTTACTAATTTCTTATTCTTCACCACGAAATGGTTTTATAGAAGCAATGTCCTCTTCAAATTGTAAGTACATATTCTACTGGTAATACATCAAATCATTTTTAGCCAATTTGTCCACATATTTTATAAGGTATGTTTGCTTTTAATAAAAAAAAAATCTTGTTAAAAATAAATAAGAAGTTTTCTGATTATCTTTATGTATATAATTTTTCTGTACGTGTGTATGTCACTGAACTCTTCCTAAACGGCTGAACCGATTATGATGAAATTTTTTGTGTATGTTTGTGTGAGTACCTGAATGGTTTAAATTCACAAAATGGAATTTTAAAAATGAATATAATAAAAGAAAAATAAATAACATGATTTTTATAACTATAAATTATGCTAGGTGGCGCTAATGTCGAATTGGCAATGTTTAGCTTTTTCCATCTGACAACACTAAGAAACCTGTCACTTACGTCGTAGTTTGGCTTTTTTGACATTTAAAGTTCTTTTCGCCATGTTTTGGTATTATTCATATTTCAATTATATACATGTGCATGGAATTTTAATTTCAGTTCACTGTTTCGTTATTATTCATATTTCAATTCGTTCGTTTCCGTGTTCAGACCGTCTACGCTATATTGCAATTATATATGAAATGACAATCAATATAACCTCAAAGTGTTTAGCGGCTCATCGAACAAGAAAATGTAAGTTTACTTAGCGAATAATAACATCCATATGATTCAAATATATGTTACATACATATATTTTTTTGTTTCACACATAGTTCGGGCAGGACAACGTCTGACGGGTCCGCTAATTTTATTATATAATTTAATACATCGCCCACAAATGCTGTGATAATACAGACGATCTGAATTTTGAGATAAAAATGGGGGTGTAAAAAGCATAATCAAAAACGAAATAAAAGTTAACGAAAATACCAAAATACAATGAATCGAGACGAGACGAAAAGTTTGGTAATGTTATAAAACATTGACTGAAAAGCACCCACTGTTAACGCGAAACCGTAAAAAATATCTTTCTCATGAATATTACACAAGTTACCAGTTAATGTCGTTTCTTCTTTATCTTCAAAATAGCAAAACTTGTTTTTTGTTTATTATTTCGAGAAAAAAAAACTTTAATTGTTACATATAAAATAAAATATAATATATGGTTTAGACACGTAGATAAATATTGAAGATCGGCTTTTGCCGATATTCTAGCGATTCTTAGCTAGAAATCAATTTTTATCTTTCACCCGAAAAATACGAAAATTTAAGCACATACTAACCGTCTTATTTATAAACGCAAACAATCTATAGTTCCTTGTAATAGAGCGTGATTAACTTTAAGTTTACTTATAAACCGTGACTATCTTTATTACACCTTATTTTATTTTATTTTATTTTATTTAAATTGGCATATCTACAGACCATATACAAACTTTTATTACAAATATAGTAAAAACATTAGTCCATTTACAGATAGCACATACAAATTAAATAATGCAAAATATTGTGGTACAAAACCAAAAAGAAAAAAAAAACACAAGTCAGAACATAACAAAATAAAATATTACGAGAAAAAATAAGAAGAAGTAAACAAAAACAAAAAGTATGCACACACAGGATAGAAAAGAAAGTGTGCGGCTTCGAAAAAACAACAGTAAAAAACAACAGAAAAAAGTAGTAAATTAAACTGAGGCTGAGATTGAAAGTTTTGAAAATCAATGTAACAATATGTAACAATAATAAAATGTAAGAAAACAAGAATTTAATCATTATGGTGGTAAACGGGAAAAAGGAATATAAAAGGAAAGGGAAACAAAGAAACGCATCCAATTTCAACTACATACTCATCGCCAACGCTGTGATATGTCTTCTGAATTGTGGAAGAGTAGAGCTAAGAATGTCCACTCTCTGAAACAAACAGTTATAGTTTTCACACGAGCGACGGATAAACTTATTCCTGGCATAGCTCGTGTCAAACCGAGCAATGTGAAATGTCTGAGGATGTCTAGAAGCACTCCTAGGCACATGAAATTGTACCAATTCAACGAGATCTGGGCAATTGACTATAGCATTTACAATATTATACAACAGTACCTGGTCTGCGATTTTGCGTCTCCTTGAAAGAGGTAGCAGGCCGTGGTACCTTTCGGCTTCCGCATATGTTTCAAATCCTTGAAAACTCCAGAAATTAAGCGTCTTCAAGGCTCTGTGTTGAATTCTCTCTATCCTATCTATATGAAGTCCAAAATGTGGATTCCAAACAGACGAACAATACTCAAGGACACTCCTTACATATGACAGATATAAAGTTTTCAATACCTCAGGACTCCTCAAAGGCCTGGTTATTCTGGATATGAAACCAAGCATTCGTGATGCCTTACTAACTATTTGTTCGTAATGACCACGGAATGTCATTCTATCATCAATAATGATACCCAAATCCTTTACATCAGACACAACATTCAGCTCAGCTTGATCAAGTTTATAATTGAACTTAATAGGATTTTTTCCTCTGGTAAATCGTATCAATATGCATTTATCAATATTCAAATACAAACAATTTGCTCTGCAATATGCTGTCAATCGATCAAGGTCCTGCTGGAATTTCACACAGTCATCAACTGAATGAATCTTTACATAAATTTTCATGTCATCCGCATACAAAACTGAACTACAAAAACTAAAGCATGAGTTTATATCATTAATATATATGTTAAACAAAGTTGGACCCAATATGGAACCCTGCGGTACTCCTGAGGGAATATTCATCCAATCTGATTTATGGCCTCCAATAACAACAGCTTGCCTTCTGTTTGAAATGTATGAGGAAAGCCATCTGAACAAATCTCCGCATATACCAATACTCCCAAGCTTTTGTAGTAATATAGAGTGGTTTACTTTGTCAAAAGCTTTACTGTAGTCTGTATACACAGCATCCACCTGTCCACCCCTCTCCATTCCATCCAATACATAGTTGGTAAAGAGAATTAAATTAGTGGCAGTTGATCTACCTCGCATAAAACCATGCTGTGATGCATTGATATAGGGATTAATTGAAGAGCACAGCTGATCCCCCACCACCTGCTCAAAGACCTTAGCAAAGATGCAGAGTTTGGAGATGGGTCTATAGTTTTTTACATTCTCTCGTAAGCCTGACTTATAAATTGGCGTTATCAACGCATCCTTCCACCTATCTGGAAAATAGCCTTCACCCAATGATTTGCCAAAAATAAAGGACAAAGGGACACACAGTCGATCACGACACTCATACACAAGCAACGGATGGATGCCATCAACCCCTGGCGACTGTTTTGTGTTCACAGCCGTTAAATATTTACTTACTAAGTCTGTACTTACTGCGATTTGATTTATAGTATACAAGTTCAAATCGTCGTTTGAGACCTGAGGAGCGGTTGACACTGACTGAGTATCTCTACTGAATGAGTCATAGAAATGCACAGAGAATAGGTTTGATATGTCACATCCGTTATCAGCCGAGACATCTTCAAGATACATTGTTTTCGGGATATTGCTTTTGTTTTCCTTTGATTTGACAAAACTCCATAACTTGTTGGGATCCGTTTTAAGTGCGTTCCTCATATTATTTAAATAGCTTTTATAACACTCATTAGCCAGTTTCTTGTGTCTCGCTCTGAGAGTCGAAAAAACATTGTAATCAGCCTGATTTCCATACTTCTTAAACCTTTTAAAAACCTTGTATTTTTCTCTGGATAACCTTATAAGTGGAAGCGTGTACCAAGGTGGATAGGAACAAGATTCACTAGATTTGACTTTTTTGGGTACATATTCTTCTATCAAAGCATCTAAAATATTATATAAAATTTCAACACATTCCTCACACTCCTTATCCCGAAAACGTTCATGCCAGTCAATTTCACCCAATCGCTCATTTATCCCATTATAGTTTCCTCTGTGGAATAGTTTCACAACTCTAGTTAGTGGAGCCAAAGAATCAATAGTTCTATACGGTAGATCAAACTCAACAGATTTGTGAAAAGAATCTTCACGAACCAATGGATCACTAGCTTGTATCAATTCAATATCTTCAACATTCGAAATAATTAAATCGAGTATGTTAGAAGATGAGTTTCGAATAAAATTAAACTGATTTAGGCAGCTTATATTGAGATAGTCCACAAACTGAGACGTTACAAGATCATCAAGATTGGATGGCGTACATATATTTGTATCATGGCCCTTCTCCCATGAGATCCCTGGCAGGTTAAAATCACCGACAATAAGAAAACGATCATACGGATACTCACTCATCAGTCTAGCCACCTTCTCCATGAAACGTTCAACATTCACTGCATGATTACATCTATTAGGTATGTAAAGACAACAAATATGTACATATAAATTATACTTGAGCCTAATACTCACCCAAAGATCCTCAACAACTGATAAAGGGTCTGTACTCCACTCATCATGACGTGTCGCATCTAACCCCGAACGCAGAGCAATCAACACGCCACCTCCAAGACTCATATTTAAACCTGAATAATTTCTGTCTCTGCGGTACAATTCATACCTACCATCGAGAAGCTCGCCATTATTGAAATTCAAGTCTAACCATGTTTCGGTTAGAGTGATAACATCATAATCATTAGACAAGGCCCTCTGAAACAATTCATCCGTCTTTGTGCGTAGTCCACGCACATTTTGATGATATATCGTTAGTTTATTCCCTGCACCCGCTCAAAAGTTAGCAACACAAATATATTCAGCAGATTCAAAATTACACAACAGAACATCACAATCAATTCATTTAGTACTTCGTTAGGCATCACAGCAGAAACATACAAAATAAGTTCATCACATATCCCAACCATTACCACCATATACAACACAACATTATAACCATAAAGCATATCGCTAGAAGTCAGTTGATAATATATCATTGTGTAAATCTCATGAGAATTACAATACAATATTAGGTTCAATTCAATGGGCATCAGAGTGCATAAATCCAGACACCAAGTACATAGCATGTAAATAAATAAAAACTTCGTGTAAAATACACGAAGGCAATACGAAAAAGAAAAGAGAATAGTATGCAAATTAAAAAAATATGGTATAAAACCTTTATATATTAAGTTAAAACAGTTATTGTGGTGTAAAACATTACCAAATATCAATTTGATTACCACACCCAGCAATAAATCGCAACACCTTAAAATATAATATAAACATGAATAATAAAACGACAATATATGCAGTCGAAACAGTAGAATGCGCGTGTGGAAATGATGCAAAAGGAAGGTAAATATGGGATAACCACCTTTCACACTGTGTATCAACGTCAGCAGCAATACTCTATCAGTAAATATATAAATAAAAGCAGAAAACAAATTAACGTTATTTATGTACAAGAAGATCAATTTATATACTTTAAAAGAAAGGTTAAGACATTTATAAAAAATATATTTTTTTATATTATCTTGGAGAGGTCGTCCTCGCTTCGTATGAAAAAAGCCTGACTAGACTCATTCTGCCTGATCAGGATCTTAAAGTTGTTGATCCACACAAACTTATAACCCTTTTCCCTAGCTCTTATCTTTGTTTTTGACAGTAAAGTCTTACGCGCAGCTGTTAAATGCTCATTCACATATACAATTTTCTCGTCACCCCCCCAGCCAAGGTCCGTTGTTGTAAGTCCTCGAAATTTTCTTGCTAAAGACAAAAATTCCTCTTTTCGTGATCTACGGTAGAATTTTATAATAATGGGCTTAGGTCCAGTCGTCCTAGTCGCCACCCTGGTCATCAGATCAATGTCATCCGACTTTAATGAGAAACCAATTCTCTCAGCAACCTGCCCAATTACGGCGGACAATTTTTCATTGTTCTTAAATGGAACATTCTTTATTTCAACATTATTTGCACGCAGATACTGCTCCTTCTCCTCATTAGCTATTTGTAAAGTTTGGACAGTCGCCTTAAGAGTTTTTATTTCAGTCACATTTGCATCGCTCACCTTCAACTTGCTTTCTATTGTTGTCACTCGCTGATCCAGGTCGCCAATAGAAGAGACGCACACCTCAATCTGCTTACGTTGAGAGAAGAGCTCCTCCCAAATCAACTGAAGAGATTCGTTAGTTTTAGACACTTCACCTTCGATACGTGCTAATCTGTCAATTATATCAGAAGACAGTGTAGAGCAAGGCTGTGTCAGACCAACTGGAGTCATAGATAGTGCCTCCTGGACACCTGCCGGCGCTGGAGCAACAGTCGTGGGGGTGGACGTAGTCGAGGAGTTGGATCTAGGATCCCGCTGCATGCAGTCCATACATTTCCACGAAGATTTAGCAACCGACGACATCTTCCTAAAGTTACTCTCCGTAGTCTCCACACAAGTGTAATGGAAGCAGCTGTAACATCTGCTGCAACTCAAATGCTTCTTGGGACTAATTGTCGAGGTACACTTATTACAGTTAAGTGATTTCTTCCTCAATCTCGAGTCAGACATGTTGTTATCGTTATTAAAATCGATTTAATTGTAGGGGCAAGCCCACTATAATTGTATGGAAAATTAGTATTTTACGTGATAACTTTTGAACCGTTATAGATAGAGCACACACACCACGAAGTTTTTTATGCCAAATTTTTTGGACTTTTCAACTATGTAAGATACTTCACAAAAAAGTTTCTAGTTTTGGTGACACTTCATAAAAGGGTGTTTTTTAAAGTTTAACTCAGCATAACTCTCTTGTTTATTTATCGATTTGAAAACTTTAAACACCAAAACACTTGTAATTTTGATAAAAAATAAGAAAACAAAAAAAAAGTTTTTTTTCGGAAAACTTAGAAAATTTTCAGTACGGAAAATTCAATTTTCCGCTAAATCCTTGAACTTTCGCGCATATCACCGCGAGGTTTTTTCTTTGGACTGAGGTCCTCTACAGTTCTGCAATGGAAACCGGACACTTCAGTTACCAGGAAGAGCAGCGTTCTCTCTTTTATCCTGAATATTTACAGTTTTCACCAACTTTTCACTTTATTTATCAATGTAAATATTATTTATTTCATAGACGTCAAGTTAGGACAGGCTGAGAGGTTGTTTAGTGCTTGAATTACGCATCATACCAAGTGTTTCGAAATGGCGGATTTGTCACATATGATACGACGCATATTTGAGATTGACAGAATTTTTTTATACTTATAACGTTTTTTCTTGTTATTCTTCATCGCAATCGTGTTTAAATTGACTCAACACGGCCTAACGCGGTGTTTGTTTTCATTTTTCGATATCAGTTATTCTAAGATTATATTATTATGCATTAACTATTTTTTGACATCTGTGAAGCCAATGCGGCCATATGAAAAAAACTAAATGAGGATTTTGTAAACAATTGGGAGAACTTGTTAGTCACAGCTAAGTATAACTTTATAAGTAAGATTTTTTTTTATTTGTAACATAAAAAAATAATATAAGTAGGTACACTTTATAGACACCAAAGTTCAACAATACAAAATTTTTGTTTTACAAAAAAGATACTTAAGAACTAGATGCGGAACATTAAGTGCTTCACTAGGTTAAAAACCTATTCTGATGTAGCTTTAAATTATAAGAACACAGGATTTAAATTATGATTCACTACTAGACTATCTCCAACTTCATGACCTCTCTGATAGAAGGATTGTGTCTGATCTCTTGCTTCTCTATAAAATAATTAATAATAACTTTAGCTCCTCTTACCTTGTTAGTCGGATAAATTACCATGTTCCAACAAGAAATACCCACTAAATTATAACTTTTGTATGTAAGACATCCAACACTAATTATTTATACAACACTCCATTGAATAGAATCCATCGATTGGGCAATGACTTTGGCTATCTGACTGACCCTTTCTTCAATTCTTTTAATGAATATAAATTTACTTTATTAAAACATTTTCAAAAACATACCCCCAATGATTGTGTAGTCAGTTGTTTTCATTTTTATATATTTTTACATTTTTACATATGTATAAATTTTTACATTTTTATATATTTTTTTTACATTTTTATAGGTATATTTTATATATTTTTTGTACATTTGATTTTTATTTTATTTAATTCAATAATGTAATATATAGTCACATCTGGCAGCATTCTCTGATTCAGTGTGGCTAAGTATGTAGGTAGTTCACACCATTCATTTTTATTCATTCAGTCAGTAATATTCTTATGTACAATGTACATGCTATGTAGTATTTTTTATTTGAGTTTTTTTTTTAACTTATTTATTCTTTCGTTTTTAATGTATGTATTTTGTGGTTTAATTTACCAATCTTATATGTTTTTATTTTTCTTAATATATCCTCTGCTACCATTGTTATGTCTAGATGTTTATAAATTGTTTTCTTTTGTTTATGCTGTGTCATGTAATATTTAATTTTGTAAAGGGCTTTGAGCCGTGAATCAAGAAATAAATAAATAAAATGTGTGACATATTATAATTATACAAGTATATAGTTAAGGTGCGCATATGTGTCATTGCATTCCGATAATATCTATTTCTTTCTTCTTCTGGGTCACAATCCTAGTATTGGTCTGCACCAAACACTCGATCTTTCCACTTAACTCTATCGTCCGCCAGTTTCTTCATCTCTTTGTAACTGCTACAGCGCACGTCACCGATTATCTAGTATATATAGTTGTTTCTGGGGCGACCCCTCCGGATGTTGTGGCCTATCCAAGTTGTTGTCTGTTGTCCAAGTTGTTCTAGATACCGATAATATCGGTATTAAATAGATAATATATATTTTTAATACTGATATTATCTATTTTAGTCGTACTTATCTAGTTGCGCGTTTAATAAGCTATTAATGAAATCTAATTAGTAAGACCGTGAATAGCATTAAGTTTCTGTATTCAATGCAACATAGGTCATACATATATAAGATTAAAACTATTTCTCACGCAATTCTTGGTTCTCTTTTACACGTTTGATTCTAAAAATAAAATGAAATATTCTTGAGTACGAATAAATTATATTTTAATCTCAGGAAACATAAATATCATTTCGTTTACCTGCAACTTCATCATTGTGTATTTTGTGTAAGTTTTGGTCAAATTGATGTCTCCTTTATTCATTTGCAAGTTAGGCCGAAGTTATGTTATATATTACTATCGTATGTTTGCAATTTCTATATGAAGTTACTAGACTAGTCCTTCTAGGAATGAGACGATATTCGCTGTGTTATTCTCTAAGAGATAAATTACAGATAAAGCAAATCCCGATGAACTGGAATTATTCAAGTTAGTTACTGTTGTGATTTCTAATAATTGTTGATCATTGTTTTGAGTTAAGAGTTTGATGTATAAATTATACTAGATTTTCCAAGTAGCTCTAATGTATTTCAGTGACAAGGTTTATTTATCATGCACGAAAACAATTATACGTATTTTTCAATTAATTTTATGTTTAGCGAAAAACTTTTGCATTTTATTTGAAGCGATGCAAAATTTATTTCTAAAATAATGAATTGTAGTAAGTACATGATTGTAGTTCAATTATCATACTACAATAATTTCAAGTTTTTTTGTTGTTTTTCTGGAGTACCACAAGGTTCAGCGCTTGGGACTATTCTATTAACTTTGTTTCAAAAGATGGACATCTCAGAATCCACTTCACACTAGGAGTAGCTCTCTGAAGAATAGACCACATAGATTTATCACAAGCTATGTTGAAGAAGATATTTGAAGATAGTTAAAATCCCGTCCATTAATGATAACAAAATTTAATCAAATAAACAAGTATAGATGTCGTTAAACTTCTTGTAGTTTGCATATATACCAATAAAGCAATAAGTTACAAATTAGAGATGTGCGCACCCACGTGATGGGCACAAGTTGTTTTTCAATAACTAAAGTTTGGCTTGTACAGGTGACAAAAACATTTTTAACCCGTAACTGCCAACCCTAAATAAAAAGGTACAATGAATTATTATCGTTTTGGTACATTTTTGTTATGAAATGTGAAGTCATGAAAATGTTTACAGCTGCGGTAGTTAAAAAAAACGAGTGTAGTTAGAAAAGTATTATCCTGAAATGACTGAAAACATCGTTACGAGATCAATACAAAAGATACAAAATGTTGTAATTCCATGTTCGTTTTTACCATAACGGTAGCGTCAAACCTTTTTGGCGTCAAACAGGGCGAATCCATTTATTTTATCAACTTCAATTCACTGTTTTTAAACCACAAATGAGTTATTTAATTATTTGATACAAGTTTTCAAAGTGACTTCAGGATGGTTCTTTAAAGAAGGGATGATCCTTTATCACATGTTCAAGATCTTTTTAATGCAATCATATTTTTTGTGAACTGCATTATTTCTACTTTAATATGTTTTGTATGCATACATGATTAGTCAGATTTTATTTTTCATCATTTCTACATATCTAAACTCTTCTTTTTTTCTTATTTGTATTATCTCTATCATTTTTACCTTCTTTTCTAATTTATTTTATCATACTTTACTATTCATATGATTTTAAATCAGATTTTAGAGTCACCATCTCAGGTTGCGCCTCGTGGAATTCTTGATGATGATACAATAGCCCATCCTCCATCACCACCTGTTCTATGAGTACTAACAACGTCCGTCGCAAAACTCTGAAAGAATACACAAAGAATATAGAAAGAGTTCAGAGATGTCTTAAACCTTGCAGACACTACAGTGCCAAAGAGAGCTAATTATAAGGGAATAGCTAGGTCACCGTTCACTAAAAGTGATTAACTCTTATTAACAACTATTGTAATATGTAAAATATACTGATATTGAAATAACTAAAGCAGCTAATTTTGATTTTTGAAGCTACTTATATATTTCTCATGTTCACATTTTTTTCAAAAGTCACACAACTTATACTTTCTCTAAGAGCAATAGTTACAAATATTTAAACGAAACTGTCCTTATTATCAGAGGATTCTCACTTATTTGTGTAGTTCCACCTATTTTTATCTTTGTCACTTCTCTGATGCCCTGAATAATTCATGGATCTGAAGTCTTTGACAGTTTTTTAGCACCGTGGTGCCGTGATTCGTACTTTCATAAACATACGGGATGCATCATTATCAAATATTTTCTTAAGAAACTTGATATCAGTAGATTTGCATCGCTTCTCTTATAAATTCCTACAGTTTTTATAGTCCCCTAGGATCATTTGACTCATAATAATCATCACCAATGGCTCAACAGCCAATCATGAAACTTGACCTCCTCAAGAACTTTCCGTTGTTCCTCCCGGTCCATCGCCAGCACAATTAGTTACACCAATAAATTGCTTTCGAGTCCCTTTCTACACCATCCATCCACCTTAATTTGGGTCTTCCCACGTTTTGCATTCTTTGGGAATAGTTCTGCTCCATGGGCTGGAGACGTTCCAACTATCGGAGTCCACAAGAATCTTTACTGGCGAGGGTTTTACGAGCTACTTTACATGTTATAAAGTTAATCATATCCATACTACGGTTCTGTGCAAGGGGCGATACGAATCGTAACCCAGATCAGGAACCGCTGAAGGTGGGGACAATATTTTTACTGAAAATGAGAGAGGAACTGTATAAAGAGAGAAAAAGAAAGGGAGATATAATATATAGATAAAACTGTCAATATTTACAAAGCATTCGCTTGTATCATTTTTTTAGGATAAACTCAATTTTATTCCGTTGCGACAGAGCCGCATTCAATATATATATTCAATATAAGCGGATGGACAAAATGCATATGAAAACGAGGCGCTAAACATACGATAAAAGTTCGATACTAAAAATACGTTGTAACGACGAAAGTGGGTCATCGATAAACACTTAAATAATGAAGAAATAAAATATCGGTAGTGACAGGATTTGAACTCGCGACCACTGGATAGCGTCAACGCTCAGGCATTTTATTTATTTATTTTGTAAATAAATATTCAAAACCAATAAAATATTTTGATTATATATCGTATATCTTAATGTACCTTTATGAAAGGATATTTTCAATTGAAGTGCCAAATACTTGGTGTACCATCAGTTTCTAAATTTACTATAAATGTGTCATTCTAAGTTATAGAAAATCGTAATCATAAATAGTTTATAATTTATTGTATTATATTCATTTTCATATTCAATAATGTGTACAATAGTGGGATAAATATTGCCTTAAGGCAATATTTTCCAACCAACCAAAGCAACATGAGGCTTTAATGAAACATAGTGAAGTGGTAGGTATATTAAATTTATATTAAAAAAAACAAATTGAAAGATAAACACGAAACATTATTTAATGTAAATACACCAAAAAAGGAAGGGGATAAAGTTTGTGGGAGGAGAGGGAAGATTAAAAGTTATTAGAGACAATTAAATGTTATTATTAAGTTAATAGATTAAAGTTATTATAACAGTTTTAGCCTTATTTAAAGAGTTGAATAGATTGACACGTCGTAATATCATCACTGGAGAGGCTATCTATAGTAGGCTATATATTATATTTTGAAAATAATTTCCCGGTACTCTCAAAAGATACGTCTTTGGAATAAGGAACAGTTTCTATGTACATCTTAATTATATTGCATGATTTTTTTGAATTTTGATTTTGTTTAACACTTTTCTTGCATAATTTGTTTTAGTTAAACCCTTTTTTGATTTTTTATTGTAATTTACTAAAAAACTACAATGCCTATGAAGTAGATTTTTACTTCAATCGTAAGAGAATATTTTTTTTATTATTATAATATTTTAATACGTTTTCTTTCTATTTAGAAAAAAAACTTCTAAATTTTACCTTTTTTGCACGATAAAATATTGTATATCACATGTCAGGTGATATACAATATTTTTTCGTGTTTCATACATTAGAAGGTAATTTAATGTGCATTTATGCGTACATCCGTATACCCAGGGTATACAAGGGTCTTATGGTGTCCCTTAGTCTTGCTAATTGAAGGTACATGAAAAGAGGAACCTAGGAATTCGGTAGAATGATTGGGAATAGCTAGTGTGGTACGATAGCTAATGTGGTCGAAGAGGCAGACCGTGATTTGACGAGAAAATAATCTCATTAATAATATATCATTCCATTTATGAAAATATTTTTTTGGTTGGTTATGAAAAGTGTGTGTAAAAAGCGTTAAGTTAGTGCGCCGGGCGCTATATTTGATAGAGACGACTCTGCGTCATGTACCTATGTATAATGTCACAATATCAAATAGTATGGTTTTGTATTGAAAGAAATGCTGAATTTAGAGCCTACATTCTTGGAAAATAAAAAGAAAATATATATTTATCCAACTGTCGATTTGTTCAGGAGAACTTTGTTCTCTTAACATATCGACAATGTATCAAGCCAGAATACGCGAGAATTGTATGGAGAGGTCTACTTTTTTCACGGCTTTTCCAACTTTGAAGTCAAAAAACACCAACTTAGAGGCTTCGCAGCATATATGTTCCATACACGGATTTACTCAGAATTCGGAGTAGAACATTTCGTGTGTCTGTGTGTGTGTCTGTGTGTGTGTCTGTGTGTGTGTGTGTGTCTGTGTGTGTGTCTGTGTGTGTGTCCGTCCCCCCCTTATAACTTTTCATCCGCTCAATTTAAAGAGCCCAAAATTTCAGAATATATAAACAGTTATAGGCCTACAAACTTTTATACTCAGAATTTTGAATTTTTGTTTCAGTCAGGGGTTATCAATTTTTGAATTTTTATTTTATTTTTCCATATATCTCAGAAACCATAAAAGCTAGAACGCTGAAAATTGGTACAAACATAGAAAAATAAAAAATCTCAAATTAGTTTTTTCAAAAAAATTCCAGGGTTTCTCAAACATTTTTTATTAAGAAAAATATTTTTTTTAAGATAAATTTATGAGTTTAACTGCCTATATTTCCAAAACTTATACAATTATCGAAAAAAGCCGAAACACCCCAACTAGATAATTTAATTTTCTATAAAAAATATTAACATTGTAGTAGAAGATCTCAATTTTTTTAACAATTTTTTTTAAAAATTGAATTTAGTGACGACATCGCTTCATACATTTTGTATGGCAGTCGCCTATACACAATACGTAAGAAGACTTAATAGTTTGATACTTCATCTCCAAACATACATACCATCATGCTATTTTCATATTCTGGGTAGGAAAAAAGGAACTTCCTCCATACTATCCTATCTTGACATACATACCTACATAATATATGTTGTATAGAAAACAAAATATCTGAAAATATTCAATAATTTGTATTTATGGGTTTATAGTTTGGTACATATTCTTCAACTATACATACTATCGCTATCGACAGTTGGATCTCATGTGTTACATGCAACTAGTGTAAAAATAAGAGTTACCTACATATAAATGCTTCTATGTACCTATGTGAGTTGAATTAATATAAGAGAGAAAATATCAATTTACGAATATTACAATATTTTTCGTAAAACAAAATATTGGCACATAGTAAATTATGATAAAAAACAATTTGAATATGAAAAACAAATAATTGTAAAACAATATTTTTTATTTTGTGAAAAAACTAAAAATCTGTTGTTTTCAAATACAATAAAGTTTAATATAATATTATAATATATACTTTGCATACTGCGGTGGATCTACATTATCCATAGAACTTTACTAGTTGCATGTAACACATGAGATCCAACTGTCGACAGCGATAGTATGTATAGTTGAAGAATAAGTACCAAACCCATAAATACAAATTATTTATTATTTTATGATATTTAGTTTTCTATACAACACATGTACCTAGGTAGTCAAGATAGGATAGTATGGAGGTCAGTCTTTTTTTCCTACCCGGAATATGAAAACAGCATGATGGTATATGTATATTGTATGTTTAGAGATGAAGTATCAAACTATTAAGTCTTCTTTGATATTGTGTATAGGTGACTACCATACAAATTGTATGAAGCGATGTCGTCACTAAATTCAATTTTTATAAAAATTGTTAAAAAAAAATTGAGATGTACTGCTACAATGTTAATATTTTTTATATAAAATTAAATTATCTAGTTGGGGTGTTTCGGCTTTTTTTGATATTTAAAAAAAAATGGAAATATAGGCAGTTAAACTCATAAATTTATCATAAAAAAAATACTTTTCTTAATAAAAAATGTTTGAGAAACCCTGGAATTTTTTTGAAAAAACTAATTTGAGATTTTGTATTTGTCTATGTTTATACCAATTTTCAGCGTTCTAGCTTTTATGGTTTCTGAGATATAGTGAAAAATAAAATAAAAATTCAAAAGTTGATAACCCCTGACTGAAACAAAAATTCAAAATTCCGAGTATAAAAGTTTTGTAGGCCTGTAACTGTTTATATATTCTGAAATTTTAGGCTCTTTAAATTGAGCGGATCAAAAGTTATAAGGGGGGGGACGGACACACACACACACACAGACATACACACACACAGACACACACATACACAGACACACACACAGACACACACACAGACACACGAAATGTTCTACTCCGAATTCTGAGTAAATCCGTGTATGGAACATATATGCTGCGAAGCCTCTAAGTTGGTGTTTTTTGACTTCAAAGTTGGAAAAGCCGTGAAAAAAGTAGACCTCTCCATACAATTCTCGCGTATTCTGGCTTGATACATTGTCGATATGTTAAGAGAACAAAGTTCTCCTGAACAAATCGACAGTTGGATAACTTATTCAACTCTTATGAAAAAAATGCCGACTTAGACATATTTTTTGATTCACATAATATGTTAGCGCCGAATTGCCGATTGCAACTCGGGCTAACAGATCAGTGGACTGTATATGAAAATTAAACAATTGCACTTGTAACGGCGCGTTATTCACAGCGACGAGGTAAATACATAATAGGATAAAATGAATGGATTAAGAAAGGAAATCACCTACCAGTACGGAAGAAGTCCTCGCCTCGATCGCTCACCCAGTCCGACCGAAGATGTGTAATCTATATGCCGGGGCACAGCACTACACAATGAAGTTTCCTACAACGGGCACGTCCGAATTGACATCCGCGCAAGGCCGCGTGCGGACAAGTACTATTGGTGTGTAGCAGGAAAGGAACAGAGCAGTTATATGGAAGGGAGGGGGGAAGGAACAAAACAGGTGATTTGTATTAACGCGAAAAGTAAATACCGTACCGAACAACATATAACATTCAAAAACAAGCTTATATCTAACATCGTGACATAATAACAATAAACAACTATGTAGGTACTTATTAATTTTATTTTTCCAAACCACCCTCAGTACTATATTTTCTTTTTCTTCTCAACTTATGAATCTGTCAATATTTATGTTCGTCTATCATGTATACACACACATAGACACATCGCGTGTAACCCTTCTTCTTTTAGTAGACCTAGTTGGTCTGTTCTTCAGAAACTATGTCTCCTGAGATGACGAAGTCCAGCTATCCTTCCATCTCTTGGGTGGTATACCGGGTAGGCGGCGGCCAGAAGGAATTTCATTTGCTGCTATATTTGCAAGTCTATCACTGTCCATCCTGGCTACGTGGTCCCTCCAATGCCTTCTTCTGGATCTACTCCATCGAACGATGTCCTCTATTTCACATGTTTTCCTTATTTGAACATTGCGAACACGATCTCGGAGAGTTTTACCAGTGATTGATCTTAGGACCTTCATCTCCGTTGTTCTTAGGAGCCCCTTGGTTCGTACGATATCTGGTCGCGTTTCCGCATCATACGTCATGATCGGTCGCGCACGTGTCTTATATACTCGTATTCTGACTTTACTGTCAATACGCATGTGTTTATTTTTCCAGATCATATTTTTCAAACATCCAGATACGACATCCAAAATAAATAAAAATACCTAAATGTAATATTTAATTATTAGCCTTTCTTACCATATCAAATTTTCATTTGAAAAATGAGTCTGTAGTAATTTTCCTTATTTGAAGTTCAAATTCTATTAAGGGTAAAAATAACTTTTAATAATGTAAGATTTAATTTCTGCCCTGCAACTTAATTTTTCGGATTAATATTTCACGTTAAGTTTACAGACGTCGTTTTCATTTTCAATTTCGTATTCCTAACGGACCGTCGTTTGTTGCTTTAGCGAAACGCTCCTAATAGCCTCCTTAAGTGCTCCATTCCACGGTCTACACTTAAGAAAGTAAAGGTGCTCAGAGCATTTGTGATAAAAAGTAATTTTTCACACATACTACTTGCCTACTCCTCGTCTACCTGCCCGCCCGGTGATTTCGGCGCACGAAAGAAAACTTTTTTTTAAAAAGAAAAAAAAACACTCGCCATATTTTTTTTACAACCCAATTACGCAGACGTTGGCGAGAGAAAGAAAGAGAGAGGAAATAATCAAACAACATGAGGTGTGTGAAAAAAAATATGTATGAAATGAAAAAAAGATGTCGCTTTATGACAAAATGTCAGGTTAATCGGAGAGACTCGAAAAAGTGACTGAGACACAAACTAAAACTATATGGATAAAGCAGTGTTCAACATTTGGGATTCACAGATGTGTATCAAATTGTCACAAGAGCACAATATTCATTTTCACTTTATGAAATCGCACGAATAATTTGAAATGATTCTCTGGACGCAGCAAATCAACACAAAATAATATAAGACTTAGAAGGAAATAATAAAACACAAACTGAGAAGGAATATTTTTTAAAGTTGCATATAAGCAAACTGCATTTTTTTGCTGTCTGAGATTTTTTCAAATTCGAATTCACTGTTTAATGTATAAGCAAGGATTAAAGACAAAAAAAAATAAACTAAAATAAATTATTTAAACAATTTCGTGTTCTTGGGCTGAATAATTGATGTAAAAAATAGCTTTATAAAACATTACAGCAAAATCTATGAGATAACTCTAAAATAAGATCAAGAAATAATATAGCTATCCCTAGCCTCAACAAAACTGCGGTCCAGCACAACATTACAACGAAATCCATGAGATAAACACTAGAACAAGATCAAGAAATAACATAGCTATCCCTCGCCTAAATACATCTGCGGCCCAGCACAACATTAAAACGAAATCCATGAGATAAACACTAGAACAAGATCAAGAAATAACATAGCTATCCCTCGCCTCAATACATCTGCGGCCCAGCACAACATTAAAACGAAATCCATGAGATAAACACTAGAACAAGATCAAGAAATAACATAGCTTTCCCTCGCCTCAATACATCTGCGGCCCAGCACAACATTAAAACGAAATCCATGAGATAAACACTAGAACAAGATCAAGAAATAACATAGCTATCCCTCGCCTCAATACATCTGCGGCCCAGCACAACATTTAAACGAAATCCATGAGATAAACACTAGAACAAGATCAAGAAATAATAAAGCTATCCCTCGCCTCAATACATCTAAGGCCCAGCACAACATTAAAACGAAATCCATGAGGTAAACACTACATAGAACAAGATCAAGAAATAATAAAGCTATCCCTCGCCTCAATATATCTGCGGCCCAGCACCATTTTGTATACTTGGGCTTAATTTTTTTCAATGGCCTTCCAGATGAATTGAGAAAAACTAGGTACTAAACATTAAACATTTTTATAATGTGCACTCATTGAGGGTCGAAAGGGTTCAACATAAATTTTTAAGATTTATAAATTATAAATTATCCATTCCTTTAGAAAAATTAAATTATGATTTAAATTATGAGTATTTTAAATTTATCGAAACTATCAAACAGAAGAACGATTTGTGATTTAATTTGTTTATTTAAAATAATCAACGGTATATTGGACACCCATGACCTAGTTGAAATGATAAAATTCAGAGTACCTACAAGGTTTGCTTCACGTCAAATTGCACCTTTTCATATGGAGAATCTTCGAAATAACTTTATTATTAACTCACCAATACATAGATTGCACCGCCTTGGAAATCAATATAGTGCTGTTGATATATTTAATGTACACACTATAGATGGTTTCAAAAGGATGCTTAACGCATATTATAATTTTTGATTCTTACTTTGCTTTGTTTATTTTTGTTGTTTAAATTGAATATGTAATACTGTTTATTTTTTTTTTCTTCTTTTATGTCTAGTTTTTATTTTAACAACCCAGTTTTTATTTTATGTTGTTTTATATTGTTCTTCCTTTAACTACTTACGTTTTTTTATTATGTACCTATATAATCGATGTATTTACACTTATTGTTGTTTTGTTGTGCCTAAATTGTTCTATTTATCCTGTATTTTTTTGTAAATGCCCTATTAAGGGCGTATATATAATAAATAAATAAATAAATTATTTAATAAATCAGTTTGTTATTAAATACATAAACAATTATAATAACCACATCCAATGATAGATTATTATAAATAATAAGAGTATTTTTTTCCAATGCGTGTCGGTGAATTGATTTTATTTTGATTTAATTTGTTGTAGTGGTTTTTGAATAGTGGGAGAGGTGACGGTGGACAGGGTGTGTGCTTTTGCGAGGGACGGCCGGCGTTAGTCGGTTTGTATGCGTGCAAACGTGTGCCTCACTGATGAGCGTTGGTTTTCTGTTGCGAAATCTGACGCCTGTTTACTTTGACTTCTTTATCTTCATTCGTTTACACCTAAAAACGAATGAAGATAATGACTATGCTCCTCCCTCGAACACGAGATCCGATCTCAACTAAGGAATGAATGTAATATCTCTATATTACCATAATTTAAGAATGTTTATAATGAAATGTTATTTTTTTTATTTTTAATGTATGTCAATTATTTTTATTAAATAAAAAATAAGGAATTCAGAAGGATATAAATAATCCCTACTAGCACCATGTCCAATTAACAAATTTAAAAGTAGGTATATGGCATTGAAAAAGCAGTAAAAATACATGAACAAAGTCAGAGACGACAAACCAAATAAATACAAATATATTAGTTAGTTAATTAGTATGTTAGTATTCACAAATATCACAGATGAGTTGGATTGATGTTTAGCATCTTCTCAGTAGAGTAAAAATCATTGGTTAACAAGACAATTTTTAGCCTCTCTATTGAAACCTAAAGGATCCAGTGATTTCATATTTACTGTAAGGTTGTTTTATATCGTAAACCCTGTAGGTGCCTTCATTTCCTGGATCTCTCTTAATATTCCAACTTACCTTTTGAGATATCAAATAATTATCATAAAAATAAAGAACTTGTACCGATATCGGCTTGAAATAAATGCAATTCGTTTTACACAATCATCATAGGATCGGGTTCCCATATTCTTATTTCAAGCAAGCCGGAAACTATACAATAAACATTTCAATTGATTGTGTTATTTATTTATTTATATTCGGAAAACAAACAGCTTAATTTACAATATAAGGGATTAACAATAAAATAATAAAAACTATGCCAATAACATGTTTCCACAAGTATACAGGTAAAATTATATTATGTAAGAAGTAGGAAGTAAATATTATTGAGGTAGGAGGGAGTTAAGAGGGAATAGAGAGGGAAGAGAGGGAGAAAAGAAGGAGAGGGATTAGTTTATATGAATAATTATTGTAAGAGAAGTTTTGATTTAATATTGGTTATTGAGGAGTCGAATAAGTCAAATTCGTTTAAGTGCTCATTGAAGAAGTGTGATGCTCGATATATGAATGCATGTTGTTTAGCGCTTGTGTTACAGTGAGGCAGGTGTAATGAGTGGTGGGATCGGGTAGCTCGGGTGGGAACTCGAAGATATTTTAATAACGCGTGTTGGTGTGCTTTTTTTCTTATGGATGTCATCTGAAAGTTTCTGCCAACTCAAACATTGGATTTACCACATTTTTAAATATTAAATACACATTGAGTTATAATATTAAAATCAATCTTTTTTATTCTTAATAATGATTTAAAATATAAATAAAATCCATCCATTATCTAGGTACCTTTTATTGGTCGAAAAGTTGAATATAAATAAAGAGTTATTCAATGCGAATTATTCACTTTGTGACAATACACAATAACAGAATAAGGAAGAATAATGATTCAACTAAACCAATAATAAATAACTAATTAAATTACAAACCTAATTTTACAAATAACCCAATGTTAAATATATTTCTATTAAAATGAATATACAAATAACCAATACAAATATCCAATATCAATACAAATATCCAATATGGTTCCATTCGTCACTAATAAAATTAGAAAAGGAGAAATTAAAATATCATAAGAGGTGGAAGCAATCTCACAATCCTCTAGATTATCAAACTTTCGCTCTTCTCCGTAAAAGACAAAAAGGAATGTCAATTAATGCTAGGGAAAAGTATTTCAATAATACTGAAAACTCCATTCAATCAAACGTCAAAAAATTCTGGTTTTATGTTAAATCAAAGAAACGTAATGCTATCTCATTTCAGTGTTTAATTAACGGTGATCGTACTGCTCAAAGTATACAGGAATCTGCATATTTCTTGTCAGATTACTTTGCCTCTGTTTTCAATACAGTCGATTCTTCTACACCATATTGTAGTGAGGAGGTTGCAGGGTGTCAAACTATAGCAAATATACACTTAGACATAGCAAAAGTATCTAAACACCTAAGTTCAATCGACATAAGAAAGAGTCAGGGCAGTGATGATTTACCAGGCATATTCTTGAAGTACTGTGCCAGCTCCTTAACCATCCCAATTTATCATATTTTTAAAAAGTCACTATCCAACGGTACATTTCCTGATAGATGGAAACAGGCATTAGTTACTCCTATACCTAAGAGTGGGAACCTGAAAGATGTTTCAAATTACCGACCAGTTTCCAAATTGCCCATTTTAAGTAAACTCTTGGAAAAGATCGTGTACGATCAAATGTACTTTGCGGTCAAACTCCATTTAGATCCTAAACAACATGGTTTTGTTAGGGAAAGTTCTACTAATACAAATTTAAATGTCTTTCTAAACGAAATTCATGACAACCTTGATAACAAAAGACAAACTGACGCAATATATACAGACTACTCAAAAGCCTTTGATAAAGTGGACCATCTAATTCTAAC
This sequence comes from Molanna angustata, assembly GCA_963576475.1. NCBI lineage: Eukaryota > Metazoa > Arthropoda > Insecta > Trichoptera > Molannidae > Molanna > Molanna angustata. The sequence continues at coordinate 25,318,355 of OY754988.1, read as the reverse complement.
TAAGAAGCTAAAACTTTTGGGTATTCACGGTGATCTTCTTAGGTGGCTAAAATCATACCTTATTAATAGAAGCCAAATAGTAGAGTACGGTGGTCATCTATCGTCTGCAACACAGGTGCCATCGGGTGTACCTCAAGGTTCCCATTTGGGGCCTCTCTTATTTAATATTTACATACATGACATTGGATTATGCTTCAGGAACAGTAATTACATATTATACGCTGACGATATGAAAATCTACAAAACTGTTATAGACATTACTGACTGTGAGGACTTACAACTTGACCTTGATAGACTAACTTCTTATTGTGTCTCGAATAAGCTGTTACTAAATGTAAAAAAAATGTCACTCCATTACATTCTCTAGGAAAAAGAGTACAATACAATACACATACACAATCAATAGGGAGGTGATTGATAAGAAATCAGACTGTAGAGACTTAGGTATACAACTGGACAGTAAACTTTTATTTGACAAACACATTGACACAATTACACTGAAAGCTTATAAAATGTTGGGATTCCTGATGAGAGTATGCAAACCATTCACACAAGTGAAAACATTTATCTTACTATATAACACAATTGTTAGAAGTCAATTGGAGCATGCATCAGTCATCTGGAATCCACAATATAATATTTATATTAACAGTATAGAACGAATACAACAAATATTTTTGAAACATATGAAGTACAAATTTGGTAATAACTACAAACATGAATTGCAGACTTTACAAACAAGACGAAGGACCTCAGACTTAATGTACCTTTATGACATAATAAACTTCAATATTGACTGTACAGACCTTCTGAAAATTATTAACTTCAACATACCAAACAGACGAACAAGACACACCTCAACGTTCTTTTTAGACAAAAAAAAACACTAATGCCGCTCAAAATTCGCCATTGTACCGATGCCTTACCACGTATAATAATTTGGAAAAGATCAGGTCCGTGGACATATTCGGTATGTCCAGGACTCTTTTCAGGAGCCACGTTAGACAGGAATAATATTTTTTTTTTTTGTTACCAGTAGTTAGTACAATGCACCATGAAATCAAAGGTGGGCTGATTAAGTTACAATTACTTATGTTGCTATTCTTATTTATTATATTTGTTTAAAAAAATATTATTGTACGTTGCCCATTTTTTTCAAATAAATAAGAAAAAAGAAAAAAATATTTGTTGTAAATGTATATATATAGATTTTTTTTTTAAATAATGTCGCCTTTATAGATTGTCACCCGATCCTTCTTAGCTTCGCCGTTTCTCCTTCTACCGCTATCAAATCTGGTCTGCCCTTTTCTATTATATATTTATATATTTTATTATTATATGCGTTATCCACTTGTTACATTTCCGTGGATAAGGCGAACGATAAGAAATTTAAAAATCCCAAATCCTTTCATTCTATGTCACATTTGGGCTCCAGAATATGATATGCAGAACGAAAATAAAACGAGACATTATGGCCAACATTATTTTTATTATTTACGAAAACAAAATACGGTTTTTTCGTCCAAAACAGCAGTCGTATATCAAATACACAAAGAGTTAAATCACTGTCCAAGATAATGTATTAATCATACGTCAGAATATTATATAAAGAATTTAAAATATGCCTGAATATAATATGTTGTTGAGCTAGTGGTTTTAATGCCACGTTTGTAAATATTACTCAAGAAACTTATTACATTGAGTTCACTCACTCAATGAGACAAAAAAAATGTTATTTCGACGTCACTTAATTGTTTATGTATTATTTTAAAGTTCAATAAATTAATTGTTGATTAACGAAAATCATACCTATATATATATATATATATATATATATATATATATATATATATATATATATATATATATATATATATATATATATATATATATATATATATATATATATATATATATATATATATATATATATATATATATATATATATATATATATATATATATATATATATATATATATATATATATATATATATATATATATATATATATATATATATATATATATAAACTACTCGGGCTCAATAAAAAGTATAGGTATCTTGATTGAGGGATCCGGCTTCAAATTCAACAAGATGGTTGAAAAAACATACACATTTATGTACCTCAATGATACAAATTGTGTTTCATTGAAACAAAAGCATAAAGAATTGAAATATTGGAGTTAGTGTAATATTCTCTTTTTCCAGAGAAAATTATTCATATAATTGGTAGTTAAAATCGTAGCCAGTAAATTAACAATACTTGGTAAAATTACAAGTCACCTTTATGGCAGTTATTTTAGTACAAATTAGTATATAGTCAATATTTCGATGTTTATAAATTAGAGTTTCAACCAAAAATGGCATTCCCACATTTTTCACTTTTGGAGGTAATTTTTTTACTGTTCTAAATCACTAATCATATTTTAATTACTTACTATAAAGACAAATCATCCTCAGAGACTTTTATGAATCTTTATTAAACAATCTTGTTGTACTTACCAATATATGTAGGTACTTTTGTTCCGACTAAAAGCTTCTAATAATTATATAGATGTCTCTCAAATAAATTACATAATATTGCAATACATAATATTTGTTCACAGTTAGTAAACAAATATCAGTAACTTAAGCGTGCAAAACATTCAACTACAAGATAAAGAACCAGAAAATTAGGCAGGAATCCGAAACTGGAAGATACATTAAGAAATGAGTCGACAGAAAAACGGTAGTGTGCTGGTTAAGCAATCCAATGAACCCGGTTACAAATCCTGCTTATGAAAACAGTTGCATTATAAAAAAAATACTGCATTTAGATCATTGAAAAATATAGCGAAGCAAGTATACAAAGTCGATCGAAGTGGACTCACAATATAGGGCAATTACTATGAAAAATGAGTACATGCGAAGGAAAAATAATGGAAGAGTTTATAAGAGATATTTGGATGTTCAGGAGACAATTTAATGTACAAATAAATAATTGTGAACAAGATATCTTCAATAAATGAAAGTAAAGATTTAGATATCTTTGAGTAATATTACGAAGTCCCATGATTACATTTACTTTAACAAGCTACCTACATAAAGAACTTACAGCGGAGCTTTGAATCAAAGAAATATCTTATGATTTTATCTGTAGCAACTTTTATAATTGGTTACACAACTGCAGCATTTCTGAATTCTATATACCTAGAGACCTACATACATACTTCTAGCAATTCCAAAGGCACAAGTTTCGGTTTTGTTTCACAGAATTCAGTCCTGCTTTCACATTCCAAGATTCATTGGAAGAAACTTTCCACAAAGTAACCAGAGCGTGGAAGAAGTTTCCAAGGACAGTACTGTAACACAGATAGTTTGTTAGTTCATACATAGTTGAAATGTTGGCCAGGCAAATTCATCACAACTCTTAATTACATTACTATATAACACAATTGTTTAAAGTCAATTGCAGAATGCATCAGTATTTTGGAATCCACAATATATGTAATATGTATTCAATTCAACACATATTTTTGAGACACATGAAGTACAACTTTGGTAATAACAACAAACTTAATCGCAGATTTTATAGACGAGACGAAAAACTCAAGACTTAATGTACCTTTATGGCAATAATCTCCAATATTGACTGTACCTACAAATATTTTGAATGTTATTAGCTTCAACATACTAAACAGACGAACAAGGCATACCTCAACGATCTTTAAGATGATTACGCCGTTCAAAACTCGCCACTGTATCAATGCCTTACCACACATAATAATTAAAAAAGTAAACGACAAGGTCCGTGGATATATTCTTTATGTCCAGAAAACTATACAAGAGCCTCAGTAGACAGGAATATTTAATTTTCTTAAACCGTTGTTATCAACAGTTAGTATGTACATGTAATACGAAATCAATAGTGGGAGATTAAGTTACAAAACTTAGGTACATTATTTTTGCTATTTATTTTAATGCAAAACTTTTATTTATATTGTTAGATTATCCCGTTCCCATTCTCTCCTATACACTCGACAGGAACAGGTGTCAAATTGGCAATTTAATGATGTGGGTACTGTAAAAACGAAATCGGTCGAGGCAGGATTTGAACTCGCGACCACTGGAATACTAACCCAGCGCCTTATTAAGTCCCCTTATTCAAGAATGTCATTTATGTATGTTCGTTAGTCAGTATTCCTACGTGTCCAAATTATCCGTCTATGATCACATGTTCCAACACTTCAAGAATTTAATTTTGCTATGGTTCTCGGAATGAATTGGCTCTAGACGGTGGGTACTGCCCGACTCGTTTTAGCGGACTGTTTATTTTGGTGGAAGAATTTGTTCGGGTTGGGACAGGACAAGAGAAATTTTATTAGCAGATCCCAGCTGGATTATGTCGTTCGCCTTCCCTGGCCAGATCGCTACCCAATTCTGTAGATTAAGCACAATTAAGAACACGTATTGTTCTTAAAATGCGATCCGTAGCTCTAAGAAATGCTACAGATCGAAAATTATGAATTTTATTGAGAAAAGATGAAACATCTTGAATATTTTTGAAAACAAGACGAAAAATTGCAATACCTCCGCGCCGTGTAATGACATAAATGGTACTGCCCTTGTTTTGTCTGAGGATGGAATATGGGTAGGATGGAAATCTCGAACGCCTGAACAAATCTCGCTCTCGAAACTCAAAGATGTTTGACAATATTAACATGCACAAGATACCATCTCGTCACAGTTTATCTCATTATACAAAACTTATCAACGGAGTGATTCAAAACTTTGTCCAAATTAAATAAGTTGGTCTAAATTTGTTGAGTTCTTGTCTGTGAATTGAGTTTGGTGTAATGTTACGGTTATCAAATCTGATTGAATCGATTCTCAAGATTATAATGGTTCCGAAAATCATGTCCGATATTCCTTTACCTTTTTGAAACGATTTTACGAAACTTAGCTTAAGATTAGGCAAAGTCAAGGCCGTAGCCAGGGGGGGATCAAGGGAATGAAAAAAAGAAGATATTTCTTTAGTAGGTATCAATGCAACTGCAGTTACATACAGTGTACCCATTTTACTCTGTTGTTACGGTGCACCTATTTCAAAATTTTGTATGAAAAAAATAATTATTAAAATATATTTAATAATTCAGCATTTTTATCAGATTTTTTTAAGCGTTACACTGCGTCAGGTATACTGGTACATGCTCGCACATACATAAGATTTTTAGATGTTCTTATTTTTCAAGGACGCGTGAGACAAACACACACACTAACACTAACATTGCTTTATTACTTAAGATGACTGTGCTTTATGCTCGCTTGGTACTCGCACGGGGATACGCTCGCGGGGCAACTTGTTTCTATTGTTCCAATAAGCTAACCCCCCCCCCCCGAAATTATTTTCTGGCTACGGCCTTGGGCATAGTTAAGGTTCTTATGGAGAAGTTCAGAAAGCTAAATATTTGTTTACTTTCATACTGTCAGTGTCAAACATGTAATATTAAACGCAATCTATATTATAAATTTGAATGTTTGTATCTATGTATCTATGTATGTGTTGAATGCGCTCTTAAACCGCTCATCCGATTGCGATGAAACTTTGGCGAACTGTCGAGAGTATACCAGGGATGGTTTCTGGATCAAAAAATTTTAACTTCTTCTTCTTCTTCATCGAGTTTTAGGTCATTTTACCTATGAAGGTGGACTATCCTGGGAACCGTTCATCCGATTGCAATTAAACTTTGGTGAATTGTCGATCGTATGCCCGGGATGATTTCTGAATTTAAAATATTTTCTTCTTCTTCTTCTTCATCGGGTATCAGGTCATTTTACATATGAAGGTGGACTAACCCGAGAACCGTTCATCCGATTGCAATGAAACTTTGGTGAATTGTCGAGCGTATGACCGGGATAGTTTCTGGATTAAAAAAATTTTCTTCTTCTTCTTCTTCATCGGGTATCAGGTCATTTTACCTATGAAGGTGGACTATCCTGGGAACCGTTCATTCAATTTCAATGAAACTTTGATGAATTGTCGAGTGTATGACGGTGAAGGGACGGGAGTAACTGAAGGGACGGGAGTAACTGAAGGGACGGGAGTAACTGAAGGGACGGGAGTAACTGAAGGGACGGGAGTAACTGAAGGGACGGGAGTAACTGAAGGGACGGGAGTAACTGAAGGGACGGGAGTAACTGAAGGGACGGGAGTAACTGAAGGGACGGGAGTAACTGAAGGGACGGGAGTAACTGAAGGGACGGGAGTAACTGAAGGGACGGGAGTAACTGAAGGGACGGGAGTAACTGAAGGGACGGGAGTAACTGAAGGGACGGGAGTAACTGAAGGGACGGGAGTAACTGAAGGGACGGGAGTAACTGAAGGGACGGGAGTAACTGAAGGGACGGGAGTAACTGAAGGGACGGGAGTAACTGAAGGGACGGGAGTAACTGAAGGGACGGGAGTAACTGAAGGGACGGGAGTAACTGAAGGGACGGGAGTAACTGAAGGGACGGGAGTAACTGAAGGGACGGGAGTAACTGAAGGGACGGGAGTAACTGAAGGGACGGGAGTAACTGAAGGGACGGGAGTAACTGAAGAGACGGGAGTAACTGAAGGGACGGGAGTAACTGAAGGGACGGGAGTAACTGAAGGGACGGGAGTAACTGAAGGGACGGGGGTAACTGAAGGGACGGGAGTAACTGAAGGGACGGGAGTAACTGAAGGGACGGGAGTAACTGAAGGGACGGGAGTAACTGAAGGGACGGGAGTAACTGAAGGGACGGGAGTAACTGAAGGGACGGGAGTAACTGAAGGGACGGGAGTAACTGAAGGGACGGGAGTAACTGAAGGGACGGGAGTAACTGAAGGGACGGGAGTAACTGAAGGAACGGGAGTAACTGAGGGAGGTACTGAAGGGACGGGAGGTACTGAAGGGACGGAAGGTACTGAAGGGACGGGAAGTACTGAAGGGATGGGAGGTATTGAAGAGTCTGAAGCGACGGGTGGTTATGGAGGACAATTTTTAATTATACAGGCAATACGAAGTTTGCCGGGTGTTCACTAGTTGTTTTATAAAGACATACTCTACTGTGAAACAATATGAATGCTTAGTACACAATGTATCAAGTGCAAAGAAAACATTGTGCCTCTTGATGATGTTTTTTTTCATATATCAGTCCAATGACTTTTCTAAGTAAAAAAATAATGAATTTTACCCTCTGCGTGATCACTAGTTTCCTCAAATAGACGTTTTTCAAAAGCAATGTTTAGAAAAACTCTTCATTCTATATGACCATTATTTTAATTTACTAATTTGACAAATTAAATCAATTTGTAAATAGTAGATCGGACTTAAATTTTGCCACAGGATAAACTCTTTCGACCAACTCCCAAAAGCATGAAGCCCCAAGATAATTTTTGCCCTCTAAATGAAAAACAAACATACTTTTATAATTATTATGAAAAATTAATTTGTGTGCCATATTCAAAATATTAGCAAAAATAAATTTTTTGTGTTACACACTTAACTCCGTCGATAACTCGACCGGTTTCGGAGAGTACCTCTCCTTCGTCAACAATAACACAAATATCGCAGGTAGCCCAATTTTAAATATATTTCCACTATAAGTTGACCATAATAATATACCACCACCCCCTCTAGTTACCCCCTTCCTCTCTCCAGTCACTTCCTCCGCCCTTTCAGTTATCCACCCCCACCCTATCCAAAAAAAATATTTTTACGAAAAACAAATACATTAAAAAAGGACAATAAAAATCTTAGTAAATCTTGCCTAACTTTAGATGAAAATGAAATATTTTCGAGGGGAATTGAATAATATCTGTTGGAGGTTTGATAACCTTTTGAAATTAATAAAGCCTCAGATAATATCATCTTGAATTGGTTTAAAATCATCCTCAAAGTTATATAGAATTGAAAAATCAATAACCTCAACATCCTTTATATTATTATTACTATGGAAATTTTAATATTCTGTCCAACGGGCACCACAGATGTCAAAGAATAGAGACGCCCACGGTATAGTAGTTACATATATAGAGATGTTTATATTATATCGCAAAACTTTTGAATAAGATAAACGTATATTATTGTAAATTTGCGGAAAAGATTTTATTGGTATCTACTTGGCTTCGTACCGGGCTTTGCCAGGAAATTCAGTATTATTATTGATATTTTAAGACATTTAAATAATAAATTGTGGGACATTTAACAATTCATTAAAATACATATTCAACCAAAGACATCAAAGCCATCGGAAGTAAGTAAGTAAGTAGTATATTAAAACGAGTGGGTTGTGGCCAACGCTAAACTCCTCACTAACAAGTCATTCTATAAAGTATTCAAATTTTGTATAGAAAATTTTCAGCATTTTCATGAAATGAGTTTGTTGAATAATTTTTTTTTTAAATATTTTATTATGAAAACTTGATAACTCTTCAATGCCATTTTATGAAAATGATGTGCTTTTTTACCAATTTCAAAATAAAAATTTCAAATTTTAATTTTCCTGAGCTTGGGGTCACTTTGAAATATTTGACAGTTAAAAAAATTGAGAAGCACTATTCATATATCGTTCAAAATCTAATGGGATCTTATCGAGTATTAGATATACATAATTGAAAAATTTGAATAGAATCGAATGAGTACTTTAGTCTATAATCGATAAAGTAAAATAAACACGCCGTACATAGCACACTGCACACAGCACATAGCACACACACACATATACATTGTGATGAAACTTTCAGAATACAATCTCAGCATGATACTAGTTGAAAATCTGCAAAAAAATAGCCCTAAAAATTGCGAAATCATAACTCCCCACTATATCGCCTTGGGTTAGTGAGGAGTAATAATGTAGATATTCCTGAATTAATATTGTTTTATTATTTATTTATAATTATTAATTAACTCATTAATAAAATAATTACCCAAGCAATTAATTGAATAATTAATTCATTTTATTATTTATTCATAAATTTTTTAACAGATTTTAAATTATCTCAATAGAGACGAAGTTGGAATAATTACTGTAAGAGAACTGGGAAATCAAGGCACCTACAGGGCTTATGACCTGTCATCGGCTGGTTTACGTGATCACTTTATGCGCTTGCGCAACGTTCACCAATTATGCCTTTTTAATGAGATCCCTATCAATTCGATTTTGAAAGTTCGATATATTGTAATACTGAAATTCTTTTCGCATATGCAATAATAAAAATATTCGATTGTTTATATATATTTTTAATGTTTTTTCAATTATTAATGAATTAATTGATTAATTTATTAATTATTTATAAATTTATTTATTTATTAATTAATTTATTTAATTATTTATTTATTTATTTATTAATTTTTTTTTTTTTTATTTATTTATTTATTTATTTATTTATTTATTTATTTATTTATTCATTTATTTATTTATTTATTTATTTATTTTTTATTTATTTATTTATTTATTTTTTATTTAAGTACCTATTTATTTATTTTTATTATCATTTTTTTTATTTATAAATTGTTTATTTATTTAAGGGAGAAACAGTCTTATAAAATGATATACGTATCTAAAAATGCGTTCGCAAAAATTATAAAATCTAACATTATGTTAAGATCAAAAACAATAATCGTTTTTTCGCGTATATTTCTATAGTAAAAAAATATAAACACGTCATATTTTTCTAATAAAACTCGTAACTTAATAAAATTTAAACCCGTCTGCATACATTAAAAATATTTTGTTATTATAATTTACAGTTAAGAGGACATATAAAGCTAAATCTAGTGACTAAAAACATGATATATTAAAACCGCCTAATGCACTATGAAGTTACGCGTTAGTAAGGGAAACTATCGCGTGCATCAAAAAAGGTTTATACGTGATTTAAATTATCGGAAACCCAGAAATTGTTGAATTTTTGCATTTTAAGAACAAACCTTACTTTAAATAAATAATATTTATCGGTCATTCACTTGGATTTTATGCATTCTTTAAGTACATAAAAGATTTATTTCTTTACGACACATAATTATGGAGTAATTTAAAAAAAATGACGTAAAAAAGGATATTTTTAATATTTTTTTAAGGGAATTAAGACTGAATTTTGAAATTGTGTGACGAACATTCACTAGAGAAATGTTGAAAATATTATTTTTTCTAGAAACACACTGATTAACACATTTGAGGAATTTGATTTGAAATTGGGGTGTTTAGGTTTATATGGCCCCTTAACAGTCACTGACTGATGGTAAGTATAATATATTTCACCTAAGTCCTCTTGAACGATGGCGAAAATATTAATTGGAACGGAAAACGAAAAAAAGTGCCTCCGGTGTTTTGATAATACAAAGACCCTCCTCACACATTTCCTACCCTCCTACCCTCAAAAACACATTTCCGCAAAAAATACAAGTCATTTAAAATGGGATTAAATAAATATTTGAACGACAGAAAAATATGACCCACCGTCATCTTGCTAAGAAATAATTAAAACAATTTTAATGACATTTTATTTTTGATAAAGGAAAAAGCATACAATCGCGCAATATGATAGAATACGTCTGTTGAAAATGATAATTATGATTGGTACTTGTGTGCAAATTTATTTATATATTTATTTTTTGATTTACGGTTACGAACAGTTGCAATCACAAAATACATTAAATAAGACAATGCACATAGAGAAGAGGGGCAAGTCTGGTCAACAGGCGAAATAACAACCATTCATGTTTACCCATAATATGTCCTATTCTGATTCGTTTCATATTAAGAAAACGTCTAAATAAAAGCATTTTATACGATAAAAGCCATGACCGTGGGCGACCGTGGATAAAATAATTTTATCCGCGCAGTGTGACGTAATGAGTCCCATATAAATGCAGTCAACTTTTTGACATTTCTCATATACTAAAATTCAGACGGATAAATTTAGACGAATCAGAATAGGACAAATTTTGGATTTAATTATCATAATATATGAAGTTCTATAACATCTTTAGATATTATATCTACTCCATAAGATAATTATATCCATGATATGGCTACACATTGTGGTTTGACTCTCCTGGGGGGCAAGTCTGGTCAACCGGCCTATATACAACCTGAAACACCATCCCCGAAGTAACGAGGAAATTGGTTTGTGAACAATGAAACAAAACAGTCCTTGATCATGAGGTGGCAATGGTATCACATAGATGTCACCCCTGAGCCGTGCCAGAATTATAAGTTCATTTTTGGCTTGTTTACTTGTATCAATGTTTGTGTAAATCGAATATTTTTATCGTTGCATCTATGCAAACATTGGATTTATTTCCCTGTTTTGATTTATTTTTATCATTTCAATAGAGACGAAGTTGAAATATTATAGGATATCCTGGAAATATATGCACCTACAGGGCTTATGACCTATCATCGGATGATTTATTATGTTTTTTAAAATCATTTATTTTAAAACAAGCTATGTATGAAGCACCGCCTTACAGCAATGCTTCAATTTTTTTTATTATCATCGCTTTCAGGTGTCCCATAAAAGCCGGGTAATCGAAAATACAACAGGCAACAATAACATCTCGCATGCTTCAACAATGAGGTTCATCTCACGTTCTGAAGGTTGTGCCTTTTAGGTGAGATGAGATTGGTGTATGAGCATACACGCATACATATATGCAAGGTCGTAGCCAGGGGGGGATCAAGGGGGATTGATCCCCCCCCCCCCGAAATGAAAAAAAGAAGACATTTCTTTAGTAATTAACAATGATAAATAACATTTCACTCTGTTATTATACAAAACATAATAGTTAAAATCACTACAAACAAATTTCCCTACCTCTTTTTTATTTTTATTATGTATGACTGTGCTATATGTTTTCTTGGTACTCGCACTGGGATACGCTCGCGGAGCGACTTGTTTCTACTGCTCCACTAAGGTATATCCCCCCCCCCGAAATTATTTTCTGGCTACGGCCTTGCATATATGAATGTGTTATTCAAATATCAATAGGTAGAGAAACTACACGCTTACATGCATACAAACGGACGTTCATACCATACACTTTATACAATATAAATGTACAATGGCGTTGGGTGGTGAATTATTAAATAATGATTTGAAATTGAAAATAATAATTATTAATATGTAAATTGAGACGATATAAGAGCAGAAGTGTCGGCTTAACAATAAGATGTAAAAGTTTTACCAATTAACTAAATTTGAATACCTATCTCTTAATTTGAAATTATTTTAGAGAAATCTCTCAGAAGAATCTTACTTTATAATATGCCTACCAAACCAAACGTGATTCGCCAGGCGAAAGAGAGAAATTTCGCAATCTTCCACCCCAATCCATTGTGAATGTTAAAGAGCTTCAGGCTATGTTCATCAACTTGGCGCTCGTTCGCATGCAACGTCGAAGGGACGAGCAGTGGCGACTGGTCGATTGTATTTTCGGTAGTGCATTTTTTTCCTAAAAACAATATATATTTTCAATACTTATATACTACCATCAAGATTTGTCCCTGTTTTTGAGAGAGGTATAGAGAAAACAGAATGCCTTACCTAAAACGCCCTTAAAGAGTTAAGTTCAATTCAAAGGCCATGTGGTTATTTGATGTGGGTAAAGTTTATCAAGATGAATATTAAAAAAAAAAATGATTAAACCAGCAATCCTGTATAGTGCCGAGTCCTGGTGCATGACAATCAAGGACCAACAAAGACTACTAACATTTGAAAACAGGATATTGCGTAAAATATTAGGCCCAAGATCAGGAATAGCGACAACCTTTAATCACCAACGAAATCAGGTCCAGAAGATTAGCTTGGATTGGACATGTTGTCAGATCAGGGGAAGAAAGAGCCACAAAACGTATCCTACAAAATAACCCTGTGGGCACGAGACCCCTGGGAAGACCAAGGCAGAGATTGATGGACAATGTTACCCGAGATCTGAACGTGCTGAATGCTTGTGATGACTGGGAGTCCACTGCAGCTGGCAGGAAGGCTTGGAAAGCTATTGTTCAGGAGGCCAAAGCTTTGCCGGAGTTGTATGGCCATCGGAAGTAAGTAAGTAAGTAGTATATTAAAACGAGTGGGTTGTGGCCAACGCTAAACTCCTCACTAACAAGTCATTCTATAAAGTATTCAAATTTTGTATGGAAAATTTTCAGCATTTTCATGGAATGAGTTTGTTAAATTATTTTTTATTTAAATATTTTATTACGAAAACTTAAAAATTCTTTAATACCATTTTATGAAGTGATGTGCCTTTTAACAATTTGAAAATAAAAATTGCAAATTTTTAGTTTCCTGAGTTTGGGGTCACTTTGAAATATTTGACAGTTAAAAAAAACGTTCATATATCGTTCAAAATCTAATGGGGTCTAAGCGAGTATTAGATATACATATTTGCAAAATTTGAATAGAATCGAATCAGTACATTAGTCTATAATCGATAAAGTAAAAATGAACACGCCGTACATAGCACACTGCACATAGCACATAGCACACTGCGCACAGCACATAGCACACACACACACACACACACACACACACACACACACACACACACACACACACACACACACACACACACACACAGATACATTGTGATGAAACTTTCAGAATACAATCTCAGCATGATACTAATCTGCAATAAAAAAATAGCCTTAAAAATTGCGAAATCATAACTCCCCACTATATCCCCTTGGGTTAGTGAGGAGTAAAAAAAAATAATCTCTATATAATATGTACATTGTACGTTTAAGCAAAAACTGGACTGCTCATTTAATTTGGCAATCTTCCATACCCGTGTGTTACAGACAAAACATTACAGATCTTTGAATTTATTCAGTTTCTTTTCACAAAAGATATATTTGAATACTATGCAGGCGATTTTCACTAGTTGTACGTTACAGGAGTTCATTTGAACTCCGCCCAAACCAATATTTCACACAATCCCAAAGCCATAAGATGCAGCATCTGTTTCAAATTAATATATTATAAACATGTACATAGGGCCGGTATTACAGTCTCAGTTTAAGAGATAAACTCAAGTTCCGTTAAGCTAAACAGTGTCCATTTAGGCCTATTCTTCCCTCAAATACGTCACTAAAATGACAAATATTTAACTCAACGTTTCTGGCGGATTAAGTACTTAACGGTGAGTTAACTGTCAATATCACTGTAGGCGTTAGTTGTATCGACGGTGGCGCCACACAACAAAACAAACTGACAGCCATAATGAAACGAACATGCGCATTTAAAAGCATTATTTTAGTGAAAAAAATTCAATTTACCATGTTGGATTATAATAATAATATTTCAAGTCGTAGCGTCCCATTTTGTAGTTCGTATTATTTGAGGTTATTTAAAGTTTGACAGATAATAACCACAGAAAAAGTAAAACATGTCTATAATTGAAGATTTAGTAACTGACATGTCATATTGAACTGTAATACGGAAATGAATTCAATCTTGATTTTAACGAACTCAATGAGTTGAGGGCCGACTGTAATACCGGGCCATTATCTACCATTAACAAAAGAACACCTCCGATAAAATTAAATATTAAAATCTACACAAATAAGTGTTTCACAAAATTATTGACATGAAAATTTAAATACTTTTTATGAATAAAAAATAAAAATGAAATAAAATATTTAGGAGTAATAATTGACATTTTATCTTAAATGGAAAATCAAGTATAACTGACTGATGGATTGCAATCACTAGAACACAGACGTAAAGTCGGTATTTTAAGTTTATTTTATAGATACTACCACGAGAATTGCCCAGAAGAACTTGCATCTTTGGTCCCTCCTCCACCCACTCGCAACAGAGTCACTCTATTTACTCAATCGCAGCACCCATTCACAGTGGACCTTCAACATATACGAACAAGTCGCTTCTCGAACTCCTTTATTAATACAGCAGCCCGACTGTGGAACGATCTTCCGAATTCTGTGTTTCCACCTTCGTACAATCCGGGTCTTTTTAAAATCCGAATCAATAAACTCTTTTCTAGACTGCAAACCCCTCCCAACGCTACGTAGTGCGCTTCTTCGGAAGAGCAAAATTGACCCAAATCCTAATAGCTGGTGTCCCCTACGTAGACATGTAAAAAAAAAAAAGTAATCAGTAGGTACCTACTGTAAAAAGATTAAGAAAACTTAATCGCATTCGATCATTCAATAATGCAATATGACATTGTTATTGAGGCGTATTAAACATCCATTTAGCCTCTACAAATTGCATAAAGACTGATGATACAAATTATGAAGAAAAAACAATATGACTACCCAACTTTGCAACTTTAGCTGATTAGTAACCTGATGAGTTACCAATCAAGCGTATTTAGTAACCAGAGTGGTTACTATTAAATATATGTGGTAACCAGAGGGGTTACCAGTAAAGAGAGTTTGCTTTATCCCAATTAAGTGGATATGATTTGAAATAAGAACACAAGGACAGTGGTTTAGAGATAAGAAGAAAGAATGGTCAAAAGTTACAATGAGTATATTGATCACAATTAATAGTTTGCTTAAAGGTAAATTTAAAATTGATGAAATAACTTACAAAGGAACTTTCTCACGATGAGTAGGTATAACGAGCGAGTTAGCGGGTGTGTTCGAAGTGTCCGAATCTTCGCATGGTGAAGTACCATCGTGCTCACGAGGTCGAGAGTTGACCGGTGGTCGAGAGATGAAGTGTCGGCGAAACGGCGTGGTCGAGAAGTGACCAGTTGTCGCGTAGTCGTAACGGCAGCGTGAAGTAACGAATCGAAGTGACGGAAATACAGAAATGAAGTGACGACGTGTAGAGGTGTAGATTCCCTTAAATATTGCTGCGCTGGGGGTAGCAAGTTCAATGTTCTCGAACTTTCTAGACTTATTTCATTGAAGTTTCATACCCAGTTGAGGAGTATTGTCACTTGTTTGACGTTGCGGGCGATGAACTCGGCCTAGCGACAAACAAATATACTTGCCGTCGCTAGGCGCGCGCTCGAAAGAAATTTCGAGATGTGGTCTGCCACACAACTATTTCATAAAATGTGCTATTTCGACTACTTAAAGAAAAAAAGCAAATTAGGAAAGCCATGTCTCTGTTCGTGTAGAGATTAATTATAGACAAAATATAGTGGGTCAATAGTACACCACCAAAATACATACAAATTTTGCACTACACTACTACACCTGCAATGTGTTGGTGTGGTTCAACCAACTCTAAAGAGATCTGAGCTTAGCAACTTAATTCAATAATTTCAAATATATTTGAAATTGTTGAATTAAGTTGCTAAGCTCAGATCTCTTTAGAGTTGGTTGAACCACACCAACTGATTTATAAAATATATACTTGAAGGTTGTTATCTCCGAAAGCCACCACTACTCGGCGTTTATAGTATCAACCCGTTTTTACCTGCTGCGGTATCCTGCGTCTCTGCAGCCTATTGCTTCTTCTTCTTCTTCGTCAGCCATCTCTCCACTGCTGGATGTAGGCCTCCTCCAATGAACTCCATCTCTCTCGGTCCTGTGCTTCCCGCAGCCAACCTCTTCCCGCAGCCTATTTATGCATCTGAAAATAATAATAAATAATAATAAATGGGATGATTTTTATAGTGCCGTTTTTGTGATAACGTCACCTCAAGGGCGCAAAAATGAGTCTGTAGAATCTGTCCTTATATAAAGTGCAAATTCTTTTAAAAGGCTATAGTAGGTTGTATAGTATATGTTATATCTATAATAAAAAGTAAAGACTTTTTGATTCTACATTAATGTAGAATCAAAAAGTCTTTACTTTTTATTATAGATATAACATATAATGGAATTCTACCAAATAAAAACTTCATCGATAATTAATAATTGTATAGTATATATTGTAAATAATTTTCCTAGTACCCTCAAAAGATACGTCTTTGAAATGAGGAACAGTTTGTATGTACCTACATCTTTATTCTTTTCTTTTCTTGAAACTCGATAACACCTTTCGTAGCCCCATATCGAATTCCCTGAAGTCAAGGGTGTTTGAGCAGTGCATTCTGCCAGTATTCACTTATGGCATGGAAACAACGACCTTAACCAAATTGTCTGCCAACAAGCTTCGTATAGCACAAAGAAAAATGGAAAGAATAAAGTTGGCAGTAAAATTAGAAGACAGGAAGAGGAATGACTGGATACGCAGTCAGACCAAACTGTCCGATGTGGTTGAGAGAATAGCCATGCAGAAGTGGAGATGGGCAGGACACCTATCAAGAATGACCGACAATAGATGGACGAAAAGACTGGTGGAGTGGAGACCGAGAGGCGACAAGAGACCACAAGGGCGACCACCTAACACATGGATGGACGACATTTAAAGATTTGTTGGACCACAGTGGGTGGGAGTCGCACAGGAAAGGGATGAGTGTAGAAGGAGAGGGGAGGCCTATGTCCTGCAGTGGCCAAACACAGACTGATGATGATGATGAACTAAAAAACCACAAGGCCTAGAGAATATGAATATCTGCCGAATAAGTTTTTTATTACTATAATATTTTAATAACTATTCTTGCTATTTAAAATAAACCTATACATTTTTCCTTTTTATACGATTAAATGTCGTATATCACATAAATATCAGGTAATATACAATATTTTTTCGTATTTCATACATTAGAAGGTAATTTAGTGTGCATTTTGCGTATATCCGTAGGTATATCCAGTCGAGTTTCTTCCAAAAAATTACTTTTAACAATGTAAGATTCAATTTTCTGCTTTATTATTTTTTTCTTTCCCCGGATATTCTTCATAACTCAGAGCAAAAACATTATGTGAAATAAGTCTATTTATAATTATTTTCCCAAACTCTTTTCTTTATATATTCAAGAGTGGGTAGACATGCGACACAAATGATTGTACCGCAAGTCTTCGCTAAAACCGAATCCATCTACTTCAAAGTAAAAACTTTGACAGCAGTATTTTATTGGTGGCTTTGATGTGTACCTACTACATGTAAAAGTGAAAATAAACAACTCAACTTTATACAAATAATTAAACAAAATTGTCTATTTTCGCGTTTATATCTTTTGTTTATTGTTTATAATGTACAAAGCTGCTGCTTCTTTTTCCTCTTCCTTGTCTTATTTTTGTTTTTAAACACTCGCTGGATCACTCCTACGCCATCAATTAAATGAGTTAATTATATGTATTTAGCGAAGAAAATAAACAAAACATGTATTACGGATATAATATAAATACGGATATAATATAAACTTTAGTAATTATGCTGAATCAATCGATTACCATAATTTAGTAACTCTGGCAAACCGCAGGACCCTAATTGATGTTATATATTTGTTTAAGTTGGTCAACAATTTTGTGGATTCCCCAAACTTGTTGAAAAAATTTGCTTTCACTGTCCGAGCAGAACATCCAGATATCCTAGCTGTCATATTTTTGTGTGTTTTTTTTTTATATGTACTGGTAAATCAATTATACATTATTTGTAATTTTTGTATCAATATTTATTATCCAATTGAATAATGCATGGAGTTTTCACTGGTCCACTAATCAAGCAATGTACATTGTCTGTTTTATAAATTGTGTAGACTGTATAACTCTCTATCGACCAATAAAATAAAATAAAATAAATAAATAAATACATTTAAACAAGTTAATAAAAAAACCATACCATACCACAGATGGGTGGTGGCAGAGCGGTCAGCGCACCGGGTTTGTAATAAAATGGTCGCAAATTCGAATCCTGCATCGACCGATTTCGTGCACCTATGGCACATGCATTTATGCTTAATTTAGGGAATGTATGATGATGCAGTTTGCAGTTGCCTAGAGTAGATGTACATTGTCCAGCATTCGGAGCCACAGAGGAGTAGAGATCTAACGATTTTCTGGTACACTTTTTCTTTCAACTTTACTAGAATTTTTAATCTATGTAAATCTCATTCATCCCACACTGATTATGTGATTTACATCCGCTGCACATCCTCCATTTTGATGGATGAGTGACCCAAGATATTTGTAGGAATCACTATTGGATAATGTCTCTCCATCAATTTGCCTTATGGGAGGGACAGGGTGGTTACAAATACTATGTCGTCATTGTGCTCAGTCTTAAGCCATTGTCTACCAGGATCCTTCTATACGTTTCCAGACTATTTTGCAGGTCTTCATGTTTTTTCACATATTAGTACCATGTAATTTTCAAAAAGAAGGGTCTGAATTTATTTCCTCGCTGGTTAAGTAGTCTATGACTTTGATGAACTGTAATGGGCTGAGTACTGATCCTTGAGGTACCCCTACCTTTATAGGAAATATAAGACTCCAAAATGTGGTAAATTGTTATTGGGTACATGTATATAAATAACTTACCCGTTTGCTGCTCGAGAATAAATCGGTTCTATTGAAAAAATATCCATTAGAATAATTAAAATAATTTTTCTACTTCAAACCGCTTGAGTGTTGAACAAAACTTTAAACAGAATACGCGACATTGATCCCCACTTGAGATGTGATCAATCACACTCGTTAAGCGTAAAGGAAACAGATTTCACGCCGCTAAAGTTGTTCAAGCGTCTCGTGATACGATAGAGTTGTTATACTAGCAATAAATTCTTCTAGTTTGGACTAAGTATTATTTGCGAGAAAAACTTAATCCTCGGCAGAATGAAACAACTGGGAAATTTTCCACTTGAGGAACTTCCAAGTTTTTCAGTAACTTGTGTGTGGATTACGGTGCGGTTCATATTTTTATTAAATATTTAAATTTAAATAACACGCATACCGTATTGTTCCACGTGGGATACACAAAGAGAACTGATTGCCATTCTTGTACATTTTAACAAACATTATTAGTCTGATTTAAATTATTGCAAAGTTTAATTTATTTATTCATCTTTTTATACACAGTACACATGTAGATATTATCACCTGGCAATTTCATCCAACCAAACAGAATTATAAATAAGATAACACATAGACAATATGTACAAAATCAAAAAATAAAGAAAGTGAATAAAAAATCATACATAACTTCTTCTCCTTCGTTTAGTAGATTAAGTAGGTGCGTAAACATATGTTTAATGATATAGTCGACAATACTATCAAGACTTTTCCATAGACTCGCTGATTGGAGTACACACCTGTAATGAATAAGCTTGCATTTTGTTTAAAATATATACAATTATGGATTATTTATGGGAATGAGAACAATTTTAAAATGCAACAGATATACAAGAATAAACTTAATGTTAAATAAATTAAAATTAATGACAGCAAAGCAATACATTACCTATATACAACACATTAACTTTGATTTACAAACTAAAAAATTATATGCTTCCAAAATAAATGCAGAAAAATATATTATTCAATGCCAATGTTCACACTTACCCTACGAGAGGATGTCAGGATTTTAGACTTTTAAAAACGAGATTAACAAGTACACAAAATAACTTATACCATAAAGGTCTCAAAATATATAATCGTTTGCCACCAAAAATAAAAGAAACCACAAGTCTTGACACCTTTCGTAGGCTAGGTGCTGAATTCATAGTAAAAAAATATTAATGTTCTCCATAGTTTTACATGTTTTTATAATTGATTGTCATACTTTATACCATACTTGTTAAAAAAATATTTATGTACTTTTTGTTTAAACTAAATGTATTAATTTTTATATGCTTTTACTTCTTTAGGTACCTACTATTTATTATTTAATTTTTTTATTATTTCAAAATAATCAGATTTTATATACTAACTGTAACTCAATATCGCATTGTATATTAATACTGTTTTCATCTGATTTTCCATCCTAAAAGTTATTTTTTTCAAGTAGTGAAGTGAACTGTACAAGATTTTGCGGAATGTTTCAAGATTAGCATATTTCTAACAAAGTTTGCGAACTGATTATCTGATAGCTTAAAATACTTCTATAAATAACTGTTGTTTTGATTTCAATTTTAATTAGGCTTCAACTTTTAATCGAAACATCGAAGATCTAAGAACACTCAGTTGAGGAAACTTAAGGAACGAGATCAACAGTGAAAATTTTGTTACTAAATCATCGAAAATTTAAATGTACATATTGTTATAAAGTAAATATTAATAATAATAAAAAATTAAATAAATACCTATATGTGATTGATTTTTATATTTGAAGTGAGATATTGTAACATATTTGAGTGAACTTATCAAAAAGACATTAAATCGATCAAACTAGATAGTTACTTTAAATTAATGATACCAGGTTTATTTTTCTATACACTATTTCGTAAATTAAAAGAGTCTATTTAAGTTGATTAAGTCACCCTAAAAAGGAAAGATTTAGCAACGACTTCTTTGTGAAAGTTCATTAATTCAGTAACTCATAATGCATATATACATAATTGATATCTGTGCTACTTGTGTCTTGTATCTGTGATAATTTTTTTTGAGTTCCGTCAACATTGGAAAAATATAAGTAAAACTTCTTCTTCTTCTTTCCCCTTAGCGCTTTTGTCCCGTTTCTATCGAGGTACGCTTTGACCATGATCCTGGAATTAGCGAGTCTGGTTATTACAATGAAGCGACTGCCATCTGACCTTCGTAACCCTAAGAAAGGGGAATCAGACAAATTGGATCGTGGCTACACATAGCTAGTGATATAAATCCGCACATAGATATTTTTGAAAATCCAGAGGTGCGTGCCCCGCCCGGATTTGAATCGTCAACCTCACGCATGTGAGGCGACAACCTTACCGCTGGGCTATCACCGCTCATTCGTAAATTAAAAGAGTACAGAGAAATAAAACATTACTCACGATATTCTTCTTCTTCTTCTTCGTCAGCTAGAACTATGTCCTGTAGTTCTCGGCACCTGTTCCTGGGAGGAGGACGTTCAGCTGTCCCGCCATCGTTTGGGCGGTCTTCCTGGAGGTCTGCTACCTGTAGGATGTTCATCAGCTGATATCCTCACTACTCGGTCTGAGCTTGCTCTCCCAACGTGATCTCTCCAGAAATGTCTTCTACCCCATCGCACCAGGTCCTCACGATATTAAATAATATATTTTTGTTGCAATTTTTCAGACATAGTTACCTACAATATAAATTCACTTAAAAATAATCATACGAAATTGATAAGAAAGGAGAGAATTTGGCACTAAGTACGTTGCTTGTGCATTCTTTTAAATACCACCCATGCGTCCGTTTACAGGGCGTATGCATCCGTTTACAGGGCGTATGCATCCGTTTACAGGGCGTATGCATCCGTTTACAGGGCGTATGCATCCGTTTGCAGGGCGGTCACAGTTTTTAATTGTGTTTCTAGTCAGGATCTGTGAGACGATTGATATCGTAAGTTCCAGAATTTGGCAACTTGTTATTGGGTGCGTGTTAAGTAATTATTTGACATAGTACCTGTTATTTGCCCGAGAAGCTACATAAAATCAATATCGCGTGTTCATACGCTTCCTCGAATCCTACATGAATGTTTTACCAGTTGATAAGTTACGGGAAAACAGACAATAAAATGACATTAAATAAACGAATTAAAATAATAATTAAATAAACTTTTGTGAATGTTTTCAGATTTCAACAAATTCAAGTTAATTGAAAATAAGTTTTCAAAGTTCTTATTATTCAAACTGTGGAATGCCATTATAATATATTTATATTTACTTAACTATTTTGAAGACACTATAGTTTTTATTCCAGTCAATTAATCAACTTTTATAAATTAATTATTGGAACGTTTTCGGACTTTCGTCCATCATCAGCAACGTCTTTACTTAAACTTAAGTTTAAGTCTGATGGACGAAAGTCCGAAAACGTTCCAATAATTAATTTATAAAAGTTAATTTATTGAGAATAAATTAACTTTTAGAATAGTGAATAGAATAGTGCTTCCACTCTTTTCTATTATTGTTTTCGAGTGTCCCGTAAGAGCCGGGTAATCGAAAATGCAACAGGCAACTATAACATCTCACATAGTTCAGCAATGAGACTCACCACCCATTCTGAACATAGTGCCTTTTTAGGTGAGACGAGACTGGTGTGTGGGTATACACAGATATGTTGTGCTCCCTTTTATAAGGCAATGCACACCCGCACACCTTTCGCTAGTTACCCCACATTGTGGGATATGCCGTGATGGTATGAATGAATGAATTTATTGAGTGGAAGTAAAACTATAGTTTCTTCAAAATAGTTAAGTCAATTTAAATAATTTAAAATAGTTTCAGTAAATCTAGTTACCTATATGAAACACTTGAAAATATCCAATTCCTTATTACATTATAATTGTTAAGAAAGTTTGTGTAAAAATCCATTAAATATCTGCGTTAACTTCATCGGAAATTTAAATATCTTGAAGAAGGTAAGAAGAGCGATGTAAATGTATGTAGGTTGGAGGAAATCGGAGAAAACTCTAGAAATAGGGAGAGAAAATCTCGATGGAAGCAATTTCAGAAGAAGCTTTACTCGTTTCAAAATTTTCCAGTTTAAAAATAGTTTTGATCTTAAAATTCTCTGTATCTTCTTTACCGTAGATAATGTTTTTTTCAAAGAGCATAGAGTAATAGACTAGATATTATTACATCATGTACGTACAGTTTTTTTTTAGACACTTTACTTAATTAAATTTACCGCATTGAATAGTGCTTCCACTCTTTACAATAATCATTGTTTTGTATATAATAAAACAGACAAAAAAACATCTTACATAGTTCACCGGTAAAATTCACCTTAGTACCTTTTTCGGTTTGACGAGGCTGGTGTGTCGGGATGGATACATGCATGTATCCTGTCTCATACACAAGTTTTCAACTTTATTTGGACAAAAACTATAATGATTTTAATTTTGAGACTTGATAATGTTTATGTTATAAAAACGAGTGAGTTGCGGCCAACGCTATACTCCCCACTAACAAGTCATTCTATAAAGTATTCAAATTTTGTATGGAAAATATTCAGCATTTTCATGAAATGAGTTTGTTGAATTATTTTTTATTTAAATATTTTATTATGAAAACTTGATAATACTTTTATGCCATTTTATGTAAGTGATGTGCCTTTTTACCAATTCGAAAATAAAAATTTCAAATTTTAATTTTCCTGAGCTTGGGATCACTTTGAAATATTTGACAGTTAAAAAAATTGAGAAGCACTATTCAGATATCTTTCAAAATCTAATGGGGTCTAAGCGAGTATTAGATATACAAATTTGCAAATTTTGAAAGGAATCGAATGAGTACTTTAGTCAATAATCGATAAAGAAAAATAAGCATGCCGTACATGCATACAGAACATAGCACACACACAGATACATTGTGATGAAACTTTCAGAATACAATCTCAGCATGTTACTAGTTGATAATCTGCAATAAAAAATATTGCCTTAAAATTGCGAAACCATAACTCCCCACTATATCCCCATGGGTTAGTGAGGAGTAAAAATCTACCGTGTTTCGATTATAAGGTAGTGCACTCCTGCACACTTGTCGCTGATTATCCCACATTATATCTAGGTGTACAACTTGACCAATGCTTAAAATGGAACTTTTTCGTATATTCTTCATATGTGGCCAAACACTTTCAATGTATTTTTTAATAGATTTTTAATTATCTCAATAGAGACGAAGTTGGAATATTTACTGTAGGAGAACCGGGAAATCAAGGCACCTACAGGGCTTACGACCTGTCATCGGCTGGTTTACGTGATCACTTTATGCGCCTGCGCAACGTTCACCAATTATGCCTCTTTAATGAGATCCCTATCAATTCAATTTTGAAAGCTCCATATATTGCAATACTGAAATTCTTTTCGCTTGAAAACAAAAAATATGATGAAAAATATATAATTTTTTCGAATAAGTTTAATTAAATTTTAAGTACCTTAACTATTACGACTGCTAGATTGGTAGTTGAGGTTAGTTGGTAGTTAGGTGTGGGTCTTGTGTGCTCAACCAAATTAGTTTTCCTTTTGTCTATTCTAACAACTATCCAGCAATGGATGTGTGCCAGAATTTATATATAACAGTGGTTGAAGATGTTAAGTACACGGTAAGAAATATATATTTACTAAATAGATTCGTCGTAAAACATTAAAGCGATGCAACACCTAAGAATATTCGAAAAAAATAAGTATTTGGATTATAGATAATATTGTTTAAAAACTTTTTTCATGACTAATTTTTAAAATCTACATACATATAGGCAAAGTTGGAATATTAAAGGAGAACCGCAAAATCAAGGCATCTACAGGGTTTACGACCTGTCATCTGCTGATTAACGTGATCACTTTATGAGCACAGCTCTCGGTGAGTTTCCCATACAAATAAATCTAGTAAAAATATGATCCTTAAGGGGGGACTGCTGCCAACGTACCTATTTTTCAATTTGATATACCATCATTATTTCTTATCAAATCGTTTTGAAAAAAATAATTTAGATAGTTTGGATATTAATAAACAAAAATATACCATAACTTTTTGATAATGTTCTGTATAAATTCTTGTAGAAAAATAATGGCATACCCCGATTTTCAACGTTTAACATATATTTTTAATAAACTATAAGGCGTACAGTAAGATTTTTTTTTAAATTAAAGAAGACAAAAATATCTAGAAAAATATGATGTGACGTTGCATTAATGCTTCAGTTTTAGTAAATAAACCTATAAAACATTTATTTTTCATTTAGCGCCATTGCGTAATAAAAGTTTTTTTGGTTTATTTACTTAACCTGATGCGTTAATGCAACGTCATATCATATTTTTCCAGGTATTTTGTTCTTCTTTAATTTATAAAAAAATATTGTTCTTTACCTTATAGTTTTTTAGAAATTTAAGATAAATGTCAAAAATCGGGGTATGCTTATTATTTTCCTACAAGAATATATACAAAACATAATTAAAAAGTTAAGGTATATTTCTCTTTATTAATATCCAAACTAACTAGGTTATTTTTTTCAAAATGATTCGTTTAGTAATAATGATGGTATATCAAATTGAAAAAATAGGTACGTTGGCAGCAGTCACCCTCTTAAGTAACATACATATATACACATACAAACATACAACGACCCCCGTGGCACAGTTGGTAAGCCGTTCGGTTTATGTGCGGGCGTCCTGGGTTCGATTCCCAGCAGAGGAGAAATTTATTTAAATTCGAATATTTTTATTATTGCATATGCGCAAACATTGGATTTTTTTCCCTGTCGGGAGTAAAAGGTGTTTTTTTACAGATTTTTAATTATCTCAATAGAGACGAAGTTGGAATATTTACTGTAGGAGAACCGGGAAATCAAGGCACCTACAGGGCTTACGACCTGTCATCGGCTGGTTTACGTGATCACTTTATGCGCTTGCGCAACGTTCATAAATTATGCCTCTTTAATGAGATCCCTATCAATTCAATTTTTGATAGTTCTATATATTGCAATACTGAAATTCTTTTCGCTTGAGGAAATAAGGATTTTTACTACAGCCATCTATGTGTGAAATTATGAACAACATTCTTATTATTTTTATTTATTTTTGTTGGTTTTTCGTAAATAATTAATAATTCCACCTCTATTGAAATGTTTAAAAAAATACATTTACTATTTCATTGTTCTCTTACATTTGATATAAAATATACATACATTTACATATAATACTAGTTGCATGTAACACATGAGATCCAACTGTCGATAGCGATAGTATGTATAGTTGAAGAATAAGAATCAAACTAAAATAATCCAAATCCAAATTATTGAAAATATTAACACATGTTGGTATGTATGTCAAGATAGGACAGTGTGGAGGTCAGTCCTGTTTTCCTACCCGGAATATGAAAACAGCATGATGGTTCTGTATGTATGTTTGGAGATTAAGTACCTATCAAACTATTAAGTCTTCTTACATATTGTGTATAGGCGACTGACATACAAATTGTATGAAGCAATGTCGTCACTAAATTCAATTTTTATAAAAATTGTTAAAAAAAGTTTGAGATGTGCTAATATAATGTTTATATTTTTTATAGAAAATTAAATTATCTAGTTGGTTTGTTTCGGCTTTTTTCGATATTTTTGAAAAATTTGGAAATATAGGCAGTTAAACTCATAAATTTATCATAAAAAAAATATTTTTCTTAATAAAAAATGTTGGAGAATCCCTAGAATTTTTTTGAAAGATCTAATTATAGATTTTGTATTTGTCTATATTTTTACCAATTTTTAGCGTTCTAGCTTTTATGGTTTCTGAGATATATGGAAAAATAAAGTATAAATTCAAAAGTTGATAACCCCTGACTAAAACAAAAATTTAAAATTCTGAGTATAAAAATTTTGTAGGCCTATAACTGGTTATATGTTTTGAAATTTTGGGCTCTGTAAATTGAGCGGATCAAAAGTTATAAGGGACACACACACACAGAGACACACACACACACACACAGACACACACACACACACACAGACACACGAAATGTTCTACTCCGAATTCTGAGTAAATCCGTGTATGGAACATATATGCTGCGACGCCTCTAAGTTGGTGTTTTTTGACTTCAAAGTTGGAAAAGCCGTGAAAAAAGTAGACCTCTGCATACAATTCTCGCGTATCCTGGCTTGAAACATTGTCGATATGTTAAGAGAACAAAGTTCTCCTGAACAAATCGACAGTTGGATTAGGTATACATATGTTCCACACATTAAGAACATTTTTATATATTTGTATGGAATGATATTTGTTTTTTTTTTGTTAAATTGATAGACCTCTCATAACGATCTCATTTTAGCGCTATACATATTCACATATACTTATGCCCTCATGCGTTATTCCTTATTAAATAACACACCGGAATAACTCCGTCTGGAATGACATACATACATAAATATCACGGAGGAATAACTTCCCTGGGGTTTATTTTCTCACAGTGAGAAATAAGTAGGTTCTAAGAAATATAATTAATGTCCCAGATAATATTAAGTCTGTGATTTGTCGCAGAGAAATTAGTAATCAAGAACCGTTCCTTGTATTTTGACACATTATTTTATCGAGAGAAGAATATTAACGAAAATAATATAAATCTCAGATATTTTTTGCTTAAATATTATCTTTTTACTCCCCACTTACCCAAGGGGATAAAGTGGGAAGTTATGATTTCGTAATTTTTAAGGTTATTTTTTTATAACGGATTATCAACTAGTATCATGCTGAGATTATATTCTGAAAGTTTCATCACAATGTATCTGTGTGTGTGCTATGTGCTGTGTGTGTGTGTGTGCGGCGAGTTTATTTTACTTTATCGATTATAGACTAATGTACTCATTCAATTATTTTCAAAAAAAATTCAAATTTGTATATCTAATACTCACTTAGACCCCATTAGATTTTGGAGGATATCTGAATAGTGCTTCTCAATTTTTTTTAAACGTCAAATATTTTAAAGTGACCCCAAACTTAAATTTGTAATTTTTATTTTCAAATTGGTAAAAAGGCACATCACTTTCATAAAAAAGGCATTGCATAGTTATCAAGTTATCTTAACAAAATATTTAAATAAAAAAATAATTTAACAAACTTATTTCATAAAAATGTTAAATATTTTCAATACAAAATTTCAATACTTACAAATTTAGTGAGAGGTTTAGCGTATGCCACAACTCTCGTTTTAACTGTGCTGGTATATCATTGTAAAAAAACCACTTGACCCCATAGTATTAAAATCTAGTAATTTGGATTTTCATCATTCCACTTGTACGAGGCTCTGTGCTTATTTTATCTATAGGGTAAATTTTATTAGTAAAATATTCTTTACATATTTGATAAATTACATTTATTTTGTATAAAATATGTAATTTTGGGACTGAATTTTTAAAAACATGTATGTTTAGGACTTACTATTTTTTTAAAGTAATGTATATGTCCTTGTAGTAACAAGTTACTTTACTTTAATATACCTATAAGACATACAATACATACACCATTATTTAAATGCAAATATTATAAAACAAATGCTGCAATAAATTCACCAATCAATAGGGCCATGGATGCTTCACAAGGTTTGTGGATATTTTAAACTTGGACATTTTTTACGACTCCCCAAATGAATGTCGACGGAAAATATCCCTATAATTGAAATAATAGAATGATGATAGGTTTCATAATAAAAGAAAACTTACTCAGATTAATTATATTTTCAGATTAAAACAGTTAAAAAATTTAATTAGATTGCTTCGCGATACTAGGGTCGGTCGGGATAAAATATTATAATTATTGAACACTGTGCTTGAACGCTGGGCTGACGAGCGAATGGCGATTCGCCTCGTCGGTCGATCGAAATACGATGCGCTGTTTCTCGGTCGTCTTCGGCAATCTTCGTGAGATGCGAGATCGTCCGAGCGAGATGGCATCGATGATGGGGAGGTACATCCTCGCCACATCCCAAATAGATAACTTAGAAAACGATAGCTAACCATGGCCCATCACTCTTAAGTCCGCATACTCTCTTTTACACACAAACACACACACACACACACACACACACATACACACACACACACACACATACATACACACCCTCTCTCTTACATAAGCGGGATAATAAATAAATAAATAATAATTAATTAAATAAATAATTAAAATACTTTACTTCTTACACTACACACTCAAACAAAAATGAATTTGACACATGTAATTGACATTAGATTTAGATAATTGATGAATCATATATGTATATTATTAATACATGTAATCAAACTAACTAATGTTGTTTGTGTTAATTAAAAATAAAATAAGTAAATAAAATAAGCATAAATGCTTGTGCTATATGTGAACGAAATCGTTCGTGACAGGATTCGAATTCGCGACCACTGGATTAGGTACAAACCCAGCGCGCTAACCGGTCTGCCATCACCCATCTTAATGAAACCTCATTATTATTAATTAATTTTTGCTATTTCTGTATTTGAGCCTAACATAAACACGGTTGCGCCTGGTAAAGATAAATTTCTTATGTATGTACCTACTCGTAATAATATGAGTGTTTTCACGCTCATGCTTCAATATGAGCCTTGTTTTGTTTGAGTTTCTCAGACAAGATATAATTAATAAATTTATGTATTACAACTTGTATTTACTAAAATACTTATATAAAAAGTTACGTTGAAATATACCATATGGTGTAATGCGTTCACTTTATACGCTTGTATGTAGACACAGATTTTCAAATAATTGTATTCTTGTTAATTTATTTTTTTTAAATATGTTCCCACGTTTTTATCAAATTTGTCAGCTTACATTTTTTTATACTTCTTCTTCTTCGTCACAACCCTAGGATTGGTCTGCACCAAACACTCGATCTTTCCACTTATCTCTATCGTCCGCCAGTCTCTTCATCTCTTTGTAACTGCTATAGCGCACGTCACCGATTATCTGGTCTATATAGTTGTTTCTGGGGCGACCTCTACAGTTACCCCCATCAATCATTCCTTCGACGATGGTAAAAAGCAGGCCTGGGTGCCGGATGTTGTGGCCTATCCGAATTGTTCTCTGTTGGGCAATTCTTTTCATAATTTGCCTTGTGTCTCCAACCCTACTTAGTACCTCGTCGTTGCTGATGTGTTCTGACCAGTGAATTTTAGCCATGCGTCTGTAGCACCACATCTCAAACGCAGACAGACGTCCCGTTTCACGTTGGCTGATGGTCCATGTTTCACAACCATATAGCAGTATACTCCAGACAAGAGTCTTGATCAAATTTATCCTAATTTTGATGGAAATATTAGGGGATTAAAAAATTGTTGATCTTTTGTTGAAGGCGACTCTTGCTTGCCGGATTCTGCATTTGATGTCTGCAGTTGAACGTCCGTCTTGAGATATTCTGTTTCCCAGATATACAAATTCTTTCACCTGTTTAATTTCGATGCCCCCAGAACAAAATTTGCGGTGCATTCCTCTAGTTGCATGTAACATATAACATAATTTTTATACTTGTTGTATGTAACACATAAGATCGAACTGTTGATAGCGAAAGTTTGTATAGTTGAAGAATACGTACGAAGCTATAAACCCATAAATCCAAATTATTGGATATTTTAAGAAATTTTGTTTTCCGTATAACACATGTAGGTATGTATGTCAAAATAGGAAAGAGGAAAAGTCACAGTCACCTTCCCCACTCCATAGGGAACGTTATAGAACTAAGTGTTCTGTTCATCCCCGGAGCGGCTGCTCGTCGGACGAAACAAGAACTACCACCATGCATATTTCATACCACTGCCACTAAGAGTCCAACCACACTCGTGAAGGCCCGTGAATCATAGCAGGGGTTACCCCCCCCAGCAGCTCCACGAACAACAGACTGCCACAGGGAGCCTTCGCCACGCCCGTAGTACTTTCAGTTCTTCGATTTCCACACCAGGCGCAGCGTTAGCCGCACCTGTCTCGTCATCAACTCGGGTACCGCCGAGTGGGTCGTGCCGACCAATCATCACGGGGGGCTCCTCCACCCCTTAGTACTCATGTTGGCGAATTTCAGGTACACCACCGGACAGTACTTTCAGTGCTTCGATTTCCATCGCCCGATGATGCAGACTTACTCATCGCCACGTTTGATGAGTCACCGCCGAGCGAGGCATTAAGGCGTCTGCCCTGCTCTTCCATAGAAGAGGGTACTGACCTGTTACCCAGAATCCTAGGGTGGGGCTGCTGCCACCCTCAACTTTACTGTCTAGGCCCCTATGGCCGCAACCTAGCCCCTCAAAATAGGAAAGTAAGGTCAGTCTTTTTTTCCTACCCAGAATATGAAAAATCATGATGGTATGAATGTATGCCGATCGCCGTGGCACAGTTGGTACGCCGTTTGGTTTCTGTACGGGCGTCCTGGGTTCGATCCCCAGCTGAGGAAAAATTTATTTAAATTCATTTCTCTCGCAAATATTGCTTCTCTGGGCTAGAAACACTGGTTATTTGGAAGAAATTTCCATACGGTAATAAACTCGCCACTTGCGCAGGGTGCAATAAAGTGTTTATTATTATTATTTTTATGGTGTATGTTGGAGATTAAGTATCAAACTATTGAGTCCCCGTAGATATTGTGTAGTGTATACTGCCTTACAAATTGTATGAAACGATGTCGTCACGAAATTCATATATTTAAATATTTATAGAAAAATTGTTAAAAAAGGTTGAGATACACTACTACAATTTTCATATTTGTTATAGAATATTAAATTATCTAGTTGGGCGTTTCGGCTTGTAAATATTTTTAATAATTTTGGAAATATAGGCAGAAAACACATACATTTTTAACAAAAAAATGTTGTTCTTAATAAAAAATGTTTGAGAAACTCTGGATTTTATTTTTTGATAAACCAATTTGAGATTTTATATTTATCTATATTAAAACCAATTTTTAGGGATTTAGCTTATATGGTTTTTGAGATATATGGAAAAACAAGGTAAAAATTAAAAAGTTAACCCCTGACTGAAACAAAAATTCTAGATTCTGAGTAAAAAAATTTTGTAGACCTACAACTATTTATATATTCTGAAATTTTGGGCTCTGGGAATTGAGCGGATTCAAAGTTATAAGGGGGCAGACAAACACAGACAGACACACCAAATGTTCTACTCAAACTTCTGAGTAAATATGGAACATAATATATTATGTTGCGTAGGCTCTATGTTGGTGTTGTTTGACTTCAAAGTTGGAAAAATATAAAACATGTGAAAAATATAGATAGACCCTCCATACAATTCTCGCGTATCTTGACTTGATACTTTGTCGATGTGTTAAGAGAATAAAATTCTCTTGAACAAATCGACAGTTGGATTATGTGTATATGTATGTATGTGCTATGCAAAACCTTTACTTATAAATACCACAGTTTCTTAAACTTGTTTACACGTATTTGTGTTGTTATGACAACAGTTGAAAAATACTATCAAATAGGTACTATCTATCTTCTTTCTTCATGTATATGTCTTTATCTGAAACCAAAGTTGGAAATGCTGTTTAAATTTCGTGTCCGCAAAACGACAATCGTCGGTTTTTACAACTCACCCGAAGCCTTACATTTCCAGTGGAAGTCCCGCTTCGTATACAACTAGGTATATCTTTTTCTTTTCCCTCTACGACACACACACACACACACATAGAAACTTAAGGAAAGTTTTCATTACGGCATACTGACCCAAACTAATTTGGACCTGTCTTATTTTACAAGTGTTTCAATTTCATTTAGGTCCATCCATGTGGCACGGGAGGGTTCGCTTCTGGGGCTTCTTTCCGAGGCTAATCGAGTTTGAATAACTCGCTGAAGATGATTATCAACTTTAAAACTTTTACAAGGGTTAACTACTTTCTACTACAAACTGTTCTTACTTAAAAATGAGAGAAAGCGGATTGGAATGATAGATTTAACGTGATTTGCTCTTTTTTGTCCCAAGTTTCAACTCTCAATAGACTTGGGACAAATTAGTTTTACAAACGAAGAACTAGAAGCGTTTTTTAAAACTTTACATCTTGTTACACAGAAAATACCTACTCTTAACATAATTTAAAGTTTTTTTGTCTTCATAAAATGAATCCATCATTTTCTTTACAAAATATATTTTTATAAGTTAAGGTTAAAACTAGTACCTATAGAATTTGCCGAAGGGCATTTAATATTTATATCAAACTAATATTCAATAATTTATACCATCACGGTAACTAACGACAGGTTTGTGAAGCACGACACTCGCGTATATAACCAAACACCAGTCTCGCCTCACCTAGAAAGGCGATATTTGATCATTTAATAATATGTTATGTTTTACTTATATTTTTCTGAGCAACCTGAGCGGTGATAGCCCAGCAGTAAGACTAGAGTCTACAATCTGAATCTACCCGTTTGCATTCTGTTTCCGGTTGGCTCTCTGATTGGTTGAGATCTCGTAGTATTGAGTCAAATGAGCTGTGAAATTTTATATTAAATGCGAAAAATTAAAAGAATATTATATATTTAATTTATAATAATTTATAATTCAATTTATAAAGCAACTCGCTCACGCGAGTCGCTATTATTATTATACACAAACTTAAACCTAACCTAAGAATGCAGAAAATAAACTCAGGGGCTAGACGCTACTAGCAGTAAGGTCGTCGCCTCACATGCGTGAGGTCGACGGTTCGAATCCGGGCGGGGTTCGTACCTCTGGATTTTCAAAAAATCTATATGCGGATTTATATTACAAGCTATGTCTAGCCATGATCCAATTTGTCTGGTTCCCCTTTCTAAGGGTTACGTAGGTCAAATGGCAGTCGCTTCAATGTAATAACCAGACTCGCCAATTCCAGGATCATGGGCGAAGCTTATCCCAATAGAAACGGGACAAAAGCGCTAAGGAAGAAGTTTTACTTATATTTTTCCAATCTTAACGGAACTCTATCTGAGATTATTATAAAAATGATCACAGATACATGACACAAGTTCCACAAAGATCAATTTTGTATATATGCATTATGAATTTACTGAATTAATGAACTTTTACAGAGAAGTCGTTGCTAAATCTTTCCTTTTTAGGGTGACTTAATCAACCTCAATAGTCAAACGAAAAAAAATGATAAGGACGTAACCAGTTTTAGAAGTAAATTAATCTTGAAAAGGTTTTGTTTGATTTGTGACAAAGGAATAGGAAAATGAAGGTACAAACCGCATAAGGCTACTACTCAACCAACCCACACTAGTTTACTTCGTATCATCACCATTGAAATAATTCGTACTTCGTACACATGCGAGTCATACCTACTACACTTACGTACCTGCCCCCCCCCCCCCTAGACAACGTGTCATTTAGCTCAAGAAAAGAAAAGAAAAGATAACTCAATGTATGGAAGTGACAGTTGTCACGTGACTCACACCTGCACTTCCATACATTGAGTTATCTTTTCTTGTTTCATTTCTTGAGCTAAATGACACGTTGTTTAGGAGGTCTGACAACAATAATGGATAACTTATGAAGGTATATTCATGTACGAATCTCTTTTCTGCGGTTATCGCGTCATAGAATTGTGTGTTTTATAGATTTGAAAGATGTTTTTTTATAGATTACAATTTGATATGTGAGTAAGTTCTTATAAATGGAAAGTCGGTTTTAAAGAGGTGAAATATTATAGGCCCTATGTATGCGTTATTTTAGTGACCATGTGTTGTCTTTGTTTTTGGTATTTCGTCGATGTTTAGTAAATTATAATACGAGTTAAATATTTTTAATATACGAGTTAGTTTAAATACACGTAGTTTACATTTAACATAAAGTGTTTTATAACAATAATCAATTTTGAAATTGTCATTGTTTCAGAACGAATCTCTGCATACAGCTCTGATGTCTCTAAAGTCCAAGGAGTGCCAAAAGGACTTTTCATCTGACAAATACAGATGCTTGTAAGTACATATGTATATACTATACATATTTTTCTACAGTACAAATTAATTAGCTCCATCTTACTGTAAATACACTTTGACAGAGTAAACACAAACTGTCGTTAAAAGTTTTTTTATAAAGAAACTTTTAGCTTTAACTCTCTCCATAGATTCAAGACTCGACAAAATGCTACTTTA
Source organism: Molanna angustata (assembly GCA_963576475.1). Taxonomy (NCBI): domain Eukaryota; kingdom Metazoa; phylum Arthropoda; class Insecta; order Trichoptera; family Molannidae; genus Molanna; species Molanna angustata. The sequence continues at coordinate 25,282,800 of OY754988.1, read as the reverse complement.
TAAGTTTTTTTACCCTCCTCTGATATATCTTGAAGGAAAATGGATAGTTATACATAGCCATTTTTTTAATTAATTACTTTGGATCGATTTCTCAACAGGTATCACGTAGCAAGTTCCTACTACCTATGAGATTAACTTGATTATTTTAATTTTATTTGGAAAACAAACAGGATACAATGTTATAAGTATAAATATAATATGATGACAGTAAGGTAGGTTCATTGTACCCCAATAATATGTTTTCACATAAGATATAAAGTGGACATGTTTATTTGACTTATTAAGTAAGTTTAAAAGTAATTAATATAAAAATATTCCAACTTCGTCTCTATTGAGATAATTAAAAATCTGTTAAAAAATATCTTTGACTCCCGACAGGGGAAAAAAATCCAATGTTAAAAAATCCAATAATAAAAATATTCGATCAATTAATATAATACTTGTATGTAGCATGTATAAAGTATGTTGATATGTGTTATATATTAAAAAAAACATATTTTGTTATAAAAAGTGGGAACAGGAAATATGGAAAGGGAGAGGACGGACAGGGAGAGCAAATCTCATATACCTACATATGTAGAAATAATGTTGAAAAATACAAAACCACTATTCACTGCCGCAAATTACACGCATTACCTCGTGGCGAAACTGATTAATAGGTGAGTCAAAAATATCAATATGCCTCGAAAATAATGCATTAAATATACGACAGATGCGTGGGATCGTAGCATTCACCCGCAAATTGGTTCTACAGTGTGGAACATGTAAGATGTTTGACTGGCGAACTGACCTTCCCGGTGTATATGATTATTTTGTGTATATGAACAAATGGAGGATAGCATTCTTTCAATGCTTGTGTTAATTAATTTTACGTAACAATCATCATATTAGGTATGTCCTTAAACAGTTTCATATTACTTAAAAACTTAAACAAAATTACTAATTACTACCTACCATATTATCTGTTAACACAATACAAAAAATGTGACAGTGACAGACGAAACGCTAGCGAAATGAAATAGCGCACGAACTTCTTCGCTATATAATATAATGTTCCATATTCAATAATTAATTGCCTCGAATTGAGCACGTATTGGCAGGAACAGTTTGCGTTGCTAAACCGTGTGCATTTGTAGGACACGTGCCTTGAATTTAACACGAGTTTTTAAGTGCCTTAGCGCAACAAACTAGTGCCTTAATCGAGGCAGTACTTGCCTCCTAAACAACACGGAAAGGTAAATACGCAACCGGGAATCGATCCCGGGACCGTTAGCTAAGCAGTCCGACATCCAACCAACTGATCCACGTGAGTTAACCGAATTGTTATCCATTACATAAAACTAATAAAAAAATGTCAAATATTTGGCTTGGTATAATTGTAAACTGCTAACTGCTAACCCTAGAACAGAGTTACCTAGTTGGGCAGCAGTAATCTTCATAATAGTCTTTGTGATAAAGGTGTGAAAAATAAATAAAAAATAAATGTTTTTTTTTAATGATAGTTACATAGAATTATAAGGTATATAATCTAAGGATATTTATTTTATAAATCTAAACACGGGTCCAATTAGTTTTAACGCAATGTCTTTATTTTTTGTAAAATCAATATTATTTTACGTATTGCTCTATTTAAATACACTAAATCGAGTATCAAAGTACAATAACACAATATTAGTATCAAAGTTTGCATTTGATCCGCCTTACCCTGCGCCGTAAGGTGGATTTATCAGAGAAAACATTTATGGTAGAGAACGTGGGGCAAGAAATATCGAATCTTATACCTACACTGCTACAAGGAATGTGAAAATAGCCTTTGAAAAACATCTGAGAAGGTATCTTGGTCTTGTTGGGAATGACAGAGAAAAAAAAAGAAGGCTCTTTGATGAAGACTCGCCGATGTCATGTTTTGAAGCTGTCTCTAAATAATAATATCAAATCTTAGATGCTATAAAATCTAAAGAAACGGACCCTTTCTACTCGGATCCAACTTCGATTCATCAAAAATTTGATTGAATCCAAGATTTATCTCACATTTATATAAAGATTATTCAAAAAATATCTTTCCCTGCGAGTATTTTATCTCATTCATGTCTTTTCTAGGGTAGATTAAAACAGGGTAGGTAACTATTTAAAATATTGTTTTTGATAAACAATATTTAAATATAGACACTTAAAAAGATATACAATTTTGCAACTATTTCATAACTAGTTGCATGTAACACATGAGATCCAACTGTCAATAGCGATAGTATATATAGTTGAAGAATAAGTACCAAACTATAAAACCATAAATACAAATTATTTAATATTTTAAGATATTTGGTTTTCTATACAACACATGTAGGTATGTATGTCAAGATAGGATAGTATGGAGGTCAGTCCTTTGATCCTACCCAGAATGTGAAAACAGCATGATGGTATGTATGTATGTTTGGAGATTAGTATCAAACTATTAAGTCTTCTTAGATATTGTGTGTAGGCTACTTCCATACAAATTGTATGAAACAATGTCGTCACTAAATTAATTTTTTATAAAAATTGTTAAAAAAAATTTGCGATGTGCTAATACAATTTAAATATTTTTTATAGAAAATTAAATTTTCTAGTTGGGGTGTTTCGGCTTTTTTCGATATTTTTTGAAAAATTGGAAATATAGGCAGTTAAACTCATAAATTTATGATAAAAAATATTTTTCTTAATAAAAAATGATTGAGAAACCCTGGAATTAAAAAAAACTAATTTGAGATTTTGTATTTGTCTATGTTTATACCAATTTTCAGCGTTCTAGGTTTAACGGTTTCTGAGATATATGGAAAAATAAATCAAAAGTTGATAACCCCTGACTAAAACAAATAATTCACAATTCTGAGTATAAAAGTTTTGTAGGCCTATAACTGTATATATTCTGAAAATTTAGGCTCTGTAAATTGAGCGGATCAAAAGTTATAAGGGGGGGGACACACACAGACACACACACACACACACACACACACACACACACACACACACACACATACACACACACACACACACATACACACACACACACTCACACACACACTCACACTCACACTCACACACACACACACACACACACACACACACACACACACACACACACACACACACACACACACAGATACATTGTGATGAAGATTTCAGAATACAATGTCATCATAATACATGTTGACAATCTGCAATTAAAAATTGTGAATTCATAACACCGAACTATATCCGCTTGGGGTAGTGAGGATTAAAAAGTAGTGCTCTATCGATGTGTTTCAGTTCCATGGACACAAAACAAATATTTAGACCATTCATGCATTTCTTTTTCTTAAATATATTATCGCAAACGATTCAATCGTAAATTTAAACATACAGATATGTATGTCCCAGACAATGATAAAAATACGGATTTTAAGCCGGAAACTCGAGATACTTAACTCAACACGATATTCTACTTTAACTCGCCGAATATTTCCACAATTCTCGTCTTATACACATATTCAAAACGCTGTTGTATATTTTTTGAGTTTTATTTGTTTATTTATTTAATCATTTACGGTATTGCAAAAAAACTCCTCCTTCTTCGCCCTAGCCTTCGTCCCATTTACTTTTTTAAAAAAAAAATGAATTTGTCCTTGTTAAACAAGTACATATACATCTTCTTACGTTCCCTAAAATAAGCAAATTAATGCTTGTGCTTAGGTGAACGAAATCGGTCGAGGCAGGATTCGATCTCGCGACCACTGGATTACTAGCCCAGCGCGCTAACCGCTCTGCCAACGACCCATCTAAAATTGGGGTCGGCTCTCCTAGTCCTCATCCTGCAAGTCCTTCTGTCATCCGCATCCTCCGAACGAAGCCTTACCTCCTTGAGATCTCTGGTTATTGTGGACATCCAAGTGGTCAATGGTCTACCTGGTCTTTTAGGTCCCACCTCTATGTCCATCGTTCTTTTTATCATATTATCCAGTGGCAGTCTCATAACGTGTCTATACCACCTCAGTCTATTTTCGGTCAGTTTTTACTGACTTTGACACTGGCACGGATATGGACTTCCTTCACCCTGTCCAACCTCGTAACACCACCAGCCCATCTGAACATTCTCATCTCGTGTGAAATCCATTTGCATTATGGGAGTGACAGCATTTGCATTTATAACGGTAGGTATAATAATCTGTCTTATTTCTGCTCAGTCTTAAGCCACTGTCTTCCAGGATTCTTCTTCACCTTTCCAGACTTTTTTGAGGGCCTATTCATTATTTTCACATATCACTAATTGCACCAAAAATAATTTTTTAAAAAGGAACGAAAAAGGAACTAAATTCAGAATGACCGGTGCCTCACAACAAAAATATAAAACCTCTTTACATAAAAATGTTGCGTATGTTCTCAGATAGATTTGAGTTTCATGTCCATGAATTAATTTCGTTAATGATTTTATTAAATTTCATTAAGTTGTATGTATTTCATTTGCATAACATAACATGGTGTGCCTGTCCATTCAATTCTGAATGTAAGTTCAAAAGATCCACTTGTGGGACTGAGAGTGCTTTTCATTCTTTGATCCTTAATAAATTTGTCGTCCTTAGGTGAAATCCTTTTAAAGCTAATCGTCTGAAATAGACATTTTAATGTACACAAAGAATAATATACAAGTTATACTACCGGAGAACATTTAACACAATCTACCCATAACCTACGACATGGCATTGTGACTTCTGTGGTAGCGTCCTGGGTTCGAATTCCAATAGAGAAGAAATTTATTTAAATAGTTCGCGCGATTATTGCTTCCCTGGGCTGGAAACATTGATTGCCAGTCCAAATATTTCTTGATCTTCTTTATACGGTGTTAAGTCATTACGATCAGAGCGAAGAATAATATTGATGTCAATAAAATAAAGTGATGGCGGAGAATATTTTCAATACCATAAACTGCTATAAAACAATGTTTCCAATACCAAATAACGCTATAAGAGAATATTACCAATACTTTTAACTGCAATAAGATATTGTTTCCAGTACCATAGACTGCTATGGGAGAATGAATATCATGGACTGCTATAAGAGAATATGTCTATCCATATTTGATTAATTATAGAAATAATTGGTTGTCTTCAATCTGCTTACAGCGTGTTATTCAATATTTTGGACAAGTTGCTAAAAAAGTTACTGATAATCTCGAGAACCCAGTCGCATTGGAAACGGTGAAAATAAGAGATCGCGAAGGCTGTCTTCAATCTGCTTACAGCGTGTTATTCAATATTTTGGACAAGTTGCTAAAAAAGTTACTGATAATCTCGAGAACCCAGTCGCATTGGAAACGGTGAAAATAAGAGATCGCGAAGGCGCTCACCAAACATAAGAGAATCTTCAATTAGGTACTGAAGCTTCCCGAACTGCGCAAGACAGTCCTAGATGGAAGCAGACCATTTTGTCGAATGATTGAGTGCAGCCGATGAACTCAGTCATCAGGTCACGGAGGAAGAAGAAAAGATATTTTTTTTCTCAAAAGATATATTTTTTGTCTCTTCTTCTCCTTCAGCCAGGACTGCTGCTGTTCTCGAAACCTGCTCCTGGGTGGTGGATGTCTTGCTATCCTTCCATAATGGGTGGTCTTTCGAGGTGTCTGCTACAAGCAAAATACTAGTCTTCTGCATTTCACACCAATTGGTCTGAACTCGCTCTCCCTTCCGAGCTCCTAACTCAATCTCGGAGGGTGACTCCTGGGATGTGCCGGAGAGTCTTCATCTCCGTGGTTCTAAGGAGGCTTTTTGCTACGGTAGTGTCAGTTCTTGTTTATAAGCCGTAATTCGTGATTACTCTTACGCAGGTCTTGTAGATCCTCACTTTACTCTCTTTCAGGATATTTTTGATTCTCCATATAGTATTTCTCGAGCATCCAGCCACGACAGCGATCTTGCTTGCTCATTAACTTCATAATAGATGTCATTGCCGCTGGATATTTCGCTATATATTTTTGTCTTGTTAGTTGTCATTTGTTGTACCTCGGCCATATTCTGAGAGGTAAAAACTATACCATCTTTCGGCTTGTCATGAAGGGGAAGATCGAGGGTCGTAGAGGGGTCGAAAAAATCAGTTTCCCTGGCTTAGAAACGTCCGGGAATGGACCGTAATGAGAACTCTGTGAGAGCTGTTTCGCACTGCCCAGAACAGATAAGGTTCTGAAAGACCTGACATAACACGAGAAGAAGAGATGTTATTAATTTTAGGTCGATTGAAGAATATAGTGACGCACAAAAAGATAAAAAAATAAACACCATCATCAAATATAAATTGTTTTTTATTACTATATATTAAGGCTATTTTTTAATTGAATTCTGAAATTTTTAAATACCAACCTGATTTTGTTTAGCATCCAAGATTGATTGTAGATCCTTCTTCATCATAATTTTCATAAAAGAACTTCAGTTAGACTGGGGAAATAGCTATTTAAAAAAAACGCAAACGGTATATTTTGCAGACATGCTTCTGAGGGTTGTTGCTAGTAATTTGGATAATTTAAGACTCTATATCTAATAAAAGTGTCTTTTGAAGTCAATGCTTGAAACCTTTTGAAAAATTAACATTGTTCTCTTCAGAAATCCATAGTTTCTCAATTGTTTGTCCTCTATAACAAGCTATTATGTGCTCTGCTGTTTACCTAACTGGAAAAATACATTGGCCATTTCATCGTTCCGTATTTTATTTGCGAAGCTCTTCACGAGGTTTTAACTTAAGCGCTGTAACATTTTGTCAGGAAATAAACACTCAACTTTAATGTACATTTTTTGCTTTACAGCGTCCATTTAAAGAAGCCCATTAAGCCTGATTTATTTTATGTTTTTTGTACAAAAAAAATCCTAAATATTTCTCGCAAATTTTAAAACAAACTACTTAAGTAAAAATAATTGATATCTTTGTTGTCCACGATATATTTTTAAAGAGCACTACGCGTGTTTTGGGATCGCAGGAAGTCTGATCAACTTGTTTGTAAGGTTAGCTGAAAAAATTCATTGTACATACATATTACACATTTGTACAGCTCCGTTTTATTGACATTAGTTAGCTTTTGTGGATTATTTGGAATGATATTTATTTATGTTATATATTATTTATTTATGTGAACAATGTGTTATATGGCAATACGTTAATCACATTACAAAATAAATAAAGAAAGCAAAAGTAAAGTTCTTATATTATAAGAACAATTCATAGCAATGATAGGAAGACTAAGGGAAAAGGAAAGGAAGATGTAATCAGATGTTGTCAAATAAATATTTTTGCTTTAGCCTTTTCTTGAAGATGTTTAGTGAGATAGACGAAGTTATATCAGGATTTAGGCTATTCCATAGTCTAGCTGAATGTACTTCAAATGAAGAGCTAAAAAATTCAGAACTATGAATAGGGATAGATCGAAGTGGACGCCCATGGCTTGTAAGATAAGTGAATTTATCTTTTAGATACTGAGGTAAATTTGGATTAAAAATGGATGATATCTGATTAATGAGTAAAATGTCCCGGGTTCAATTTTCGTTGGATACTAACTCATTTTTTAAATTTTTATTCAGTCTGGATCTGTGAGTCTCCAGAATATGGCAAATTGTTATTGGGTGCGAGAAAATTTGTATTTGACATAGTTCCTGTTACATAGCTCCACGAAATAAAAAAAACTGTCGAAGACCAACGTCATTGGGATCGATAGAAACCTATCCTTCTATTGTTCGTCAATAAACGAAGTAAATCACGATCTTAGTAAGCAACTTTATTGGCTCTCTTCAATTCCCTTTAATATTGAAAGATTGTCACAGAAGAGGAACCAATGTTACTAAGGAAATTAATATCCCATGCCAGTATTACCTACGCTGAGAAACCCAGAAGTATTTAGAAGTAGATACTACAACAATGTAGGCCATTTTAGTCCACTGAGTAGAATGATGCGCTCCTATTATTCAATACACACAAAAAATGATAACCTCGACATATTCTCAAACAGCCTCAGCACCTTCAAGTGTTTGATAAAAGCAAGTCAACATTTATTGTGAAATGTTTTCCCCTCTGCATAGTGGATTGTTTTTTTAATTATAGTTTTTCTGAAGCATGGTTTTAATAATTTACTACACTGTGAATGCTAAAGTTACCTTATTTAATTTTAACTGTCCAAAGTTAATTTAATCAAATATGATTCACTTGTAGTAAACACCTGTTATTGGAGCATTGGAACTAATATGTTTCAGCGTGATGGAAGATTGGAAAAAGATATTGAAAGGAGAGTAACGGCAGGTAATAGAGTGAATGGTGCATTAAGAACGGTAATGGCTGACCCAATTATTTCGAGGCAAGCAAAGCTCGCGGTACACAATGGTATCGTCGCACCGACTCTAATGTATGCTAGTGAGACATGGACATGGCAGAAGACGCATGAAAGTAGAATTAACGCGGTTGAAATGAGGTCACTAAGACGAATGTGTGGTAAAACGATGTATGATAAAATAAGAAATGAGGATATTAGACGAGAATGTATGATTGAAAGAAATATCGTAAGTAAGATGAAAATAAATGCCCTTAGGTGGTTAGGCCACATAGAAAGAATGAGTGATGACCGTCTGACAAAAAAAGTGTACAAGGCCGATAAAAGAGGAACAAAAAGTAGAGGTCGGCCAGGAAAAAGTTGGCACGATCACATAAATGGGATTTTGAAAGATGGTGATTTTAGAAGTAAGAATAATAGAAGAGCGTGTATGAGACGATGTATAGACGTGAATGAAGCGAGTAATGTGTGTCAAGAGAGAGGAGTCTGGCGTTCGGTTCTCTCTGCCTACCCCAAATAGGGAAATGGCATGATGGTATGGTATGGTATGGTATGGAACTAATATGTTGATTCTAACTATCTATATGTGTATTCCTATGTTCTGTTGGTGATTCTTTTAATCCAACTGTGGATTTGTTCGAGTGAATGTTATTCTTTAAACATATCGACAAAGTATCATGCCAAGTATGCAGGGTCTATATTTTTCACGGTTTTTTTCCAAATTTGAAGTAAAAAATTACCAACTTAGAGGCTTCGCAGCTTATATATTATGTTCTCTAAACGGATTTACTCAGAATTCAAAATAGAACATTGAGTGTGTCTGTGTCCGTCACCCCCTTATAACTTTTGACCCGCCCAATCAACAGAACCCAAAATTTCAGAATATATAGATAGTTAGAGGCCTACAAAACTTTCATACTAAGATAATCGATTTTTTGTTTCAGTCAGTGGTTATCAACTTATAAATTTTTACTTTATTTTTCCATATATCTCAAAAACCGTTAAAGCTAGAACGCATAAAAATTGGTATAAATATAGACAAATAAAAAATCTCAAATTAATTATTCAAAAATAATTTTTTTTTTCTTCGAATTCATTTTTACAAATTAACTGCCTATATTTCCATAGTTTTTTTTTTAATAATATAAAAACCCCGAAATCGATACACCTCAACTAGATAATTTAATTTTCAAAGACATCCTTTTCAACCTGATACATGTTGAAAAAGATGTCATAAAAATTTAACACAGCATGCTCGCACCAACACACTGTAATTCAGACATTATCCTATTAGCCGTGTAATACAAGAACCGTGAAAGTTTCGAAAGTAAACAATAATTAAAACTTACATTTTGTACACAATCATATAATATTTATTAATTAACTCAACTGAGCACAATGTTTTCACAACGTGCCGTAATATTTAAGAAGTCCAAAGGCAAAACTGTACAAAGTTGAAGGAAACTTTTTGCTAAGATAAGAACAACAATACCAGGTTCTCCAACAGTTTGGCTGAAACTTTTGTTTTCGCAATAATCTCGAAAAAATATAAACAAACTTTTCAAAAGTAATATTATTAATTAAATGTGCCAACAAAAGTTATGGGAGCAGGAAGAGAGCTAATCCTTCTGTACATGACTCTTCTTTTTCTTTTTTTATCGCATATTCGGAGGCTATATTCAACCATTCCATCGGAGGATGTTGTGCGATATCGGCAAAAGAAACAGATTGGACAAGATGGAAAAGTTTGGATGGAAGGGAGTGGACTTCCTGTGCCTTAATTCTCTCTGTCGCTTAATTCTTCTTTCTTCTCGTCACTGGTTTAATATACGATTCACCTTAGTTGTCAGTAACATAAAATGTACGTGTGAATGCCGCGAACGTATTTAAAACTTTAATATATTACTAGTTGCATGTAACACATGAGATCCAACTGTCGATAGCGATAATAATAATAATTAATTTGGATTATTTTTATAGCGCCGTTTTTGTGAAAACCTCACCTCAAGGGCGCTTTGAATATATTAGGGGTTATTGTAAGACTCGCGGAAGAAGTGAGTTTTTAGGTGTTTCCTGAATAGTGCTAAGTTGTCGATTTTCCTCAGTTCAGGTGGTAGTTTATTCCACGAGGCTGGTCCGGCCACAGCAAAAGCACGATCACCGAAGGATGAAGTGTTGACTCTCTTTATTTCAGTCAACTTGCCAATCACGGATGTGGTGGCTGACCGAAGTGTTTGTTGTCGCTCATTTACGGTGAGAAGGATGCAGAAGTCTGAAAGATACGTGGGAGCCATGCCATGGATCGCTTTGAAAGTCAACAAACATAATTTGTACTTGAATCTTTCTGGCACTTTAAGCCAGTGAAGATTTCGTAGATGGTGGGATATGTGTGAGAATTTCACGGCTCCGGTGATTGGCCTAGCAGCAGCGTTGAAGACGGATTGAAGTTTGTTTAGCTCCAGCTTTGGAAGGTTTGCGTAGATACCATTGCAGTAGTCCAGGCGGGTAATAACGAATGCGTTTACTAGAGATTTCGTTGCTTCCGTAGGTATATTTCGTCTGATAGATTTTATTCGTCGTAAGTGGTAGAAAGCAGAGGATGTTGTGCTGTTTATCTGTTTTTTGAGACTTAGACTGGAGTCAATATGTACTCCCAGAAGTTTACGGCGGACTTAGGAATAATGTCGGTGTCTGCAACAGAGACAGAGGTGTTGTCTATGTAATGCTGCCGGCGGTGTGTGGCCGTCCAGAGAAATTCGGTCTTAGTTGGATTTAGTTTTAGTTTATTTGAAGACATCCACCGCTCTATCTCTTCGATGCACAGACAAATTTTGTCTTTTAGAAGGGATGACTCACTCGGAGTTGAATAAAAGTACAGCTGCCAGTCATCGGCGTAGCAGTGTGCAAGTAGATTATGCGATTTAACTATGTTAAAAATGTCCTTTTTGTAAAGTGTGAACAGTAACGGACCAAGCACAGAACCCTGGGGAACTCCTGTCGTCACTTTTTTAGGGAAAGACTGTTCTTTATTTATTATTATGGTTTGAGAACGGTTTTGTAAATAAGATTGCAGCCACGAGTGGGCTGTTCCGTGAATGCCATAGGATATGTTCAGTCTGTTTAAGAGAAATTTATGATCGACTGTGTCAAAAGCCGCGCTCATATCCAGAAATGAAAGAAGAACTAGTTTGCCTGTTTCTGTTGCAAGGATTATATCTGAAAGTAATCGAAGGAGACCCGTTTCTGTGGAGTGATACTTTCTGTATGCTGATTGGTGGGTAGCGAACAAGTTTTGTGATTCAATGAAGTAGTTAATACGTGAAGCGACGATTTTCTCTAGTAGTTTCGACAAGAAAGATAGGTTAGATACTGGTCTGTATTTGTTCAAATCACAAGGGTCCAGAGATGGCTTTTTCAGTATGGGAGTGACTAAGGCCTTCTTGAAGAGGTTTGATACTACGCCTGAATTCAAGGAGATGTTAAACATCATGGAGATAAAAGGAGACAGTTCGTGAGAGCACTTTTTGAGGAGCCATGTCGGAATGGGGTCGAGAGAGCAGTTTTTGGCTGAGTTTTTGATTAGCTTTTGAATTTCATCTATATTAGTCTCATTGAAAATTTTGATTTGTGCTTTCGTGTTTTGTTCGTAATATGGTGTATCAGGAGAGGTTGTGTTTTTGAGGATATTTTTTATTTTGTTGTTGAAAAAATCCGAGACGTCGTTGGGGACCAGGTCTGTGGTAGGCGGTTGTATTGACTGTCCTAGGACAGAATTGAGAGATCTCCACATGCGTTGGGGGTCGCCTCGTTCTGAGTCGATTTTTTCCGTCCAGTATGCGTTTTTTTTCCAATTTATTATGTCTCTGTAGTTTTTTTGTGCGTCTGTCCATTCATGTCTGTGAACTGTTTGTTTTTTAAAGGCTCTTTCCCGTTTCCTCATGAATATTTTTGCCTGTCGACACTCTTCGTCGAACCACTTGTCAGAAATTCGTATTTGTCGCCTTGTCGTTTGCTCAGGAGCGTGTTTATTTAAAAGTATAGTCAGTGTATTGTCATAGCAAGCAGTCATTTCGTCAATTGTGAGCGTTTTAAGTTGGTTTAGGTTACGCAGAGGGGATCGTTGAAGTTCGGTTTTGAAGTTTTCTATATTAAAGTTTCTCCATGCTCGGGATTGTACTGTGTGGTATTTCGGTGGAGGTGGAGTGAAGTTAATTGTCGTGTGAATTAATCGGTGGTCTGAAAGGCCGATGTCCGTTATTTGTGGGACTAACTCCCTGTTGTCAGCTCCGGTAATTAGCAGATCGAGTATTCCCCCAGCGTCATGCGTTGGTTGTTGTATGTATTGTGTAAGTCCAAAAGATGTTAAGATGTCATTAAATCTAATTATGATAGGGTTAGTTTGTTGCTCTAGGTGACCGTTAAAATCTCCCGTTATATACATTTTTTTTGTGTTAAATAATACAGTTTTTCCTAGAAGAGATAGTTCATTAAAAAATAAGTCTGTCACAGGTTTTGATCCAGGTCGGTATATGGTGATGATGATGAAGTAGGAGCTGCCGATAGATATTTGACACCCTAGACACTCGAAGGTCTGGTATTCTCCTATTGCGATTTTGGTGATCCGCAGTCCTTGTATAGATAGTATGTATAGTTGAAGAATATGTACCAAACTATAAACCCATAAATACAAATAATTGAATATTTTAAGATATTTTGTTTTCTATACAACACATGTAGGTATGTATGTCAAGATAGGATAGTATGGAGGTCAGTTCTTATTTCCTACCCGGAATATGAAAACAGCGTGATGGTATGTATGTATGTTTGGAGATAAGTATCAAATTATTAAGTCTTCTTAGATATTGTGTATAGGCGACTGCCATACAAATTGTATGAAGCGATGTCGTCACTAAATTCAATTTTTATAAAAATTGTTAAAAAAAAATTGAGAAGTACTTCTATAATGTAATACTTTTTATAGAAAATTAAATTATCTAGTTGTTGTGTTTCGGTTTTTTTCGATATTATTAAAAACTTTGGAAATGTAGGCAGTTAAACACATAAATTTGTCATACAAAAATATTTTTTTAATAAAAATGATCGAGAAACTCTGGAATTTATTTGATATTTTGTATTTGTCTATATTCATACCAATTTTCAGCGTTCTAGCTTTTATGGTTTCTGAGATATATGGAAAAATAAAGTAAAAAATCAAAAGTCGATAACCCCTGACAGAAACAAAAATTCAAAATTCTGAGTATAAAAGTTTTGTAGGCCTACTACTTTTTATATATTCTGAAATTTTGGGCTCTGTAAATTGAGCGGATCAAAAGTAAATAGGGACACACACACACACACACACTCACAGACAGACACACAGACACATTAAATGTTCTACTCCGAATTCTTAGAAAATCCGTATGTGGAACATATATGCTGTGATGCCTCTAAGTTGGTGTTTTTTAACTTCAAAGTTGGAAAAGCCGTGAAAAAAGTAGACCCTGCATACAATCTCGCGTATCATGAACATATCTCTTGAACGAATCGACAGTTGGATTATGTGCACTGCGCGGAAATAGTAATTTGACATGTTATATTATGTGCACAACACGAGTTGAGTATGGAGACTGAAGAAGATGGCATACTGGCGCGTCGACATAGGTGAGATCATTGTTGCCACGTTCAAGGTATGTATGTAGGTATGAAGAGGTTTAGGTATGTCAGGAAGATTAGGATAGGTAAAAAAATGGGAAGTATCTGTCATCTGCACCAACATATATTATGTGATATGCTTTGACTGAGGAAAGGAGTCTATGATGACTTTCTTCTTTATCCCTGGTTTCATGACTAAGAATGGTGGCTACACTCGATCCCTTGTCAAATAGTCCGTATCAGTATCCACACAGGACGCTCACGGGCAGATCTAGACACAGTTTTAAAGTGTGTTTTCAGTCTGGATGTTTGAAACGATTATAGATGCGCAAAAATTTCGTCGTGCAGTCTTAGTCTTGCCAGACTTGCAAGGCCAAGATAAAGTCCGCAGCAAGTCCATGACCAGTTTGTGCAAGACCAAGAGTCTTGCGGTTTTGTATAATTTTATAAAAGTATTTCTTATAAGACTGAAATAATTGTCAAACTTTATACATTACAAAAATAAGTGTTACTTTAATTGTGTTGAAGATGATCGGCAACGGATCAAGCACTGGCGAGACCCCGAGAGCGTCAATGCTTAGGACATCTCGAGTGCACGTGCGTTTAGAGGACTTCTAGGTGCACCAAAAATTTTTAATTTTAATATTTTGTTTTCTATTGTTGTTTTTTATCATTTTTCATAATGGAAACTATTTTTAAGCTTTTTCTCTAAATATGCAAACCATAAGATCCCTTCTCATAAATCAAGTTGAATACTTTCACATCTGGTGTCCTCATATCAATATCCACATTCGTAATTTATAACAAATTCAGCGTAAATACTTCCAATATTTTAATTGCTGTTTTCAAATTCCCATAGAAAGTATAAACTATTTACAAAGTGACACGAAAATTCTATCATTTTCTGATTTGATTTGATTGTACAATTAAATAATAATAAATTCAAAATTCGACACCCCCGTCATTATGGGTCTCACCATTTTACAAACACCGGCATTATCTAGCTGAGCACCGACCCTGTTCCACTTCGATAGCTCCTAAACTAACGCACACACACCCTCAGTTACATTATACCATGACTCCACTGACTAAAGACGGCAGGTACCTGGCGTGGTTTTGCATTACATTTTTTTTTTTTTGCTTGCTTATTTCACATGTATTTTTTGTTAACGCTTTATTTTGTTAGTATTTATTTTCCTAAGTATGTACCAATATGTTTGTTTTTATAGTTCTTTTATTTTTTTTTTACATTATTATTATTTTTTGCATTAACTTTTGGTTGTTTTATTACCTATATTGTTTTTTATTTTTTATGATTATTATTTTTTTTCTCATTTTTCTTTTTTGTGTATGATTGTTTGTACATTTTTATGATTTTTTTGTTTCAGTGTGAATAAGTACATTTATCTTTTATTTCAAATTGTAATATTTTTTTTTTTACACTTATTTAATATTATTTTTTTTATATTTACATTTTTTTTATAATATTAGTTTTTCTTTTTCAGTATGTTTATAATATTGTTTTAAGTTTTCTTTTGTAATTTAAAATGTGTGTACCTAACTTATGTTCATGTGTATAAAAGGCGATTTGCCGTAAATAAATAAATAAATAAAAATAAAATAAAAAATAAATAAAATAGTAAACTAAAACAGTTTGCAGTAATTTTACTCGTCTTGAAGAAGTACTCCATATATAAAAATATTACCACATACAAAAAGTTATTAAGTCAATATTAGGTACCTACAGCAGAACAAAATTAATAGAAAGGAAAAAACTGCAACGTTTTCAACCCCAATGGTTCGAAAATTTTTTTTTTTTTTTTATTTATTTATTTATTTATTTATATATATAGAAATAAAATATAACAATTTAACAATTTAAATACTTATAATAGCATACACAAAAAATATTTTATTCATATTACCCCCCAAAAAGAGCTTATACTCGTGGTTTGGGGGGGATTCCTATATAAACTAAAAATTAATCTTCATTATCATAATTCATCAAAAACCAATAATGTACACAATATCAAAAGAAAAATAAAGAACAGAAAAAAACATGCAATTAAAATACAGAGCAGAAAAAAACATGCAATTAAAATACAGAGCAGAAAAAAACATGCAATTAAAATAAATTAAATATTAAACAATTCCATTAGAAAGTTATAAAATAAAAAGAGACTTAACAGCATTTTTATAGTTATCAAAATCAGTTGTATTTAATTTATATTTACCGGTCAGCTCATTAAACCATTTAACACCTTGGTATGTATAATGGAGCTGGCCGGTAGTCGTTTTTAATAATGGTATATCAATGTTTGTCTTTCTTCTTAAATGTTTTCTTGAATTAGTGGTTGGATATAAATTTCTTATGAAATGATCTTTAAATATCTGGTAAAGAGATGCTCTTTTAAAAAGTGAATTTATGTTGAGAACATTAAAATCCTGATAAAGTTGGTTTGTTGGATAATCAAAAGGTTTCTTAAGGATGATTTTAATAATGGTGTTTTGGACTATTTGTAAAGGCTTTAAATTAGTTTTGAAAGCTGCACCCCATCCTATAATCCCATATTGTAATATAGATTGTGCAAATGCAAAATAAACCTGTTTTAATGATTTTAATGGAATTATTCGACGTAATTTAATGAAAACATAATATAATTTTCTTATTCTAATGACTATTAAATTTATTTGTTCTTTCCATTTAATGTTGTTGTCGATCATGATACCAAGATATTTTATACTTTTCGTGCGTTTTAATTCAGTGCATTTATTCTGGCAAATCTCATGACTTTCATGATGATGAATTTTCAGGAACAGGTTATTAGGAGCATCTCCAACGAGCGTGAAGGGTATGAAAAAGGTTTTGTCAGTATTTAAAGATAATAGGTTATCATTGAACCACTTTTTTGCTATGTTAATGTCATTATTAGCATCTTTAGTTACCTCTCTCCAATTTATATTTTCATTCAGTATTATTGTATCATCCGCAAAAGAAATAATTTTTCCCTTAACATTGAGTTTAAGCAAATCATTAACGTAGATAATAAACAAAATAGGACCAAGAACGGTTCCTTGCGGAATTCCGAATTGAGATGTCTCGAAGTCACTTGTGAGGTCATTAATTCTGACAAACTGTTTCCTTTGGTATAAGTAGCTTTGAATCAATTTTTTAGCATTTCCAGTAATTCCTATTGTATTTAGTTTATTAATCAGTTTATTATGAGACACACTATCAAATGCCTTACGAAGGTCGAGGAAAATTCCCAGAGATTTATGTCCCTTGTCAAGAGCCTTATATACATGTGTTGTAAGTGCAGCAATAGCATCTTGTGTACCCATTTTTTCTCTGAATCCAAATTGATTGGGACTTAAAATATTTTTTTTATAGATATATTGTGTCATTTGTTTTTTAATAATCCTTTCAAAAATTTTGGCAATGTTAGAAATCAATGATATGGGTCTATAATTTGAAACATTCTTTGCATCACCCGACTTGTAGATTGGAGTTACAATCGTTTTTTTATAAATCGAAGGGAATATGCCGCTTGAGAGGCTTACATTTACCATATGTGTTATAGGTTTACTTAAATTGTAAGTATTTTGTTTCAATATTAAACTGGTAATTCCATCAAAACCGGGGGCGGATCCTCCCCTCAGTGAATGTATAATTTTTTTGACATCTTCTGTTGATATAATTTCAAATGTCAAGATATTTTCTGGTGAGTCATTGTCAAGGTCAATTTGCTCTTCAGTATGATTACTGTTAATATTGTATGCAAGTTCCTTGCCAACATTGCTAAAAAATATATTAAAAGCATTAGCACATTTGATTGGCTCTTTATTGACGTTGACAGGTATTCCCTCTATGTCTAATGTTTCAATATTATGTTTTTTCTTTTGTTTATTTATAATTTCATTGAATGTTTCCCAAATTTTTTTACTGTTATTTTCAGCTGACTCAATTTTTCTTTTATAATAATTTTCTTTAGCATATCTTATTAATTTAGTTGTCATATTTCTATACTTTTTATAAATGTTCATTTGCTGTGGAAATCTTTTAGCAAGTTTATAAAGTTTTTCCCTCTTTCTAATTGATACTACAATACCGTGTGTGATCCACGGTTGTATTTTTTTATATTTTGCATTATAAGTTTTCTTTATATAAGTAGCATCTTCAATGTGTTTATTAAGTGTGGTATAAAATTCATATGCACAATTGTCACTATCAGTTGAATCGTATATATTAGTCCATGTTTCCAGTTCTAGACTAACTCTTAATTTTTCGTGATTAATTTTTTTTGTAAATATTAAATTCGTTTCTTTGTCATTATTTGTAGTGCTATCAATTCTGTGTGAAAGAATGCACGTATGGTGGTCAGTGATAAAGTTTTTCCGTATAATGGAATTTAACGAATTAATTTTTTTTATATCAATATTACTCCAAAAGTGATCAAGACAAGACGGTGATTGGCCATCTACTTCTCTTGTAAAATTTTGTAAACATAATTTGAAATTCATTTCAGTCATCATATTAATGTATTCCGATTTTTCCCTGCTATCATTGTTTTGTGCGATGTTTATATTTATATCACCTGTAACAATGATGTTATTCCCCTTATATTTCATTATCAATTCCTTCAACTGTTCAATAAAATAGAATACATTCGACTTATGTGTTCGATACAATCCTATAACATAAAATATATTATTATTGTAATTCAGTTTTACAGTTAGACAATTGACAAATTGCATAGTTTCCTCTATGAAAGATATATCTGAATATTTTTCACTAATAAACATAGAGATACCACTATTTTTATTAATTTCATATAAAGTATTAAAGTATCTGTAGGTTGGTAAATAATAATTTTCTGAATATTTATTTATATGCGCTTCAGTTAAAATAATACAGTCCGGTTTGTTTTTAATTGAATTTAACATAACTATAAATTCATCAAAATTCTTTTGCATACTTCTTATGTTTAGATGTAATATTATGATGCCATTTTTTATTCTATTTAATAAATCATTGCATTCATAAGCTGTGAAACAAATGTTTTCTGTTACATTAAAACTTTGATCAATTTCAGTCACTAGGTATTCACACATTGCATATAATTATTATTTGTTTTTTCTCTTATTAAATAGTATTTCATATTTATACAAATACAAAACATAGATGATCTGTAGAAAGAACAGAGCTTTTTATGGTGATCACTGATATATATGTTAAAACTTAAAATATTAAATTTTTCAGGTTTGAGCAATATCAAATTAGCACATAAAATGTTCTCATTATTAAAATCCATTTTCATTGGTGTATAAAGTACGCTGTCTTATCATATTTATTCTCTTCATATATTCAGGACATGATAAATTATACGCTTCATGGTTTGCATTTACATCTTTTTGCTTCTTTCTATGTCCTGCAGTCATGCAGTTCACACATTTGTAAGTCTCCGATTTGCACTCGTTTGTATCGTGATTCCCAGAACACTTTCCACAGACAATGTCAGCCTGACACTCAGTATGCTTGTGATTGTATCCTTGACATCTATAGCATCTCCTAATACTGAATTCTTCTCTTACATAATGTTCACCCCAGTCAATGTTAACATATCTGTTTACCAACTTTCTGTACGTTTCTGGAGAGACTTCTATTATAGTACTGTATGATTTCTTAAGTTTGTTCATACGGTTAAATATAAGTTTAATATCATCGTCTTTATTTATATAATAATTTTGAAATATCAACTCTTCTATCAATTCTTCCTGGTTATAATTTTTGCTGAGTCCAGTTATGAGAAGCCTAGGATAACGAGGTTTTGTCAAATGTACTTCATAGTCACAACCCAGTTTTGAATTTATTTCTTCCTCCAATATTTTATTATTTGCTTCGCTGTTTGTTTTTATAGCAATGCCTCCTTGATTCAGTGGTTTTAAAAGAGAAATACCAATACCCAACTTTGATGGCGAAACTTTCTTTTTAATTTCTATTTTTGTATCTTCACTATTTACATTTTTTGAATTTTTGGGCTTAATTATCAAACAGGAAGACGTAAAAGTCCTCGATCTTTCATGTTGTTGATTGAGGTTCAAGGCATCTGAAAATTTTTTCACACTATCGACCTCTACAGTAGGTATGAAAAGTTGAGGTTTATTTTCTTTTTGTTTTAATATTGCATTTTCTGTTTTAAGAGTTGACAATATAATTGAAAGCTTTCCAACGTTTGCCAAAATATTGTTTGTAGCTTGAGCTACTTGTCTTCTCATGTCATTGTTCATGCGACTATTTTCAGCAAGTATAATAGTTGTAATAGTTTTAACATCGGCCTCAGTTCCAGCAATCAGATCAAAAGCCGTATCCAATGGTACATGAAGGAGCCCACCAGGACCAGAGTCAACAATTTCATTGACTTTCATATCACTAGAATCCATGTCTTTACTAATCTGAGTCATTAATAATCTTCACTTGACTTTACTACACTCAAGGTAGGAATAAATATTTTTCAGTAGGTAGGATATCAATGAAAAGGGTATACACTGGAATATCTCGCTCACCTTAGATGTTAGCAAATAGCTATCACAGACTTTTTCATACAGAAAAATTTGCTTGTTTTAATGATATAACTATAAATAAAGCTACACACCTCCTACGTGCAGCGTTCAACAAATAAGATTAAAAAAACACTTTTTCACTGATAACTTTTTTGTTAGGTGCCACTCTTGCTTCATATATACACCATTGCTTTTATAATAAGAAAACCTTTCAAATGATGTATAACACTATAGAAAACTGTTAACAAAACTATATTAAACTATTTTTTTTTGGGAGATGTAAATATATGTGCAATAACAATAATATCACAAATTCGAAATCGAATTTGAGACTTGAATCTGGCTTTTGTGTGTTGATGGATTTCCACCGCACCAAAAAATGAATAAGAATTGTTGCAAGCTCGTTCTATGTATGAATTTTGCCAATAGTTTGTTGTTCATTGTGGAAGCCTAAATATTGAAGTAGTTCTTGTTTGTCTCAGAGGGCAATTAAAGTGAATCTATTGTAGAAGATCGTTTGAGTCTATTATGTTATTTAAAAGTTTGTATAAATACATCATGTCAGTTAATGTTTGCCCGTTTTCCAAAGTTGTAACCTTGTGGTGACGGGCTGAAAGTTTATAGCTATTGAAAGTTAATCTACATCTGTAGTTCAGGTGTTTTAAAAACTTATATTGAACCCTCTCTAAGCTGTTTCTCTACGTTATATGTATATTGTGGATTCCAGACAACTGATGCATATTATAAGCCGCTCATTACATTTAAAAAAATATAAGGTCTTTAAAGTTTTGATAGATTTGAAAGCTATTTATTCAGCTAGATATTAATTTTTAATAGTTTAAGTAAAGCACAAAGCAATATACCCAGTGTAAATTGCCAAAACAAAAAATATAATTTCTCAACCGAGACTAAGTTGGAGTATTATAGGAGAATCAAGGAACCTACATACAGGGCTTGTGACCTGTGATCGCCTGATTTACCTGATCACTTTATGCGCTATACAAGGACTGTTGCTTTTCATTGTTTACAAACCAATTTATCAATAGATGGCGTTACAAAAAAATTTCATCGTCACTTCATAGATGGCGATGATGTTTTTTAGTTTATACCAATGACAGGTCGTAAGCCCTTAAGGTGCCTTGATTTCCCGGTTCTCCTGTAATATTCCAGCTTCGTCTGTGTTGAGATATTAAAAATATTACATTAATAAATCGTTAGCTGATTGGTAACCAAATGGGGTTACCAATCAGGCGTACTTTGTAACCAGAGGGGTTACCTACTATTAAATATATGTGGTATCCAGAGGGGTCACCAATAAAGAGAGTTTGTTATATCCCAATTAAGTGGATATCATTTGAAATAAGAACACAAGGACAGTGGTTGAGAGAGAAGAAGAAAGAATGGTCAAAAGTTACAATGAGTATATTGATCACAATTAATAGTTTGCTTTAAGGTAATTTACAATTGATAAAATAACTTACAAAGGAACTTTCTCACTATGAGCAGGTATAACGAGCGAGTTAGCGGGTGTGTTCGAATCTTCGCATGGTGAAGTACCATCGTGCTCGCGAGATCGAGAGTTGACCGGTGGTCGAGATATGAAGTGTCGACGAGACGGCGTGGTCGAGAAGCGACCAGTGTTCGCGTTGTCGTAACGGCGGCGTGAAGTGACGAATCGAGAGACAGAAATACGGAAATGAAGTGACGACGTGTAGAGGTGTAGACTCCCTTAAATAGTGCTACGCTGGGGGTAGCAAGTTCAATGTCCTCGAACTTTCTAGACTTATTTCATTGAACTGTCATACCCAGTTAATGAGTATTGTCACTTGTTTGACGTTGCGGGCGATGAACTCGGCCTAGCGACAAACAAATATACTTGCCGTCGCTAGGTGCGCGCTCGAAAGAAATTTCGAGATGTGGTCTGCCACAAATCATTGACTCCCGACAGGGAAATAATCCAATTTTCGTGTATATGCAATAAAAAATATATTCGATAAAAAAATATAATGTACTGAATGTGATATTTTTATTCATATTTGACAAAGTAGGTACCTGTTAGTTGCCCTAGAAACAATACGAAATGGAATCTAATTTAAAAAATGAAACAGTATGTATATTTTTTAGATAGCTATTTCGCCTTGTTTGGGCATAGTCTTCATAATATTAGTCTTTAAGACGGCCTAACAAGACGAAATAGCTATCTATAAAATTTACGTAAAATCTAAAACATACATACTGTTTCATTTTTTAATTTAAATTAAATTGGAATTCTACAAAGTAAACAATCCACAATTACTCAAAACGGAATCTATAATAATGATTGAATACGTCTTAATTTTATAATAAACCTTGATTCTACCAACTCCTTATTGTTAATGGTTAACAATAGGATTGTACAGGACTTGAACCATATTATGTTATGTCTGTTCGATGGTATTAGAGGTCCCCTGAGGTTACTAAAGGATAGAACAATGGAGACGGAAATAGGTTGTGAGGATGTAATATTGTAGGAACTGAGGTAGAGAACCACAAATTGGCAGAGAACCCTCGTCCTCTTACAGCCCAGACTTCCGCAATGTACAAACATTTCTCATATGCCCCTAATCCCTTCTAATTGCTACCACGGACCCATGTGCTAGACCTCGGGATCGGGCAGCGTTAAGCCTAACCCATTATTGTCAAACCTCGCTGAAATTGGGTCGTTGAGAGGTTTTACGGAGCGCTGAGATATATGGTTTTATTTTTAAAAAATAACCAAGCAAAATGTAAATATACATATATTTTTTATATCTTTTATTTAACCATACTTGTGGCAACCTGTGAAATTTTCACAAAAATTCGAATAAACACTAATTTAATTCGTGTTTTTGATGAAATTTTTCGTCATACAAATCGTCTTCTTCTTCCACTTCTTCCCCTCACGGACGAATGCCTCCTCCATTTGCCTCCATCTCGTCCTATCGTGTTGTCCTGTATTTTATTTCTTTTATTTATTTATCAAGGAAGCATCCATTTTTTTTAAATGTATTGTAATGGTACAAAAAAAAACAAATAAACCAGCAAAGTTTCCATAAATGGTTAACAATAAGATAATAATTAATAATATTTACAACGTGGCGGACTTATTGCCCGCAGGCATTTTTTACCAATCAACCACCATAGTAAATTCAATCAGTTACAGGAATAATTAACAAAAAAATGCAAATAAAAATTAGATTTAATTTTTTAATCGAAAGTTCTTGATGAAATTCCATTAAAATTTCTTTAAATTTTTAATATACATTTAAAATAAAACACGTTAATATCTTAATTCCACTATTTATTTAGGCTACAACCTAAGCACATTTTCAAGTAGTATTCAAATATTACTTGAAAATGTGCTTAGTACGAAACCCATCGAAGGTTGTGGTCTAAATAAACAGTGGAATTAAGTTATAACGTTTTTATTTTTAATGTTTATTAAAAATTTTAAGAATTAAATTAAAAATTAATAAGAAATTAAAAAAATATATATATTATATAAAAAAACTAAATAAAAAATACATCAGATGTAGACACGGGGGATAGGAGAGGAGAAAAGATAGAGGGATAAAGGGAAAATGTCATGAATTTGTGATTATGTAGATAAAAAGTGTGACTTCAGACGCTTTTTGAATGCTATCAAGCTAGGGGCATCTCTGATACTCTCTGGCAATAGATTCCACATCCGAAATGCAAGATAGTTTATGAAAAAAAATTGTTTTTACAAGGGGAAGAATAAATAAAAGTTAAATAAAACATAAAAAATAACAATAATAAAATAAAAAACCTGTTAATACGTACCCAAATATAAGTTCACACAACACAAAAAAGTTTTCTTTTGAAAGCTGCAAAATCGTTATTTAGAATATCGATTGCAGTTTTATCGATAGAATAATACAACTAACAATTATGTCTGATAAAAGAGTTCTGGGCATCATTAGCCTTACACAAAGGAATAGCAAACAATTCGTCTTCCAGGACATATTATTCTACTTCTCCTTCTTCCTTCGGCCATATCTACACTGCTGGATCTAGGCCTCCTCTAAGTACTACAAATCTTTTTTGGGCTCTTTGGGCCCATCCCATACCAGCGACTGGGACAATATCATCAGCCCACCTTATCTGAGGCAGGCCTATTCCTCTTTTCATATCCGTATAAAGCGTCATGTAAATTCCAGTTCATTAAAATTTCCTTCGATGAGTTTTAAAAAGTATGATTAAAAAAAACTAAAAACCAATTCATTTTTTGGGGTACATGGTTTATCTGTTTATTTGATGAGAAGGCTTATAATAATATTACGAATGTGCGTGTTCAAAAGGATTTTATTTAATTTAAAACATCTGGGTAGCATTCTTACTAACACCAATGAGATGAGCGTTGAAATAATGTCCCGAATTCAAAGTGGCACAAGAGCATTCCTGTCTCCAAAGTCCATATCGCGAAGAGCGAAACTCCAGGTCTATAATAGCCTAATTAAACCAGTAATCCTGTATGGAGCCGAGTCCTGGTGCATGACACTCAAGGACCAAAAAAGACTGCTTACATTTGGAAACAGGATATTGCGTAAAATATTAGGCCCAAGACCAGGAATTGCGGCAGATACCTGGAGACCACGAAGCAATGAGGAAATTCGTGCATTGACAGGACAACCTTTAATCACCAGCGAAATCAGATCCAGAAGATTAGCTTGTATTGGACATGTTGTCAGATCAGGGGAAGAAAGAGCCACAAAACGTATCCTGCAAAATAACTCTGTGGGCAAGAGACCCTGGGAAGACCAAGGTAGAGATTGATGGACAATGTTACCCGAGATCTGAACTTGCTAAATGCTTGTGATGATTGAGAGTCCACTGCATCTGACAGGAAGGCTTGGAAAGCTATTGTTCAGGAGGCTGAAGCTCTACCGGAGTTGTATGGCCATCGGAAGTAAGTAAGTAAGTACATATCTACCTCCAAATATGGCATTGCCTATGTCAGTTCATTAAATATCAGAAGGTTGCGTGTTCAAATCACGTCGGGGTCACCAATAAAGCTGATTGGTAACCAGAGGGGATACCAATCAACAGTAGGTAGTAACCAGAGTGGTTACTATTAAATATAAGTGGTAACCAGAGGGGTTACCAGTAAAGAGAGTTTACTATATCCCAAGTGGATATGATTTGAAATAAGAACACAAGGGCAGTGGTTGAGAGAGAAGAAGAAAGAATGGTCAAAAGTAACAATGAGTATATTGATCACAATTAATAGTTTGCTTAAAGGTAAATTTACAATTGATGAAATAACTTACAAAGGAACTTTTCTCACGATGAGTAGGTATAACGAGCGAGTTAGCGGGTGTGTTCGAAGTGTCCGAATCTTCGCATGGTGAAGTACCATCGTGCTCGCGAGGTCGAGAGATGACCGGTGGTCGAGAGACGAAGTGTCGGCGAGACGGCGTGGTCGAGAACGTCGGCGTGATGTGACGAATCGAAGTGACGGAAATACGGAAATGAAGTGACGAAGTGTACAAGTGTAGACTCCCTTAAATAGTGCTGCGCTGGGGGTAGCAAGTTCAATGTCCTCGAACTTTCTAGACTTATTTATTTGAAGTGTCATACCCAGTTGAGGAGTATTGTCACTTGTTTGACGTTGCGGGCGATGAACTCGGCCTAGCGATAAACAAATGTACTTGCCGTCGCTAGGCGCGCGCTCGAAAGAAATTTCGAGATGTGGTCTGCCACATTCCTCCCCTCCAAGTGGTATCGAAGATGGCACGATACCTTGGTAGAACGTCATGGTGTGGCTGAGTTGAGGCAGTCGTTGCTGAAGTTTTTTGTAGTCATTACAATTTTGGAGAGATGGTTAGACTTGTGTTTGTTGGACTGTTGCCTAGTTGCTGATGATGATTGCGACGGATCAAGATGTGATTGCTTTGGAAACAGTGTTCCCATTCAGCCCGTTGACAATTGCAGTATGTTGGTGAGGCTTGTTAGTACACAAAGCTGTGGAGTCCGTGGAGTCAGTGTAGTCCGTGGAGTCCGATAAGCTGTGCAGTGTAATTGGCATCTAAACATTCTTGTCGAATTTGCAGAACTGTGCAGTTGGCTTGCGTTGGCGTTTTCGAAGTTTTCGTTGACTGTCGTCGTGTTGACAGCGTGTGTTGACAGTGACGTGTTGACAGCGTCGTGTTGACCGTGTCGTGTAGACGTCGTGTTGTCGTGGTTGAGCAGCTCCTTGGGTATGCGAGACAGAGTGCGAGTCGTAAGCATAACACGAAGGATGGGACAGCGTCCCAACAAAATCATTCCTCGTTCAAAGACGTGCTTAGCGATGAGACGAGGTGAGTTTTTGTGTGCTCGAGATGTGTGCGTGCGTTCAAATTTGGGTGTCCGACAGCTATGGAGTAGTTCTCCAGCGTTGAAGTTGCGGCGTGTCTGTTGCGTTAGACAGCTTTGGAGTATGTAGTTCTCCAGTGGGGCCTGTGTGTGCATTCTTTGCTGCGCATCAAGTGAGTCTGATGTCTTTGGGAATACGTGCCAGTATAGCGAGTGCTTGTGCATTCTTTGCCGCGCATCAAGTGAGTCTGATGTCTTTGGGAATACGTGCCAGTATAGCGAGTTGTAGCGTGTCGGTGTTGCTCTTGGTTGCTGATGAAAACCATTTGTTGCTGATGTTGTCCATCTTGATTTGGTGCCGTTGCCAATGTTGTTCATCTTGATTTGGTGCCGTTGACAATGTTTGCCATCTTGATTTATCGATGTTGATAATGTCGCTTTCCATCTTGGTTTGATGCTGATGATGATGATAACGTTGATCATCTTGCTTCTATAGTTGTACATAGTAACAGCAGTTGACAGTTGTAAATTTTAAATTTTCATAATATAAACATTTACAAGTGTAGCAAGCGAATAAATAAAATATTGTTGGTTGCATGTTGCAAAAATATAATATGTACAATGATAAGTATTTGTCAATAATAATTAAGTTGATTACAATATATTTTAGAAGTGAAAATAAATTCAAGTATCTAATTAGGTATACAATGCAACAACAAAATAATATGAATTTCAGCAAAGTCCAAAAATGTTTAAAATATTCTATTTGTAATAGGTAAATATTGAAATGTGTCTAAGTACAAAAATGCTTTGCAAGTTTCAAAGTATAAAAGGTATTTAAAGCAAAATTACAAAGTATGAAATAGGTAAGTTAAGTATTTCACGAAATTAGTACCTATTTGATATATTAAATAGTGATAATTTAATTAATTATTTGCGAGCTGCTTTGATATATAAAAACATATTTCTGATTGCAATGAATTTAAATAACGTACGTAAATATCTTGTTAGCAAAAACTTAGATTGTCATTCGATAGATGGTGTTTTATTAAAACTTAATTTTTCTACCGCTAGTTGGAATTTTGAAAGATTAGTCACGACCTGTATTCGCGTTGTCTACCTATTAAAAATAACAAAATTGAAGTTTTATCGTTTAAAACCGAAAATTTTCGATCGATATTTGTTTTAACAGTGAAATTAATATATCAAGTTCAATTAAATGTTCTGTATCACGCGTAAATCTGTATGTAAAATATAAAATTAATAATTTTTGTCACTTCAGTATTATTGTTGTGCGTGAGAATTTTTTGTCGCGATGTATGTGAAAAATAATTTTAGTTCCGTGAATTATGTGAAAAGAATATAACTAAATTCGGAAGTGCGGTTTTGCTTATGTATATCGCGATTGTCGGAGTATTTTTTTTACTTAAAGCAGTGCCGTACAGAAAATTTTTTAAAAGTGTTTGTTTGTGTGAAATTATAAAGTGGGTACCAATATATACCTTTGTTTACAATCTCAGAATAAAATGAATGTGTACTATGCATGTCTTATTTGAATGCAACATTTATGACAAAGAATAACTAAAAACCGAGAAACGCGGGTGATTTTTAAACGCGATTGCATAGAATTAAGCGCGATTGTTTCGCGGGTGTAGTGTAGTGTACCCATTGTGAGAGATTCAAAAACCAATTCGTTCTTTTTCTAAACTAGGAAAAGAAAAGAAGTGATCTGAGGAAAATCGGTAAGTGTTGTTTAATGTAATGAAAAAAATACCACTGTTGTGAATGCATATTTATCGTTTTTCGGCCTCGGGCCGGTACTAGATAAATACCGATGTTTTGTAAATACCAGTAGCTGTGAAGCTTAGCTGTTAAGCTGTTTGGTAACGATTGTGTTCATATTCACGTTTTCAGGGTCACCAATAAAGCTGATTGGTAACCAAAGGGGTTACCAATCAAAAGTAGTTAATAACCAGAGTGGTTACTATTAAATATAAGTGGTAACCAGAGGGGTTACCAGTAAAGAGAGTTTACTATATCCCAAGTGGATATGATTTGAAATAAGAACACAAGGGCAGTGGTTGAGAGAGAAGAAGAAAGAATGGTCAAAAGTAACAATGAGTATATTGATCACAATTAATAGTTTGCTTAAAGGTAAATTTACAATTGATGAAATAACTTACAAAGGAACTTTTC
Organism: Molanna angustata; assembly: GCA_963576475.1. Classification (NCBI taxonomy): domain Eukaryota; kingdom Metazoa; phylum Arthropoda; class Insecta; order Trichoptera; family Molannidae; genus Molanna; species Molanna angustata. Next base: position 25,253,741 of record OY754988.1, on the reverse strand, counting down.
TCACGATGAGTAGGTATAACGAGCGAGTTAGCGGGTGTGTTCGAAGTGTCCGAATCTTCGCATGGTGAAGTACCATCGTGCTCGCGAGGTCGAGAGATGACCGGTGGTCGAGAGACGAAGTGTCGGCGAGACGGCGTGGTCGAGAACGTCGGCGTGATGTGACGAATCGAAGTGACGGAAATACGGAAATGAAGTGACGAAGTGTACAAGTGTAGACTCCCTTAAATAGTGCTGCGCTGGGGGTAGCAAGTTCAATGTCCTCGAACTTTCTAGACTTATTTATTTGAAGTGTCATACCCAGTTGAGGAGTATTGTCACTTGTTTGACGTTGCGGGCGATGAACTCGGCCTAGCGATAAACAAATGTACTTGCCGTCGCTAGGCGCGCGCTCGAAAGAAATTTCGAGATGTGGTCTGCCACGCAACCTTCTGAAGTGTACAAGTGTAGACTCCCTTAAATAGTGCTGCGCTGGAGGTAGCAAGTTCAATGTCCTCGAACTTTCTAGACTTATTTATTTGAAGTGTCATACCCAGTTGAGGAGTATTGTCACTTGTTTGACGTTGCGGGCGATGAACTCGGCCTAGCGATAAACAAATGTACTTGCCGTCGCTAGGCGCGCGCTCGAAAGAAATTTCGAGATGTGGTCTGCCACAATTATATACATATTTAATTTTATTTATTTATTTATTTATTTTGTCAACAATTATAATGGAACATAAAAAAGCATTACAGTCAATCATCTCACTAGGGTTGAACCTTTATCGAGGTGAGCGACTTTACAACAACGAGTGAAATAAGAACAATATTATAATTTTAGAATATTGAATAACAAAAAAAACAAAAAGATTAACAAGCACTAAGTCAAAAAAATATTTTTTTTTAACAAATACTATGTTACAATGTTGTCTGCAGTTGGGTACAAGGAAGATAACTGTAACAATAATATATATGCAACCAACACACAGACAACTAACACAAAAGAACATGACATGTATAGGGTGACCATACACTTCAAAGGCTACCAAAAAAATAAAAATATCAAAATAAAAATGAATTGATGGGAGAGGTTTTAAATAAAATGTTCTGCTTGACATTGCTCTTGAACAAAGCAAGCGTTTTCAATGCTTTTATATTATTTGGAAGGAAGTTAAACAGTAATGGTGCATGATAAAAATAATTTCTTTGTCCAAATGTTGATTTAAAAATTATCGGCTGATAATTTAGAGAAGCTCCCAGTCTAGTGAAACGCACCTGCTGAGTTCTGTGTGCCAAATCAATGCAGCTGTAAAATTTACACAGTGCTTTCAAAATGTAAAGCTCCCTAGCATTCATAACTTTACACTCATTATATAATAGTTCAGATGGATATACAATTTTTTTTTCTATACATGACCTTTAGGATCAATTTTCGTGCTATATTTAATGGTTCTAAATTTGTTCTGTAACAACCCCCCCAGCATACTATGCCATATGACAGCAAAGACTGAACAAAAGAGAAATATACAGTTTTCAGTTTATCTTTATCCAAAATATATCGAAGAAGTTTGAATATATATGTTAATCTTCTAATTTTATTAAATATAAGAAGTATGTGTTCATTCCATTTCAAAAATTTGTCAACTTTTACACCAAGATACCTGATACTGTCCACTCTTTCTAAGGATTCACAAGTGCAAGTATGAGAACAATTATGTATTATGACAGGTTTTTAAATTGAAGGTTGGCTTTTGGAAGAAATACTAAAAGTAATATATTTAGTTTTGCTTGAATTTAAGGTCAAAATATTGTGATCAAGCCAATTTTTAACAACATTTAATCCAAGATTACATTTTGAATATGTTGCCTCCCAAGAATTGCCAGTAAATATTAACACGGTATCATCCGCAAACGTAGCAATAGTGCCAGAAATATTTAAATTACACAAATCATTTATGTATATTAAGAATAAAATTGGGCCAATAACACTGCCTTGTGGAACACCATATGAAATTTGATTATTCGAACTTTTATAGTCATTAATTTCAACGTGTTGTGTTCTACCACTAAGGTATGTTTTAAACCAATTCAAAGTCTTATCGTTAATGCCAAGTGCTTTAATTTTTTTGAGAAGGATACCATGAGAAACAGTATCGAATGCTTTCGATAAATCCCAAAACAAAGCTATAGCCTTGTCACCCGCATCTAGCGCATTTAATATCCTAGAAATCAACTTTAGAATAGCATCACTTGTCCCCATGTTCTCTCTAAAACCAAATTGGTTAGCTGAAAGAATTTTATTAGATTCAACGTTATATATTAACCTGACTTTAGCTAGTTTTTCAATTATTTTAGATAAGGTATTAAGTAGAGATATAGGCCTGTAATTATTTATATTTAAACTGTCACCTCCCTTGAAAAGGGGAATCACTTTGGCACTCTTGCAATGATCAGGGAATATACCAGTCTTAAAGCTAAGGTTTACAAGGTGTGATATAGGTTTAGATAAATTTGAGCAATGCTGTTTATAAATCATAGAACTGATGCCGTCACTACCACTAGAGAAGCCTGATTTAAGATCACTTTTGATACTTCAGCATCATTTGTCGGTTTAAAATAAAAGTTTGAACAATGATCACTGTAAACTGGTTGGAAGTTGTTCACTAGGACTTCTTCAGTAGTTTTGTTTAAATTACATACACACATTATTGGCAAATTTTTGACCTACTTCACTAAAAAGTTATTGACATGATTAGTTAATAAGTTACGGTTTTCTTTCAACAGCACAATATTATCATTTATTTTAAGTTTCTTTTGGGAGCATACACATATAATTTATGGTGATGAAGGATTTACATATTATTTATGGTGATGAAGGATTTCAAATAAAATAACTACTAACATAATAAACACTGGTATATTCGAATAAAAGTAAGATACAATAAAAGTAATATGTTAAACTATTTGCAATGTCGTGGTTTGAAACTAATAACTGAGATTTGACACGACTCTATTGAACGATGAACGATTGACGCATGAATGATAACAATAATAATGTTCGTCGATCTTCGTTAACTGTCGTGAATCTTCGAGAATCATCGAGGATATACATAATATATACAAATTGCAGCTCGCTAACAGAAGCGCCGCTACAAATTAATAATTGACAACTGCTACTTAAAAACTACAACATTATAATAATAAAAAAAATACTTTTATCTTGTTGTATATCAACGATGTTGTTAAACCAAAATCCAATCACTGACTTATGTTCTGCATGATTTATTTCTCACACAGGTCATTTCAGTTAATTAAGCCCTCACAAAATATAAGATACAAAAATACCGGTAGATCTTAAAAACGTTTAACAATTCGATTAAAAAAATAATAGCGTTTGAAAATACGCGTACCAGTTAGGATTGACGCTTATGCTAACAAATAGCCGGTTGTATTTTTAATTAGGTATATTTTGCATGACACCCCTGGGATGGTACGTTTCCACGAGATATCATTATTTATAATCCCACATTGTACATATCTATTTACCTCTAATACACCTTAAGCACACATTGATAAAACTATTTTTACTCTACACTACCTACATATGCACTATTTTTTTTTGTTAGATAAGTTCGGATAATTCGGATATTTATGTGTGTGGGTGTGTATGAATAAATGTGTATATAGGTATATATGAATAAATTTTTGGTTTTTTGGTTTTTATGCTTTCCTTTTTTCGCACTTACATTTTATTATATAAGCAAAAGGATCATGCTGAAAATCAGCTGCTAGAGGCTTGTCTTCCTGCAACATAGCAGAGCATGATCCTTTGAGTCGGAAAATTTGTTTTTCTTTTTTATTTGTAGATATATTTGTCTTGTATTTGTATGTGAACTTTTTTTGAAGCCTCAATAAATGTTTAATTATTATTTTTAATAGTCTGGTATTGTCTATGTCGATTTCTTCTCCTTGTCCTATTCCAGTCCTTTTTATGCTACGTATTTTGTGTTAGTGTAATGTATTTTCCTTATTTACTCCTCACTAACCCAAGAGGATATACCCAGTTATATAATTATTTTTTAATGTTAATCGCGGAAAATATGTATGTACATTAATAGCGCGCCGGGATAGTAATCCAGTGGTCGCGAGTTCGAATCCTGCCTCGAACGATTTCGTTCACCTATAGCACAAGCATTTATTGCTTATTTTAGGGAACGTAGGAAGATGTATATGTACTTGTTTAACAAGGACATATTCATTTTAATTTAAAAAAAAATTATCTTTTGTGCACATATACACCCATTCCATTGACATTCTTATGTTTTGTTGTCAGCAATGCGTTTGCCCTCCAATATTCTAGGAATAGTCCCTGTGATAATTCTTTCAAAGATCGTCCATTTCCAATCTTCCATTATAATTAGAGGTTCAGAATGAGGCTGGAAGAATATCAATCACATCCTTTATATATAAGATAGTCGACACAGGAATCAATCAAGAGTTTTTATTGATCTAATTGAATGGGCCAACATGAGGGAACTACATATATCTATCTACATATATACCAACTAAGGGATGGACGAATGCGAAAAAAGATAATGAAAATCAATTCATAAATATTCCAAAGTTGGAATTTGCAATGAAAATTTCGGACTTGGTCTGAATGTCAAGAAAAAAAAAACGATCGAATATTTCTATAGTTGCATATACATACCTAAACATTGCGTTTTTTCTTCGTCAATGATATTTGTTACGTACCTACATATCGTATACATAAATATGCAAGACTGACGTCATATCCCGCCCCCCTTCTCTCCTCTTCACTCCCTTGCTCATCGCCACCGCTAAACGTGTGTGACAGTTTCGCTCTTCGATAATCAATCAATTCATTAATCTCACGGCCGTTATATACGGAATACTAATTTTTGAACGATATAATTACCTACTGTGTTTATATGTTAGTGTTTTAAATCAATATAACTAAACCGATGTGAAATAATAAGATGACCAACAACGCGGACTTATGGACATATCAATCGGTGAGTTCCTACAATTTTTCCTCTCTATCCTTAGTCGATTCAATTATCGAAATCCAATATATTTCCAATTGATCGATGAAACAATATTTTTATGACAAATTTTCCACATCACAATGTAGTCGAAGTATGTTGATGGGTATGTAAATCGCATTTTGTAACCAGGTATGTAAATCGTATTTTATATAGACAAGATTGTAGTTAGGTATATTATATTTTTAGATAAAAATCTTAAAAACATCGTTGAAAATAAATATTTCGATAGCAGCGACACCTATCGGATCCAAAACTATACTATCTTTCAATCCGGAACCAACCATACAAATTGAGAAAATTTCATTGAAAACGGTTGGGCGGTTTCGGAGATTAGCTATACAAACATCGTAACACGAGATTTTTATATATATCAAGATTAATTTAAATAAATAATTAATTAATTAATATCATTAAATAAATATAAATTAATATCATTTAATGATTCGGCGGATATTTTGTCACATGGACAGACATCACGTAACCTAAATATAAGAATTAACGAACACAGAAGATGCTTAAACAACAATAATTTCTCAGAATTTGCTAACCACATTATCCAAACTAATCACTCTTTCAATAACCACAAACTAAAACTATTACATGAAACACAGAATAAAGGATACCGACTTAACAACTACGAAACGCTCGAAATACATAAACACATAAATTCCGGTATAAAACTTATAAATAACCATACCTTTCATAACACTTCTCCAATACTTAATATATTTGTCGGCCTTCGTGGCTCAGTTGGTTAGATATCTGACTGCTGAGCCAAAGGTCCCGGGTTCGATTCCCGGTGGAGACACAGTTTTTAATTGTGTTTTCAGTCTGGATCTGTGAGACGATTAATATCGTAAGTCTCCAGAATGTGGCAACTTGTTATTGGGTGCGTGTTAAATTAATATTTGATATAGTACCTGTTAGTTGCCCTAGAAGCAATATTAAATAAATAAATAAATAAATATATTCCCCATCAAAAACAAAAACACTTCACAATACCCCCCCTCCCCCCACTAACCCAACCAACCCTCAACCGCCACCCCCCTCGTACTTACACATCATTAATCCTTCGAGCCGTTTCTGCAGCACTGGTGCCACGGTGGAACTCTTACTCGTAAATAACGCGATATTTCAAGTTTTCCATTTTGTAAACTGAGTGACATAAAGAAAAAACAATTGAGGAAAAAACAAATGAATTGTAATTTTCGAAACACAAATACATGAGTAAATAGCTGTATAAATTTGAATTTGGAATTCCTAACCAAAGAGAAGATATTTGAGATCAAAGTTGCCAGTACGGCAAAACGCCAATTTCATATGTAAGGACCTAATATTTAATTTTTTCTCATATATAAAGTTGTTTGTGCAGCAATGGCGCCCAAAAATAAATAAAAATAAAATCACATAGATTTTTTGGTTTGTAAAAGCATTCCTCGGTAAATCAGGATTTAGGAGAAAGATAAAATTCTTGAATAGGAAATCCGCTCCAGAAAAAAAGGATCTCTGATGGCCTGTCTCAACTTTATATTTTATTATTATTATATAAGCATAAGATAAAAAAGGGGGAAAAATATTATCTTTGCTTCATTGAGAGAAGGTTTCGCAAAGAAACAAATAACATATTAAGATGAAAAGGAAGAATCCAGACGAGGAAAGAAAACATGAGATTGGTACCTCAAATCCCTTGAGGTATTTGTAATAATTCGTTACAAAATATACGTTAATGTCGAGGGTAAATCAATTTATTTGTTTGTTTGACTTTCTGTTTTTATGGCAGAGCGTTGAAATAACTAGAACTCAGAATAAGCCACAGGTCACGTTAACAAAATTGGACGAGCTGTCAAGGTTTACATATTTTTATGACAATTTTTAAACGTCTCGATAGAGACGAAGTTGGAATATTTTTATTTTATTTTTTATTTTGAAGTCACACTTTCTATCCACATAACCACAAATTCACGTCTTTTTCCCTTTATCCCTCTTCCTTTCTCCTCTCCTATCCTCCATCCAATAAATAGTGTATTTATCTGATGTATTTTTTACTCCTCAATAACACAATATTTCGTCCAGCAAAATTAAGATTCACGGAATTGTTACTGTCAAAATGTGTACAATTGCAAAAATTTAAAATCGTAATTTTTGTTGAATAGAATTTCTGTAACATTTTTGGCTCGTTTACTCCTCACTAACCCAAGGGGAGTTATGATTTCGCAATTTTTAAGGGTATTTTTTTATTGCAGATTATCAACAAGTATCATGCTGAAAGTGTATTCCGAAAGTTTCATCACAATGTATCTGTGTTTGTGTGTGCTATGTGCTATGTGCTGTGTGATATGTGCTATGCACAGTGCGCTATGTACGGCGTGTTCATTTTACTTTATCGATCATAGACTAAAGTACTCATTCGATTCATTTCAAATTTTGCATATATGTATATCTAATACACGCTTAGACCCCATTAGATTATGAACGATATCTGAATAGTGCTTCTCAATTTTTTTAACTGTCAAATATTTCAAAGTGACCCCAAGTTCAGGAAACGTAAAATTTGAAATTTTTATTTTTACTTTTATAAAATGGCATTGAAGATTTATTAGGCATTGAAGTTAGTGAGAAGTTTAGCGTTGGCCACAACCCATTCGTTTTATTCATAATATTGTTGTTATATATGCATATAATTTTTTGTTTTTATATTTATTTTGTATTTTTAAGGTATACCTATATTTTTTTTTATTCTTATATTCCTGTCGGACAACACAAAATATCCACTAACCATCGGGTTCAACCACTGCCCCCGAGAATCCAACCTCAAACGGCGGGGCCACCGCTCAAGATCGGCAGCAGGGGCAAGCCCCTAGGCACACCGATCGAACGGAAGGGCTTGTCCCTTACCGAGTTTTATGATATACCGGCTGTAAGAGTTCCGGAAAACCTAACCTAATCTAACCTTTCCGGCAAAAACCCACCAAACCCACGCTATGAAAAATTTTCCGGAACTCTCCGGAACTCTTGAATGAGAAGGTAAATGCAAAGTGCCGGCGCCGGGTAAGTGCCTCGTCACACGACCCGGTTGTATGGTAGCCGGCGCCAAGTAAGCGCCAGATAACTGGCAGCGAAGTGTATGGGCACGCATGGTATCTTTCGCACGCACCGGCATGCATGCCCATACAATTACCCTGCGCTTACCCGGCGCCGGCTACCCGGCAACCGGGTCGTGTGAAAAGGAACTAACGTATCAAGAAAATCGTTTTCTTAATATTGAATTGTTAATTTAAAAAGATTGTTTTAGTTGAAATTCTGCCTGAGGAGGGGACGGTTAGTTCCGAAATCGGTTGCAAATTCAATTGATACGTGGTGTAAACAAAGTTAAAAATATAGTTATTTTTTGTTAAAATTAAGCAATTTTATAACAAGCCAATGAAAAATAAATCAAATAAAAAAAAAATAATGAAAAAAAAATGTAAATATAAACAAACAAAAATAAAAAATAAAGCATATAAAAAAAAATCAATGAGAAAAAAAGTAAATAAAAACAAACAATTTTAAAAAAAGCTAATCCAAACCTAAAAAAACAATGAAGAAATAAAAGGAAATTAATAAAAACAAACAATTTTAGATAAAGCGAATCATAAATTAAACGATGAAAAATAAATTCAATTAATAATTCCTCTTGAACAAATTGACAGTTGGATTATAAAAAAACGGTTTTTACTCCTCACTAACCCAAGGCGATATAATGGGGGAGTTATGAACTCGCAATTTGTAAGAGTATTTTTTCATGCTGAGATAGTAATCTGAAAGTTTCATCACAATTTATCTATCTGTGTATGTGTGTGTGTGTGTGTGCTATGTGCTGTGTGCTATGTATGTGTTTATTTTACTTTATCAATTATAGACTAAAGTACTCATTCGATTCTTTTCAAATTTTGCTAATATGTATATCTAATACTCGCTTAGATCCCATTAATTCTCGCTTAGATGCCCTTGAGGTGAGGTTATCACAAAAACGGCGCTATAAAAATAATCCAAATTTATTATTATATTTTTAAGGGTATCTGAATAGTGCTCGAAATTTTTATCTCTCAAATATTTGAAAGTGACCCCAAACTCAGTAAACTTAAAATTGAAATTTTTATTTCCAAATTGGTTTAAAGGCACACCACTTTCATAAAATGGCATTGGAGAGTTATCAAGTTTTCATAATAAAATATTTAAATAAAAAATTATTTAACAAACTCATTTCATGGAGATGCTGAATATTTTCCATATAAAATTTGAATACTTTATAGAATGACTTGTTAGTAAGGAGTTTAGCGTTGACCACAACCTACTCGTTTTGATTAGAGTCTCGAATACAGTTTTATATTCTTTTATTTTTTCACTATAGATATTTAAATAGATAATTTTGATAAAAGTGGTAGATAACTAAATATATGGCATTCGGTTTTCATTGCCTATTTCTTTAGAAAAATACATGGGGTACGCACATACTATGTGTTTTTACATACATTTTTCGAACCCAATGAATAGTGGATTATTTTTTGTGTAGGTATTGTTGTGTGTGAATTGATTCTGGTACAAATTCCTTGATCCCACATAAACCACTCTAAATACATCCTATGGGAACAATGGGTAACACCTCTGTAGTTTTGTGCTGGAAACTGTCGCACTATGGAGAACCAAGGATGGTTAAACTATTATTCCCTCGAGTTGATGTTCAATAAATTCCACGTATTTTCGCTTCTCTTTTATTTACCTTCACTTTTGTTGAGAAGTAAAATATACCTTCATACATTCGGGTGTGAATCTTGAAACAGCGACACACCTGCTCGCAATAAAACTCAGGGATGTCCGTAGCATATTGGAGAGAAAATTCTCCTGCTGACTCATATTTTTTAATAAACTAGTTACATGTAATACTTGAGATCCAACTGTCGTAGCGATAGTATGTATAGTTGAAGAATAAGTTCCAAACTATAAACCTATAAATCCAAATTATTGAATATTTTAAGTTATTTTGTGTTCTATACAACACATGTAGGTATGTATGTCAAGATAGGATAGTTTGGAGGTCAGTCCTTTTTTCCTACCCAGAATTTGAAAACAGCATGGTGGTATGGAGAATAAGTAACAAACTATCAAGTCTTCTTAGATATTGTTTATAAGCGACTGCCATACATATTGTATGAAGCGATGTCGTCACTAAATTTCAATTTTTATAAAAATTGTTAAAAAAAATTAGATGTACTGCTACAATATTAATATTTTTTTTGGAAAATTAAATTATTAAGTTGGGGTGTTTCGGCTTTTTTAAAAACTTTGGAAATAACCTCTGCAATTTTTTTGAAAAAATTAATTTGAGATTTTGTATTTGTCTATGTTTATACCAATTTTCAGCGTAGCTTTTAAGGTGAAATATATGTGAAAATAGAGTTAAAATTCAAAAGATGATAACCCCTGCCTGAAAAAAAATTCAAAATTCTGAGTATAAAAGTTTTGTAGGCCTATAACTATTTATATGTATATCCTAAAATTTTGGGCTGTGTGAATTGAGCCGATCAAAAGTAATAAGGGGGGGAGGACACACACACAGACACACGAAATGTTCTACTCCGAATTCTGAGTAAATCCTTATATGGAACATATATGCTGCGAAGCCTCTAAGTTGGTGTCTTTTGACTTCAAAGTTGGAAAAGCCGTGAAAAATGTAGACCTCTGCATACAATTCTCGCGTATCCTGGCTTGAAACATTGTCGATATGATAAGAGAACAAAGTTCTCTTGAACTAATCGACAGTTGGATTATCAAATTAACTATATTTGTTTTATAAATTGTAAAAAAACTTATAAATTGAAACACAGTTATATTCCACACTGAGTATTTTTCTTTGCCTAAGCGCTTTCGCCATACCATCTTAATACCTGTGCCTCATTCTTATAATTTTAATGAATTAATTATATTGTTTTCTTAAATTGTTTGTTTCTTTCAGTTAAGTACTTGTTTTGATGTTCTTTGTTATCATACATCTTTGTTATCATATTTCTTTTTTGCCTATAGAATGTTACATAATACATACTACCTTAATTTTATGTACCTTATTCTAGTAAATTTAATTAATTAATTACAAAGACCTTATTACTTTAGTATATAAGGTCTTTGATTAATTGTATTGTAATTTTTTATTTATTTATTAATCTTCCTCCCTTCTTGTATTGATACATATTAGTTATGGTTGTATGTACCTAAATACCTAGCTACTTATTTTTCAAGTTTTGTTTGTATTCTACTTTGTATATCATAGATTCATAGGACCATTTTAATCGCGTTATTATGTATCTTATTTCTTAATTCTTATAATTATTGTATTGTTAGTTGCTTGCTATTCATTATATTTATATTGTAACCATTGTTAATAAGGATTTCCCATACTTTTCTACCTATTAGTTGTTATCTAAGTAATAATATCTGTATATGTCTGATAGGGTTTTATCCCTCCCCCCTCCCCTGCATACCTGTACTTACCCCATTTGACCATTTTTTTACAATTTATAATTATGAACTTCCACTGTGTCAACGAAAAAACCTTCAAGTTATTATATTTGTTTTATTTTATTGTTTTGTACATTTTCATTTTATTTTATCCAACTGTCGATTTGTTCAAGAGAACTTTGTTCTCTTAACATATCGACAATGTTTCAAGCAAGGATAAGCGAGATTTGTATGCACGGTCTATATTTTTACGGTTTTTCCAACTTTGAAGTCAAAGAACACCAACTTAGAGGCCCAAAAACTTAAAACCTTAACTAAGCAAAAGTGCTCTTGAAATTATATTGTTATCATATGTCTACGTCTCACTTGCATACATTATTATTGAAACGACTATTGATTGCATTGTGCACAGCGAGCTTTGCGGGCCTTGAGATAATTGGGTCAGCAATTATTATTGTTCTTTATGCACCGTTCACTCTATTTGCTGCCGTTACCCTTTCTTTCTTTATCCTTTTCCAATCTTCCATCACGCTGAAGCATATTGTTTTACATAGATAACATTGCAGAATTCGTATGAGCGTTACATCAGTATACCTTCTCTTGAAATCGCTAGAGTACACATGTAATCATCTTCGATATAGAATGTTATGGTGATGTCAACAAATTTCAGACGGGATTTATTTAATGTTATAATAATTGAGATGTAACCCCGTTATAGTGGATGTGCGATGTATAGGGTAGGTATAGACAGGATCGAAGGCTTTTTGTTCATCCCTTATATGTTTTACCTTCACAAGGGATTACACTAGCGAGCTTTTAGCACCAGTTAATCCATTAGATTCGGGAATTACTCGTGTATTCTTATTTCCAAACAAAACAACAAGGAAACTCTTTCAAGGATTTTTTTAAATTTCGTTAACATTAATTAAATATCGATATTTTTTTAAAGTTGTATTGCGCAAGCATTGTTTTTCCCTGTCGATAGTCAATGATATTTTTACACATTTTTTTAACATATCAATAGATACGAAGTTGGAATATTATTAGAGAACCAGGAACTCAAAACACCTACAAGTCTTATGACCTGGGTTTACGTGATCACTTTATGCGCTTGCGCTACGTTCACCAATTATGCCTTCTGATTGAGTTCCCTTAACAATGCAATTTTGAAAGTTTTATACATTTTAATAATGAGAAAATGATCGTTTGAAATAAGCTGAAAAACACTCACACACAAACATCACATATTTTTGGAAAAATTTTTAAACTCAAGCTTAAGTACCTATTTTAGAGTATTATTATTCTTAATTAATCTATTATTAATAAATCTATTATTATTCTTAATTCGCATTTGATAAAATATTATTATTCTGACGATGTCCCTTGAACGAAAAACGTCAGGATCTTCTTTTTATTCTTCTTATTCTTTTTTTATGTAGACCTTTAAATCTGTTTTTAAGAGACCTGCTACATCTGCGTGGTGGACTCTAAGCAATCGATGATGTGTTGGACGATGAGTTAGTCTAGTGCTGTCCATCCTGTAGACGTTACCATACCGGTCCCTCCTCCGCTGCCTATTCCATCTGATGACATCACCAACCTCACATATTTCCCTCATTCTGGTGTTTCTCACTGAGTCTCTCAAGGTTTTGCCTGCTTTCATTTTCAGTGTCGTCATTACTGAAGTCCTCAGCATTTGTTTACTTCTGAAGCCGATTGCAGACTAAAAACTAAGCTAAGTTAGTTTAGCTTAGCTCCCGTAACTGATGTCGTTTATTATACTAGTGTGCAGACCGCAAACAATGTGAGCTTGTATTAGAAATGACCTCAGCTTTGCGAGCTTAACTAAACTTACTTAGCTTAGCTTTTGATCTGCAACCGAATTGCGACAGTGTCTTGCTCGTGGCTCCATACCAAATTATCATTACCTCAATAATCAGATAAATCAAATACGCTTAACTAATACCAAGCATTTTTATTCTATAAAATCTACCAAAGTACTACCAAAAAAAAAAAGGCATAATTGGTGAACGTTGCGCAAGCGCATAAAGTGATCACGTAAACCAGCCGATGACAGGTCGTAAGCCCTGTAGGTGCCTTGATTTCCCGGTTCTCCTACAATAAATATTCCAACTTCGTCTCTATTGAGATAATTGAAAATCTGTTAAAAAATATCTTTGACTCCCGACAGGGAAAAAATCCAATGTTTGCGCATATGCAATAATAAAAATATTGGACTACCAAAGTATATTCGACTACCAAAGTATAAGGTCTGCATGTCCAATGGGTCCGAAGAAATTACCTCGGACATCGTCGTAGAGTTCTCGTCGGAAAGTTGACACGGACAAGTTAGTGCATTCCCATAGGATATGCTCAGAAGTCTGTTCAGGGTTATCACAAAGCTGACATGAGGACGAATCGGATAAGTGAAAACGAAAGAGATAACTTTTGAAACTGCCGTGTCCAGTAAGGAATTGCATGGTCCAATAATCGGGAACAATCCACGAGGAAAAAATTCGAGTCCTCACATCAGGAAGAAATAAAAATGTCAGTCTGCCCACGGAAGAAGAAGACCAGGGACGTTGCCAAGCATCTAAAAGAGAACTCCGGGCCAAGTTCTCAATCTCACCACGAACTGTGGGTAAATTTACAGGTGGGAGAGAAACACCACCCAAAATTGAGCTTCGACCTCTATACAGGTTGTGAATTGAAGCTCGTCGCTGTGTTTCCAGATCAAGGGGAGCCATACCTGTGAGAATAGAAAGTGTGTCGGTAGCGCAGGTTCTGTAAGCCTTTGCTAAAGCTATTAGAGCGAAGCGCTGTCCAGAAAGCAGCAGACGTCTAATGTATTGGGTTTCACGACGATGAGCCCAACAAGGAGCGGCATAACACATAATACTCAGAAAGGTAGCGTTGTAAAACAGTCTTGCTACTGGAAATTTAAGGCCCCAACTAGCTCGAGCAAGACGTGAAATCTTTTGGAAGGCTATTTTTGCACTATCGGATACAGCACGAACATGGTATTGGAAAGTTAGGCCTCTATCTAGTGTAACACCCAAAACTTTGACCCTATCCTTAAATATTACACGCGTATTGATACATCATCTAGATTGGTTGGATTTGGCACCACAGTACAAAACGAGTGGGTAGTGGCCAACGCTAAACTCCTCACTAACAAGTCATTCTATAAAGTATCCAAATTTTGTATGGAAAATATTCAGCATTTTCATGAAATGAGTTTGTTAAATTATTTTTTTATTTAAATATTTTATAATGATAACTTGATAATACTTCAATGCCACTTTATGAAAGTTATGTGCCTTTTTACAAATTTGATAGTAAAAAATAATTTTTTAATTTCCTGAGGTTGGGGTCACATTTTAATATTTTATAGTTAAAAAAATTGAGAAGCACTATTCAGATATCCTTCAAAATCTAATGGGGTCTAAGCGAGTATCAGATATTCAAATTTGCGAAATTTGAATAGAATCGAAGAATGAGTACTATAGTCTACAATCGATAAAGTTGCATGTGTCTTATTTAAAAAAAAATCGATAAAGTAAATTAAACACTCTGTGCATAGCACACAGCACACACACAGATACATTGTGATGAAACTCTCAGCATGATACTAGTTGATAATCTGCAATAAAAAATAGCCTTAAAATTGTGAAATCATAAACCCCAACTATATCCCCTTGGGTTAGTGAGGAGTAAAAGAGCCAAAAATGCTACAGAAATTCTTTTCAACAAAAATTACGATCTTAAATTTTTGCTGTACACATTTTGACAGTAACAATTCCTTGAATCTTAATTTTGCTGGCCGAAATATTGCTGACCGCCACCTCCACCTTGAGTTCTTTGAAAGCTTCGGTGTATCTGGCACATGACATGTGTTATACGACTTCACTCGTAAAAATGGCAGCGGGTGATGGGGGTGTCGGAACCAGAGCCGAATCCACGGTTTACAGCGCCCCCTTATAGTAAAAATATATTTTTAATATTTTATTACTCCTCATTACCCCAAGGGTATAATTTTTTTTGTTGAAAATTATCAACTAGTATTATGCTGAGATTGTATTCTGAAAGTTTCGTCACAATAGCCCATATTTAGTAACTATTGCAACAAAAATAGGAACATATTTTAGCGTTATAAAATATCAACTTGGACTAAATGGAATAGGACCACTTGCAACTACCTCGCCGCGCTGTAGCCATCCCATAAAATATAAAATATTAAATACCTAAATTAATAGGCAGGATCATTACAGAACATACCTATATTGGCCGGAACGTTCTAAAAAGGTTACTGAATTAGACGTATTTTGAATAATTATGAAAATGATGAAAATTTCATAATATCCTATTCTATTTAGTCCAAGTTGATATTTTATAACGCTGAAAAAAAATAGAATAAAAAAAAATAAAAAAATAAGACCGTAAATCTAAAATCTACAATTTTAGAACGTTCCTAATTTAGTTACAATAGTTACTGAATATGGGGTATTGTATCTTTATGTGTGTGCTATGTATGTACTATGCGTATTTATTCTACTTTATCGATTATTGACTAGTGTACTTATTCGATTATTTTCAATTTTTTCAAATTTGTATATCTAATACTCGCTTAGACCCCATTAGATTATGAAGAATGATTTTGCCGACCGCCTTGGCACAGTTGGTAAGCCGTTCGGTTTCTGTGCGGGCGTCCTGTGTTCGATTCGCATCAGAGGAGAAATTTATTTCTCGCAAATATTGCTTCTCTGGGCTGGAAACACTGGTTAGTTGGAAGAAATTACCATACGGCAATAAACTCGCCACTTGCGCAGGGTGCAAGGAAGTGTTCATTACTAAGGATATCTTATCAGTGCTTTCTTTTTTTGACTATCTCATATTTCAAAGAGACCTGAGACTTAAAATTTGATATTTTTATTTTCAAATTGATATAAAGGAACATCGCTTTCATAAAATACATTGAAGAATTATCAAGTATTTATAACTAGTTGCTTGTAACACATGAGATCCAAGTGTCGACGGTGACTGTATGCATAATTGAAGAATTCGTACCAAACTATAAACACAAATTAATAAATATTTTAAGATATTTTGTTTTCTATATAAAACATGAAGGGTATACGTGTCAGAATAGGATAGTATGGAGATCAGCCTCAATCAGAATTAAATTCTCTTAAACGGATCGACAGTTGAAAAATATATTTAAATAAAAATAATTTAACATACTGATGTTTTATATATTCTTCACCCGGTAACGTTATTTATTTAGTTTGGTAAAACAAACAGGATTATACCTATAATTAATAATTATTCTAAGCGATTCACATTAAAAAATAATAACATTACTGTGTAAATTACAAATAATAAAGTACAAAAATTACAAAATAAATTAAAAAGTATGCAAGGTAGCACAGTAGGTACAAAATCGAGACAATTCTATTGTCCTTCGCTTGTTTACAAAATATACACTGAGGTAGGTAGGAAACGAAACATCAAATTCTCAGTACATACACTGATATCTATCCCGCATTGAATACTATGTGAGTATACATTGCACAAGCTACGCAAATCAAGGCAAGAAAATATATTTTTTGAATTCCTTAAATTCTGAAAAAATGTCTACAAGAGGTCTGGTCAACGACATGCTTTAATATCGCTAGGGAGGGGGAAAATGCCTTATATTATAAACTAGTTTTCAAGTTAAATAATTAACAAATCATTCTTGCGTTCTTCTAATTCAAACAAACTCATTTAATGGAAATGCTGAAAATTGTCCAACTGCCGATCTGTTCAGGAGAACTTTGTTCTCTTAACATATCGACAATGTTTCAAGCCAGGATACGCGAGAATTGTATGCAGAGGTCTACTTTTTTCACGGCTTTTCCAACTTTGAAGTCAAAAAACACCAACTTAGAGGCTTCGCAGCATATATGTTCCATACACGGATTTACTCAGAATTCGGAGTAGAACATTTCGTGTGTCTGTGTGTGTGTGTCTGTGTGTGTCCCCTCCCCCCTTATAACTTTTGATCCGCTCAATTTACAGAGCCCAAAATTTCAGAATATAAAAACAGTTATAGGCCTATTTGAATAAATAAATTAATAAAACTTTTATACTCAGAATTTTGAATTTTTGTTTCAGTCAGGGGTTATCAACTTTTGAATTTTTACTTTATTTTTTCCATATATCTCAGAAACCATAAAAGCTAGAACGCTGAAAATTGGTACAAATATAGACAAATCTTAAATTTTTTTTTTTTTTAAATCCAGGGTTTCTCAAACATTTTTTATTAAGAAAAATATTTTTTTATGATAAATTTATGAGTTTAACTGTATATATTTCCAAATTTTTAAAAAATATCGAGAAAAACCGAAACACCCCAACTAGATAATTTAATTTTCTATAAAAAATATTAACATTGTATAAGCACATCTCAAATTTTTTTTAACAATTTTTATAAAAATTTAATTTAGTGACGACATTGCTTCATACAATTTGTATGGCAGTCGCCTATACACAATATGTAAGAAGACTTAATATTTTGATAGGTACTTAATCTCCAAACATACAACATACAGAACCATCATTCTGTTTTCATATTCCGGGTAGGAAAATAGGACTGACCTCCATACTGTCCTATCTTGACATACATACCAACATGTGTGCCATATTTCATCTTCATGTGTGCTAATAATCTATGCACCCCCCTATCTTATCTATTTCGTAGATCACTTAGTGAGGGCACAATGCCACTACGTTGGAAGCAAGCATTTGTTTCACCTGTTTTCAAGTCTGGCGACAAGGCGGATGTAAAAAATTATAGACCGATTTCCAAACTATGCATTTTCAGTAAAATATTCGATAAAATAATATATGACCAATTATTCCCAGCCTTAAAGCCATTTTTGAATTCCAACCAGCATGGCTTTGTAAGTGGTCGCTCTACTGTTTCCAATCTTGTATCTTTTTCTGAATTTCTCCACTAAAAAATGGATAGTAAAACACAGGTGGATGCAATCTACACTGACTATAGAAAGGCATTTGATAAGGTTGTTCATAGCACATTGCTTGAAAAACTTTATCGAATCGGTATTCACGGTGACTTGTATAGATGGTTTTCTTCTTATATCTCCAATAGAAGTCAGGCTGTGGTAGTCGGTGGATTTAAGTCAAGTTGGGTTCGTGTTACTTCAGGTGTCCCTCAGGGTTCCTTGTTGGGGCCTCTGCTTTGTAATATTTATATAAATCATATTTCAAATTGCTTTCTGTTCTCTCATGTTTTACTTTTTGCCGATGACATGAAAATTTTTGCTTGTGTGAAAAGTGTTGAGGATTGTCAGAACACTCAAAATGATCTAAATCGCCTTGACCTATATTGTAAACACCATAACCTGAAGATCAATACTGATAAATGCTTTGTTATCCGGTTCACCAGAAACCGGAACATTGTTAATTATACTTATAAACTTAACAACCATCCTATTACTATAACCACTGAAATAAAAGACCTAGGCATCAAGTTGGATGGTAAATTACTCTTGGACAAGCACATAGATAATATCACCCCCAAAGCATCCAAAATGCTGAGATATGTTCTCCGTTTGTGCAGACAATTTAATAATATCTCTACCTTTAAAACTCTGTACTTCGCATATGTTCGTAGCATTGTTGAATACGCATCTCAAGTCTGGTCTCCCTCATATGGCATATACAAGATCAGAGTTGAAAGGCTGCAAAAGAAATTTCTCAGATATCTTGACTTTCGTGCGCACAGAGACCACATTAGTTACTCTGATTCCTTAAAGCATTACAAAATTACATCACTCGAGAACCGCAGAACTATAGCAAATATTATATTTTTATTCAAAATTGCAAACTCAACGGTTGACTGCCCTGATCTGCTAGAACGCTTGACTCTGAGAGTGCCAACAAGACCGACTAGACTGACTGACCTACTTTACCTCCCCATTTGTAACACTAATGCCAGACAGAATTCTTTCATATACCGCACTTCCCATTTTTATAACTCAAACATTAGTGATGCAGATCTTTTTAACTCCCCGTTGATTATGGTAAAGAGTAGATTATTAATTACTCTAATATAATCCTAGATACTCTAATATAATCCTAGATGCTGATAAGTTGGGTTCATCACATAAAGGTTCACATATATACTCATACACCCCCACACACACCCAAACATACTCACACATACTCACACACACATTCCCCACTCACATGTCACATATTTGATTTTTACTGTTTTCTTTTTTTCTCCTACACTACATAAATATATAAATGGTAATAATGTATACATGTAAGTGATGCTGGGCATGCTTATTTTTTATTTAATTTTTTATCACCTGTATTTTTTAGTCCAGTAATTGTTTGTATACTTAAAAATAAAATAAAATAAAATAAAATAAAATAAAATAAAATAAAATAAAAAAAAATAAAATAAAATAAAATAAAATAAAATAAAATAAAATAAAATAAAATAAAATAAAATAAAATAAAATAAAATAAAATAAAATAAAATAAAATAAAATAAAATAAAATAAAATAAAATAAAATAAAATAAAATAAAATAAAATAAAATAAAATAAAATAAAATAAAATAAAATAAAATAAAATAAAATAAAATAAAATAAAATAAAATAAAATAAAATAAAATAAAATAAAATAAAATAAAATAAAATAAAATAAAATAAAATAAAATAAAATAAAATAAAATAAAATAAAATAAAATAAAATAAAATAAAATAAAATAAAATAAAATAAAATAAAATAAAATAAAATAAAATAAAATAAAATAAAATAAAATAAAATAAAATAAAATAAAATAAAATAAAATAAAATAAAATAAATTAAAATAAAATAAAATAAAATAAAATAAAATAAAATAAAATAAAATAAAATAAAATAAAATAAAATAAAATAAAATACAATAAAATAAAAAATAAAAATAAAATGTGTTAAAAGTTCAATAATTTGGATTTATGGGTTTATATGTAGTTTGATTCTTATTCTTCAACTATACATACTATCGCTATCGACAGTTGGATCTCATGTGTTACATGCAACTAGTCAATACAAAATTTGAATACTTTGTTAGTTGGAGGGGTGGTTGATAAATAATTCTTAATATCTGAGTATGCAATTTATATTTGTATTCAATATGTTAAGCACCCCAGATTTTATTGCGCCTGTGATAACTGTACCGTTCGGCTCTATGTTAGATCAGGTCCTGCTCTTAACTTTTCTCTGAATTGGTATTGCTGACTGTGAAATATCAATGAAATAATATTATGATATTATTTTTCTTTATTTTCAGAGACAAACTGCCAAACGATGTATCAACATGTGCCAACTACGCATATCTTGAAGACATCTACGATACTATTCTTGCTGACGAGAGTGAGTACATTTCTTTATATATTTTTTTATTTTTTCGTAATCACACGACAGCTGCTGCCAATTATGGTGTGATGTGCGGTTCGATGACGGCTATCTCTGTTTAAGGTACGATTTAATGCGCCTTATATTCCAATGGAAAATATCTACCTCGTCCGAGAGTGAGTTTAATTTTTCCATAATACGCACCAGAGTGCTGCATCCTTTCTGGAATGGGATGAAGTGGCCCGATATATTTGATTTCTTCAATTTAAAGACGAGGGTCGTTTGATTCCATCAAAAATCAGGCATTATAAAATCCGATAGCAGAGATGAAAGCATCAGGAAAATTTTCGCAGATGAAAAATATGAAAGAAATATACTAGTAACCCAAGAAAGAAATATCCTATCCTAGAAATATCCTCACTAACCCAAGGGGATATAGTCGGAAGTTAAGGCTATTTTTTTATTCCAGATTATCAACTTGTACTAAACTTTAGGCATAATAAATATCTGTAATAAGATTTATATTTAGTTTTTATCAATGATAAATATTTATAGTAAGATTAATCTTTAGATTTATAATAAATATTTTTTTTTTAACAGATTTTTAATTATCTCAATAGAGACGAAGTTGGAATATTTATTGTAGGAGAACCGGGAAATCAAGGCACCTACAGGGCTTACGACCTGTCATCGGCTATAAGAATTGTAGCTTTCATTATTAACAAAAAACCAATTCTCTCAATAGATGGCGTTACAATAAAATAAGTAAAAAATAATAAGATTGTTGTTCATAATTTCACCCATAGATGGCTGTAGTAAAAATTCCTTATTTTCAAGCGAAAAGAATTTCAGTATTACAATATATAGAACTTTCAAAATTGAATTGATAGGGATCTCATTAAAAAGGCATAATTGGTGAACGTTGCGCAAGCGCATAAAGTGATCACGTAAACCAGCCGATGACAGGTCGTAAGCCCTGTAGGTGCCTTGATTTCCCGGTTCTCCTACAATAAATATTCCAACTTCGTCTCTATTGAGATAATTAAAAATCTGTTAAAAAATATCTTTGACTCCCGACAGGGAAAAAAATCCAATGTTTGCGCATATGCAATAATAAAAATATTCGATTTTTTTTTTATTAATTTAACCTTTTGATTTTATTAATAATCCAATGTACACGACTCTACCATGATGCTAACAGATATTGAAGACAAATATATTAACTTTATAATTTTTTAATACATTCTCAAAACAGTTTTCATTTTGAAGTAGTCTACGATACCCGTCATATTGAAATATTTGTAATAAGTTTAAAATAGATGATAATATAAAAATAGATGGGTCGGTGGCAGAGCGGTTAGCGCGCTGGGTTAGTAAGTATGTTTAATGTTAAAAAATCCACGTAGAAAATGAGTATTTTTTTTTAATTTTCATAAATGGGGCTAATGTTAACAGAAAATTAGTACCTATATATTTTACATACATACATACGATCATAATACAAACAATTTTATAAAAAAATCAATTAGACAAACTAGTATCATGTTGAAATTATATTCAATTTATCTGTGTGTGTGTGTGTGCTATGTGCTGCGTGCTGTGTGCTATGTACGGCGTGTTTATTTTACTTTATCGATTATAGAATAAAGTACTCATTCGAATCTTTTCAAATTTGTATATCGGATACTCACTTAGACCCCATTAGATTTTGTAGGATATCTGAGTACGCCTTCTCATTTTTTTAACGATCAAATATTTCAATATGACCCTAGGATCAGGAAACTTAAAACTTGAAATTTTTATTTTCAAATTGGTAAAAAGGCACATCACTTTCATAAAATGGCATTGAAGAAGTACCAAGTTTACATAATAAAATATTTAAATAAAAAAATAATTTAACAAACTTATATAATTTCAGATGGGTCGATGGCAGAGCGGTTAGCGCTCTGGGCTAGTAATCGCAAGCATTTACGCTTATTTTAGGGAACGTAGGAAGATGTATATGTACTAGATTATCAAGGACATATTCATTTAAAAAAAAAAGAAAAAAAAAATGCTGAATATTTTCCATACAAAATTGGAATATTTTGAAGACTTGTTAGTGAGGAGTTTAGCGTCGGCCACAAGCCATAACGTAGGTACATGTTCGCAGACACTATTCAAAGTAAGAATAAAAAAATATTAAGGGAATTACCGAAGGCCAGACATTGAAGGCCAGAATTATATCCAAAAATAATTCTGAGAATTAATTTTAATAATATAACTACACGCTACACAAACTGGTTCGAGCAGTATCTTTGCAATCCATCTAAATATAAGACAAATAAACTTTAAAACATTTCTCTTTTTTATTTAATTTTAGAAGAGGTAACTTATCCAACTGTCGATTTGATCAGGAGAACTTTGTTCTCTTAACATATCGACAATGTTTCAAGCCAGAATACGCGAGAATTGTATGCAGAGGTCTACTTTTTTCACGGCTTTTCCAACTTTGAAGTCAAAAAACACCAACTTAGAAGCTTCGCAGCATATATGTTCCATACACGGATTTACTCAGAATTCGGAGTAGAACATTTCGTGTGTCTGTGTGTGTGTCTGTGTGTCTGTGTGTGTGTCTGTGTGTCCGTCCCCCCCCTTATAACTTTTGATCCGCTCAATTTACAGAGCCTAAAATTTCAGAATATATAAACAGTTACAGGCCTACAAAACTTTTATACTCAGAAATGTGAATTTTTGTATCAGTCAGGGGTTATCAACTTTGAAATATTGGTTTATTTTTCCATATATCTCAGAAACCAAAAAAGCTAGATCGCTGAAATTTGGTATAAACATAGACAAATACAAAATCTCAAATTAGGTTTTTTCAAAAAAATTCCAGGGTTTCTCAAACATTTTTTATTAAAAAATATTTTTTATGATAAATTTATGAGTTTAACTGCCTATATTTCCAAATATTTTAAAAATATCGAAAAAAGCCGAAACACCCCAACTAGATAATTTAATTTTCTATAAAAAATATAAAAGATGTATTAGCACATCTCAAACTTTTTTTAACAATTTTTATAAAAATTGAATTTAGTGACGACATTTCTTCATACAATTTGTATGGCAATCGCCTACACACAATATCTAAGAAAACCTAATTATTTTATACTAATCTCCAAACATACATACATAACATCATGCTGTTTTCATATTCTGCGTAGGATCAAAGGACTGACCTCTATACTATCCTATCTTGACATACATACATAGGTACGTATAGAAAATCAAATATCTTAAAATATTAAATAATTTGTGTTTATGGGATTATAGTTTGGTACTTATTCTTCAACTATACATACTATCGCTATCGACAGTTGGATCTCATGTGTTACATGCAACTAGTTTTTATATTTCATTTCATTTGTGTGAAATATTTCTTTATTCCAGTGAGTAAATACTTATCGTCCCATCACAAACAAAGAACAGAAAACTTTGAATCGAGATATCATTACACTCCTCTTTGAGAAGGGGACATTGAGTTTAGAGGCTTTCGTAGTGTACGTTTCACCTCAAAATGCACTTCGTGTTTTTACGACTGTCAGTATTTCGGTAAGTAAGGTAGGAAAAACGACACATGCATTTGTCCCCACCCACTTGTCTCGTCTAAATCTAAAAAGGCTACATTCATAATTGTTGGTTTTTCATTGCGAATTTATAAATTTAATAATATATTTCATAAGATGAGAAATGAAAATAAAATAATATCTAGTTCCCTTCGAATTCTGCTCATGAGCACGTATTAAACGATAATATACACAGACACACACAAAAGGTGGTTTTATAAAATTCATTTCTATATAAAAGTACCTACATATGTATATCTATCTCTCTCTCTCCTTTAGCCACATAATAGAGTTTTTTCTCCGATAGGGGTTATCAATATATTATAAATGGGTAATAAAGAGTTATAAATATGGTCTGTTTATTGGTTTTTTTGTTCAAAGGGCTTTATTTTATGAGAAGATTTATTCATACTCAGTATTCATCGTCAGCCCTCGTGGCTCGTGGCTCAGTCATGGAATATCTCTCTAATACAGAGATATTTTTCTTGGATGGTGTGGTTTGATTTATCAATGAACTTGATTTTTCACAATAAACTTTTTATTACACTTTTTACAATAATATAATTTAAGAAAATATTTCTATTTACAAGTTTTTAATCAGTTGTTTTTACTAGAGGACGTATATTTAGAATCGAAATCTATTATTCTTTTTGTCTTAATAACAACTTTTTATTGTTCCCTATTTAAAATATTTATCCAACTGTCGATTTGTTCAGGAGAACTTTGTTCTCTTAACATATCGACAATGTATCAAGCCAGAATATGCGAGAATTGTATGGAGAGGTCTACTTTTTTCACGGCTTTTCCAACTTTGAAGTCAAAAAACACCAACTTAGAGGCTTCGCAGCATATATGTTCCATACACGGATTTACTCAGAATTCGGAGTAGAACATTTCGTGTGTCTGTGTGTGTGTGTGTGTGTGTGTGTGTGTGTGTGTGTGTGTGTGTGTGTGTGTGTGTGTGTGTGTGTGTGTGTGTGTGTGTGTGTGTGTGTCTGTGTGTCTGTGTGTCTGTGTGTGTGTCCGTCCCCCCCTTATAACTTTTGATCCGCTCAATTTACAGAGCCTAAAATTTCAGAATATATAAACAGTTACAGGCCTACAAAACTTTTATACTCGGAATTTTGAATTTTTGTTTCAGTCAGGGGTTATCAACTTTTGAATTTTTATTTTATTTTTCCATATATCTCAGAAACCATAAACGCTAGAACGCTGAAAATTGGTACAAACATAGACAAATACAAAACCTCAAATTAGTTTTTTCAAAAAAATTCCAGGGTTTCTCAAACATTTTTTATTAAGAAAAGTATTTTTTTTATGATAAATTTATGAGTTTAACTGCCTATATTTCCATTTTTTTTAAAATATCGAAAAAAACTGAAACACCCCAACTAGATAATTTAATTTTATATAAAAAATATAAACATTGTAGCAGTACATCTCAAATTTTTTTTAACAATTTTTATAAAAATTGAATTTAGTGACGACATCGCTTCATACAATTTGTATGGTAGTCACCTATACACAATATCAAAGAAGACTTAATAGTTTGATACTTCATCTCTAAACATACAATATACATATACCATCATGCTGTTTTCATATTCCGGGTAGGAAAAAAAGACTGACCTCCATACTATCCTATCTTGACTACCTAGGTACATGTGTTGTATAGAAAACTAAATATCATAAAATAATAAATAATTTGTATTTATGGGTTTGGTACTTATTCTTCAACTATACATACTATCGCTGTCGACAGTTGGATCCCATGTGTTACATGCAACTAGTAAATATTATATTTTAATTATTCGCCCATGCATAGAAACAGCCAAAATAATATATAAATAATTTTATAAAATCTAGTTGGACGACATCTGTCGAAATATACTTATATTACATTGATAACATTCTTCAAAGTAATCATTTAAATGGTTCTGAACCAAACTAAACGACTATCAATCTTTTTATTAATATCTTTATCCATATACTCTACAGATGTCACTTTTCATCTAGGTTGTTTTTTTTTATTTTAAACAATCAATAAATATTCAATACTTTACAGATATCTAACCAAACTATAAAAAAACAAAAATCTGTGCATTTCACATGAAACATAGAGAGGCGGGTAGAGATCTGAATGTCACATGAATTGGTGAGAGGATCGCACATTGTCAAGCACCCAAATACCTTGGTGTTACATTAGACAGTACGCTTTCATGTAAACATCACTGCGTTAACACCAAGCAAAAAGTGTCTGACAGAAAAACATCCTGAGAAAGCTCACCGGCACAACTTAGGGAGCTTCCCCGAATGTCTTCCGCACATCTGCTCAAGGTCTATGTATCTCCGCAGCTGAGTATGCATGCCCCGTCTGGCAAATGTCATCACATGCCAAACAAGTGTACATTGTAGTAAACGGCATGGCCCGCCTAGTGTCCGGATGCCTTAAACCTACCCCAGTGCATAAACACTACCCGATTATTAATCGCTCCATCTGACATCAGAGGAAAGGCGACGGCTGACGTGAAAAGACACAAACAGATCCATGACCCTAGACACTCCCTTTACAACCACCAAATGGCTACACCGAGACTGCGGTCGAGAAAGAACATTATTATATCTACTACCGAATTGGGAAACTCCACAAAACAGTACATAAAGGATCTATAAGGGGCTATAATGACTCTATTGCCCCTTGGCCCCCAGCAACTTCCTCGTCCAACCTTTCTTGTCACTTGGAGCGACCTTCAAGTTTGACACACTCAGAAATTGGGACGCTTCCCTCACAATATCGTCTTCCCATTACAGCCTCGGTCTCCCGAAGTTTCTTTTGCCACCTAGGTGCCGCTCTAAGACCCTCGATGATGGCATTCTTTGATGAACATGCCCAGCCCATCTCAGCCTGCTTAGTCTCATATGTTCAGAAAGTTTGGGAGATTTATATAACTCATTGTTGAATCTAATCCTCCATGTTTGTCCATCATTGGGTCCCAGGATTTTACGCAGCACTCATCTTTCAAAGATGTTCAGCATCTCCGCAGACTTTGCTGTTAGTGTCCAAGACTCGCACCCATATGATACAACAGTCCTGATAACTGTTATTTATAGGGTTTTTTGTCTATCTGGACACTTCTAGACCTGAACACTGGTAATAAAGAGAAGAATGCTTTGTAACCTGTCGCTGTTCGTCTTTTTATTTCTCGGGTATATTTATGATCTTTATTGATAGTCAAACACAGGTATGCAAATTCCTCTACAGGCAAATATTATAATATCTCAAACTTATTTTAATAAAAAAAGGCTCCAGGATTACTCAGGATTTTTTCATTAAAAAATGTTTTTTTTAATAAATTTATGTGTTAAACTGCCTTTATTTCCCATTTTCTTAATAATATTGAAATACCCTAGCTAGGTAATTCAATTTTCTATAAAAATTTCATACATTATAGCAGAACTACTCAAACTTTTTTTCATAATTTTTATGTAAATTGAATTAAGTGACGACATCGTTTCATACAATTTTACGGAGTATCAAACTATTGAAATTCTACGGAGAATTTCAATAGTTTGATACTTAATCTCCATACATGCCATCAAGATGCTCACATATTCGGGATGGGATAAAAAGACTGACCTCCACACTATACAATCCTGACATAGGTATATGTTTTGTGTAGAAAATAAATTATCTTAAATTATACATTCTATCGCCATCGACACTTGAATCTCAAGTGTTACATGCAACAAGTAATAAAGGACGCATTTGTACATTGAGTATACATACTTACTTACTTTCCGTGTCCGGAACACCATCATATTGGTTGGTGCTCCGGTGGAAGGATTGGCCGGCATTCTGCCGTTTCCAGGGACGCCCGATTGCTTTTCCGAAGTTAACCGAAACTCAATCTACGTGGAGGCTCCTTCCGTGTCCCCATTGAGTATACATAATATGAACAGACACATAGTACAAAAATTTAAATAAATACAGTTTCAATAGGCACTCTCCCAATAAAGTTAAAAACTTGTGCTTGGGACAGGAGCAAATAACATATCTACATTTTACTTATAATAATAGAATCATTTAATAAATTGTAAATCAAGTTCAACTTACAGCTAACACATACAGATGAAACATACATACTTATTATAACTATATAATTCTTGATTATACCTATATCTTTTGTATTATCAATAAATATATATTCAAAAGGAATATAAAGGGATTTTTATAACATTTCACAACGATGTAATAAGAATAAACTGAACATCAAAAAGGTACTTATAACATTTTTCTAGTCGTTTCTTTTCTCGTAACATAAAAAAATGATACTTACATCCTTCTCAGCTATTGGTTATATGAAATCAATGAGATGGTACATAAAAAATATGAAGGTTTTATTTTAAGAGTAATATAAAAATGAAAATAGGTACTTTTTTCTGCAAATTTGAAATTCAAACAGAATATCCATACTACGATCACTCGTTCTCTATGACTAGATATTTAATATAACTAGTTGCATGTAATACATGAGATCCAACTGTCGATAGCGATAGTATGTATAGTTGAAGAATATGTACCAAACTATAAACCCATAAATACAAATTATTGAATATTTTCAGATATTTTGTTTTCTATACAACATATATTATGTAGGTATGTATGTCAAGATAGGATAGTATGGAGGAAGTTCCTTTTTTCCTACCCAGAATATGAAAATAGCATGATGGTATGTATGTTTGGAGATGAAGTAGCAAACTATTAAGTCTTCTTACGTATTGTGTATAGGCGACTGCCATACAAAATGTATGAAGCGATGTCGTCACTAAATTCAATTTTTAAAAAAATTGTTAAAAAAAATTGAGATCTTCTACTACAATGTTAATATTTTTAATAGAAAATTAAATTATCTAGTTGGGGTGTTTCGGCTTTTTTCGATAATTGTATAAGTTTTGGAAATATAGGCAGTTAAACTCATAAATTTATCATAAAAAAAATATTTTTCTTAATAAAAAATGTTTGAGAAACCCTGGAATTTTTTTGAAAAAATTAATTTGAGATTTTTTATTTTTCTATGTTTGTACCAATTTTCAGCGTTCTAGCTTTTATGGTTTCTGAGATATATGGAAAAATAAAATAAAAATTCAAAAGTTGATAACCCCTGACTGAAACAAAAATTCAAAATTCTGAGTATAAAAGTTTTGTAGGCCTATAACTGATTATATATTCTGAAATTTTGGGCTCTGTAAATTGAGCGGATCAAAAGTTATAAGGGGGGGGGGGACACACACACAGACACACACACAGACACACACACACACACAGACACACACACAGACACACACACAGACACACGAAATGTTCTACTCCGAATTCTGAGTAAATCCGTGTATGGAACATATATGCTGCGAAGCCTCTAAGTTGGTGTTTTTTGAGTTCAAAGTTGGAAATGCCGTGAAAAAAGTAGACCTCTCCATATAATTCTCGCGTATTCTGGCTTGATACATTGTCGATATGTTAAGAGAACAAAGTTCTCCTGAACAAATCGACAGTTGGAAAATTTCATGTCATGATGTTTGTACACGTTAATTTACAAAACCGCCCAAACCGATCTTAATTCAAATTTGTAAATGTGTATAGTTGGTTTCGGTTTAAAAGATAAAATAATTTTGGATCCTTTAGATGGCGCTGATATCGAGATCTAAAAAAAATATTTATTTTTTCAACGATTTTTTAGGATTTATCATCCAAAAATACACAATTACCTACTAATTTAATTTTCCCTATTTCGGAACATGTCCTGTGGGATTGTTGCCACTCTATGGTATCCTCTTATAGATCAGAGGTCCTCGTCGCTATCCATGGACCTCTTCAAGGTCCCATTGGTCATGCGGATTATAGACCTAAGTTTTGTCATAGTTATGGCGCCTTACTTGTTAGATTCCCAGTGGGTTAATATTTTACAGAGACCTGGGTCATACCCCTGATGTTTCTTATTTAAAAAGATCTGAAGTCCACGAATGTGAATCTTCCATTCACATTCGCCGATTTTTCTTTTACACTATGGTGCCGAGATTGCTAATCTAGAGGTCTCCATGAGCTACTTTTCTTGTTGTGCATTTTTTTCTTGTCGTTTACTTAGCGTTTTATGAAGAGGCCGTTTACAGTCCCCATATGCAGAACGGGTGGTGGTGGGAGTAGAAATCAAATGACGTAGAAATCTTCACTGTATTACGCATCTACATAAAGAATATAACGAATATATTATAAAGAATATCACAGTAAAAAACTATAGTTATTGTAAAGTTACTTGAGCCCGTCACGTGGATGCGCAGATTACTAATTTGTGTAGGTATTTTTGCTTAGTTAATATTTGTGCAAACCTCCCCTCTCCTCGGCAAATAGACTCAACAAGTTTGACGGCATATGTACCCATTATAATTCTCACGAGGTGTATGTATTTTGGTACTTATAGGGTATAAAAATGAAACAGATCGTTAAAAGGATTTGCACGTACTATAGTCGGTATCTACCAATCTAATTCTTTGAAATGAACATAAGTTTCATCGATATTTGCCAAATGTTCCATGCAATACAAAATTAAATATCCTGGAGCAGGTAACGAAGAAAACATTTTCAGGTCTCAAATTGCTGATTCCGAAATCCTCACAGTCCAAAATATTTTTTATAAAATTACAATTTTTGACCCTATTTTCATAATAACTATGTAAGTAGGTATATATGTAAAACGAGTGAGTAGAGGCCAACGCTAAACTCCTCACTAACAAGTCATTCTATAAAGTATTCAAATTTTTGTATGGAAAATACTCAGCATTTTCATGAAATGAGTTTATTAAATTAAATTACTTAAATGACTTTTTTATTTAAATATATTGCAATTAAAACTTGATAATTTTTCAATGCCATTTTATGAAAGTGATGTGCATTCTTACCAATTTGAAAATAAAAATTTCAAATTTAAAGTTTCCTGAGCTTGGGGTCATTTTGAAATATTTGATAGTATAAAAAATGAGAAGCACTTTTTAGATATCCTTCAAAGTCTAATGGGGTCTAAGTTATCTAAGTATCAGATATATAAATTTTCAAAATTTGAAAAGAATCGAATGAGTACTTTAGTATATAATCGATAAAGTAAAATAAACACGCCGTACATAGCACACAGCATATAGCACACACACACACACAGATACATTGTGATGAAACGTTCAGAATACAATTTTAAGTTAAGAATTATATATATTTGGCCTTTCTTACAACACTTTTAAAGGTTTTCAAGTTGGTGGGCCTTGATAGCATCGGCATTATACTGTTAAAAATTAATTTATTATTTGATATAAAAAACAAAAAAAAAAATTTGAAAGAAACTATGTCTATAAGGGTACTCAAGTGCCGTACAGATGGGCAGAGCCAAATGTCCCTCATGAAAGCAGTTTTCCAGGACTTTCTCTTAAGAGATGAAAGGACAGATGACAATCTACGTCTAAATAGGGAAATTGACACATGGCCACATGTGGCCAAAAGACTAAGAAAGAAAGAGAAAAAAACTGATCTGATTATTGGACGTATTGAGTTATTGCAACGTTTCTTCGATATGAAGAAAGAAAGATATTATAATATATTAATTCATCTCCCCATATCTGATGAAGACATTTAAAGTGAATTAATTATTAGCAAAACCCATACAATATTCAGATATTTATTACAAGGACTTTATCGGGTAATTTGAAGAATAGATTTCAATATCATATCAGATTACTTTTCATTTTCAATTAAATATTTTTGACTAAGGCTAATTTTCTACGTGGCCGCTATACACTTTGCGAAATTTCAGGAGTTTTCAGGTACCGTCCAAACTTGTGATAACAACGGCCTAAGCCAAAGCGATAAACATCGAGTATAATAAAACAATTCTTCGAAAAAATATTCTAGCCCAGTTTAGAATGAAAAATAATGATTTAACAAGGTTATATGGGCTTTTTAAAGACAAATATACCTTTGCACCTACAACAAAATAATAAACCCTGTTTTTGACCTGTGGTGTCAAGAGCTCCAAAGAATCAATATTAAATATGTCAACAGAAAGGTTTATTTTCAATGCAATTTAGAAGGCTGTAGAGGACCAAACTATATATTATATATTATTTCTTCCACTTATCTATATAATATTTCACAAAATACAATATAATGATGTGTACAGTGAACATACTCTTTCCTGTTAGTTGGCCTAGAAGCAATATTAAAATAAAATAAACATTAAATTAAAATATTTATTTTTCTCCTAAAAATAAGCGCTTATTGGTTTTTAACTTTAAAAAAAATGCTTACATGAATGCTTATGTATGCAATATTAACTGACCGGTAAATCCAACATAACAGACCCGATATGATAATACATGATAAAATTAAAAAAACAACATAATTTTGTGACGTGGCTATACCAAAATCTAGAACTATTATAAAATCATTAAACGAAAAAAATAGAATATACAACGCTCTAGGTAACGATATAAAAAGACTTTGTCATACTGGTAAAATAATAATATTACAGTTCATTATGTCAGCCACTGGAATTATTCCAAAATCGTTTAGCCGTTATTGAGAAATTATAGATTCATCGAAAAAATCGGTAATAAACACACGAAGAATCGTTAAAGATTAAGTATCTGTATGGGTGAATTATTCCTAAACGAAAGCTTGATCGGTTTAATTTATTTAGATCTATTAAATTATCAACAATTTAAGCATTAATCTGTAAATTTATTAGTATAGTTATTATTTGTAGTATTTAATTGAAATCGATATCATTAGTAAATCGGCCAGTGCCATTTAAAAACGAGTGGGTTGTAGCCAACACTAAACTCTCCACACCATAGTAATTGTTCATTATTTCTTCTTGAAAGGTTGACAATCTCTAAATGCATTTTTATGAAGTAAATTTCCAGTTTATGGACTTAACATTTAAAATATCAATATGAAGTCAATCGGACTTATTGTTTGGGCTGCAGAAAGGACACAAAAAAAAACATCGTAAAAGATGAATTCATAAAGAAGAAATTAAACGTACAACTAATCAGCTCTAAGTCGATGCACTTTACACATATGATGTTAATATCAAGTCAATCGGACTTATAGTTTGAGATATAGAGAGGACACAAAAAGGATAATCCGTACGGCGGCGTACGCCGTACGTCATACATACAAACATATCACGATGAAACTAACAGTGTGCACTCTCTTCATGATACCCGTTGAGAAATTGATGTAAAAAAATACCCTTAAAAATTGTGAAATCATGACTCTCCACTATTCCAGTGTGGAGAGTAAAAATGAAAGGTTCAAAATTATTTTGGTGAAATCATTATTTCAAATATGGAAAAACTCTCATAGTACTTCACTCAAATTCAAATAAAACACTTTTTAAACGAGTGGGTTGTGGCCAACGCTAAACTCCTCACTAACAAGTCATTCTATAAAGTATTCAAATTCTGTATGGAAAATTTTCGGCATTTTCATGAAATGAGTTTGTTAAATTATTGAAAACTTAATAACTCTTCAACGCCATTTTATGTAAGTGGTGTGCCTTTTTACCAATTTGAAAATAAAAATTTCAAATTTTAAGTTTCCTGAGTTTGGGGTCACTTTGAAATATTTGACAGTTAAAAAAATGAGAAGCACTATTCATATATCGTTCAAAATCTAATGGGGTCTAAGCAAGTATTAGGTTTATGTATTTGCAAAATTTGAATAGAATCAAATGAGTACTTTAGTCTATAATCGATAAAGTAAAAATGAACAGGCCGTACATAGCACACTGCACACAGCACATAGCACACACACAGATACATTGTGATGAAACTTTCAGAATACAATCTCAGCATGATACTTGTTGATAATCTGCAATAAAAAAATACCCTTAAAAATTGCGAAATCATAACTCCCCACTTTAACCCCTTGGGTTAGTGAGGAGTAAAAACGGTATCTTTGTAGTCTTACCGTGAGGCGTACAAAGTATATATTTCAAATACACTATTCACAGTTATAGAGATGAAAAAATTCTTACGTTCGATTACCTGACAAACATTGTTTTTTTTTATATATGTATATCCTATTGTCAACAGTGCACATGAGTAGGTAAATGTTTTCGTTATTTGTGCGAAAATTTGTTTCGGAATTGAAATAATAAAAAAAACGCGTTTGTCGAGAGAATATCCTCTGAAAGTAGGCACTTGTAAAACGTTATTCTATGACACAACAAAGATATTGGAAAAATCTTTACAGAAATAATTCGCATTGTTCACAAGAGAGAAATCATTGACTTAGAATTAATTCATATTAAAGTTTTTTTTAATCGTTCTCTTCGAATTTTAGTAAAATAAAATAGGTAATTGTTCAATGAGTTATAAAAAGTTGATGTTTCTGAAACAATTTTGTAAATACGGTCATCCATTGTTTGGGTTGCCCTTTATAAATTTCATTTTGTGTTTTTTTAATGATTATTTTGTTTGATTTTTTCTCCGTCAATTTCATTTTTTTTTTATTTTTATTTTGTCATAATACAGTCGAAATGTTACAGTATCATACCTTTGTGTAAAACACATCAAATAGAACTGATTAGTTATCTTTTGACACTGGTTGATTTAACAAAAAAATTGAACTAATAACAAAAAAAAATCACGTGTCTAAATATAAACAAAAAATATTTAAAAAATATAGGTGTACGTGTGCGATGCACGACATATGAGTGTATACCCACACATCAGTTTTGCCTCACCTAAAATAGTCAACATTCAGAATGGGTCGAGAACTATGAATTTTTGATGTTGTATTTTCAATTATCCAGCTCTTACGGGACACCGGAAAATGAAAGAAAAAAAATTACTTGTCGCGTTTTTCTGATCAGAAGTCCCAAAATTTCTACAGCAACGGGATCATGTCACTACCTACAAGATGGCAGAAAGTCGTTGAACAAAATGACACATATATATTTTAGTTAAATATAAATAAATTTTGAAAAAAAAATATCTTGAGTTTTCATATAAAATGCGAAGAATCTTTATCCCCAACTTAATATAAAGATATTTATGAATCTCCTGTTCCGCATTTATTTTATTTTATTTTATTTTAGCTTTTATCACACCATATTTATAACAATAAGTAGATTACTGCTGCCCAACTAGGAAATCCTGTTCTAGGGCTAGCAGTTTACAATTTTTATTGACAATTATGTATATGTAATTATGAACCAGGTGATTTTTCCCGTTCCACACTTAATATGTACACAATCTCAACTTTCTGCAATCACAATCATTACCTCAACAAACATATAGGCTCACACAAAACAGATTAACCAGATCCCAGTGTCCGCCATAATACTTGTCATAAATCCAATCTCTGACGCGATTTTTATTTCAGAGCCATAGAAAGGGACTAGTCAAGTATGTTGGTGTAATTAATATGAATCACATGGTTATATAAATACCGTAAATCTCAAAAGTTTTAATGTTTGCATAATACCAGACGTAGGTTTTTGACAATTTTTTTATTTTTTTTCACATTTACAATTTTCAATTCGAATTGTGATTCTAAAGCAAACAAGGACCCACTCGAAGTGACATACACACGTACAGAAGAATTATTTATATATAAATATGATTAGCCTGCAGGGGGAATTAACGTAGCATGTCGCTATATTGAAGCTAGTAAGCTATATTTAAGCTTTTGAAATAGTAAACTTCAAACTTAAATTAAGATAAGCAGTGTGGGATCTCTCAGAAAGAGAGAGAAATGGAAAGGCTCGGTAGCTTAAATATATGGATATTTAAAATTCATAATTAAATAAATATGTTTATCAATATCAACTTTCATATTAATTAAAGAACAATTAAAAAATGAGCAATTTCTAAATTAAAGATGTTAGTAACTTCGATGAAATATCTAGCGCTGCCTCGCCTTTTATACCATCAGGGATGTAGTTAACTGAGTGTACTGCCGGGTCAATGTCTATGGTTTTTCTCGAACGTTCTTCCCTATAAAAGTACTTCTTGTATTTGTATTGTTGTCAAAATTCTGGTATGTAGGTTACTGACCTCTGCAAATTGAACAACAATATGTACTTACGACGAATGTACCTACGCAGATTATTTTTAATTGTTTTATTGTGAAATATGTTATTGTTTCATCTGAAATTGTAAAATTCTATCAACATACCAAATTAATCAATATTATAGAAATAATGTCAGTGTGCATTTTCATCAGGAATATACAAATTCTCAAAGTTTCCGAATTGTTACCGGTCGGGAAGTTCGTAAAAATCGATTGCTAAATTCCGGTACAGACTGACAAGCGAAGTTAAAAGAAATGGAGTGATAAAAAGAATTGACCACATTCAACTCTTTTTTAACCCTTATTCTTATATGTGAAAGTAGTATCCGAAGCAACGTCAAACAAAATGAATAATTCATATAGATAATAACATTTTACATATAAATCAAATATTCAAATATATATTGAAATTTATCCGCAAAAAATGGAATAAATTTACATATTTTTATTTGTTTCACAACAAATATATTACGATGTTACTAAGTTTTTTCCGTGTTAACCCTTCCACGTCTGTGGCAACTAGTGATCCCTCGACGGAAGGTAACAAGGTTGTAACAATAACAATCTAACGTACTGTCAATATTGATTTCCAACTAAAGCGGATATTTTTCTATTCCCTTTCGTTTCAACCATATCCCAGGAGCACGACATTATGTTATGTTGTATGTTTGTATGTTTGATGTTCAGGGAAATCCTCGTGGACGTGCGCCTTTTTATTGTCGTACAGAATTTGAAACAAATTTGTACACCGGAAAATGTAAACGTTTGTTCACTCACATGCCACACAAATAATAAGGAAAACCCTTTTCAAAGTTTTCTTCACGTTTAAATGAAATTAAAAATTTAAATTTGTATTATTATTTTTTATAAATGTATATTATTATGACTTTAACTGTTTTTTAAATTGAAAACAGCAACATCCTTTTTGTTTATCATTTCTTAAATTTATTTTTGTATATACACAGCTATCATATTGGTTGCCAAAAACTGGCGAAAAATAGTGCTTCCAACATATTCAAATACAAATATTTTTGGGCATTCCGTAAGAGCCGGGTAATGAAAAATACAACAGGCAACAATAACATCTCACATAATTCAACAATGAGGTTCAACATCACACATTATGAATGTAGTGTTTCAGGTGTCCCGTAAAAGTGGGCTAATAGAAAATACAACAGGCAACAATAACATTTCACATAGTTCAACAATGAGGTTCACCATCACACATTCTGAATGTAGTGTTTGGGGTGTCCCGTAAGAGCCGGGTAATAGAAAATACAACAGGCAACAATAACATCTCACATAGTTCAACAATGAGGTTCACCATCACACATTCTGAATGTAGTGTTTCGGGTGTCTCGTAAGAGCCGGGTAATAGAAAATTCAACAGGCAACAATAACATCTCACATAGTGCCTTTTAAGGTGAGATGAGATTAGTGTGGGGGTATGCACACCCGCACAAATGCGCTGGTTTTCCGACATGTGGGATTATGCAGTGACGGTATGAATGAAAGTGTTAAAAGGTTAATCGTATTAACATCACGTCCCTATGTTCATTTCACTTTACTGATAATGATGGTCACAAAACACGATCAGTTGACAGGGGGTTTATCGGTGGAAGTTTTTAGGGTTTATCTTGCCGCCTGTCAACCCGAAGTCGACCCCTACCGAAACGGGACTTAAATATCATCCGAAATCTTGGAGAAAATCTACGAAAATATCAATCATCAACAAAGGAAACGAGATTTTATTTGAAAATGGAAAATCACTGTATAACGGACTCTCGATAGCGGCACCATGTTGTATTGATTTCAACTTAAGATATTATACATACATACATACCATCACGCCATATCCCTCACGGGGTAGGCAGAGAGAACCGAATGTCACTTTCTTCTATCTTGACATACATTCATCGCCTCGTCAACATTCATACAACGTCTAATAATATACATGTTCGTCTGTTTTTCACGCTTCTAACATTTCCGTCTTTCAAAATACCGTTCACATGGACGTGCCATACCTTCCTTGGGCGGTCCCGACCTCTCATTCCATTCCTGTCCGCAATGTATATTTTCTTCGTCAGGCGTTCCTCATTCATTCTCCCCATGTGGCCAAACCATCTCAATGTGTTCACTTTCATTCTATTAATATCATCTGTCTTTATCCTACATTCTTTCCTTATGTCCTCATTTCTGACCCTGTCATACATCAATTCTTCTTAACGATCTCATTTCAACTGCATTTATTCTACTTTCGTGTGACTTCTGCCATGTACAGCTTTCTATACGTCAAAGTTGGCTCTAAGATAGCGTTATGAATGGCAACTTTAGCATCCTTTGATATGTTGCATTCACTCTGTTTCCTGCCATAACTCTTCTTAAGATATTATTAAACTTGTAGAAAAGGATTTTTAATAAATAAATACCTAAATAAAATTTTATAAAAAACATTTTATATTCATAAGGTCTTCAGATAAATCTAATGACAAATATTTGTAGTATTCATAAAATCTAATGATAAATCTTCTAACAAATAATATTTATTATTAATAATATCTAAAAGTAAGTTTTATCATGACAAATATTTCTTATTAATTAAATCTTCACGTCGGCCTTCATGGCTCAGTTCGATTCCCGGTGAAGACACAGTTTTTAACTGTATTTTTAGAGTGGATCTGTGAGAAGACTAATATCGTAAGTCTCCAGAATGTAGGGACATGTTATTGGGTGCGTTTTAAATTATATTTGACATTGCACATTTTAGCTACCCGAGAAATCTTAAAGTAAATCTTTTCTGATCGTGTGAAGTGGAAGAAACAAAGTTTTTTGTTACCAAATTTTTATTTAAAAATTTTTATTTACTTAATTATTATGGATTTCCACAGTGTTACTAAAAATAATTTCAACGAATTAAATCTTTTCATTAAAAATATTTGTATTTTTTCCTCAGGTCTAGACGCAGCGCAGTTTCTAGAGCAACTGGGATCCGAACTAGTGGCCAGATGCTGTTCTGGTCGCTTAGAACGAGCTCTCCGATGCCTCGGTGGCGACTTGCATGACTTTCTCACAACCCTCGATAGTGTGCACGAAGTCTTATATAGTCAGGTGAGTTTTGGGGGTGTATATTGTATTATTGTTTTGTTTCAGAAGGGATTATATTGCAAAGGTGATGAAGGGTTTCAATCAAAGAACTACTTATGTATCTACATGATCAATGCTGGTTTATTCGAAACAATTGAAATTACAATAAAAATAATAACTTAATTAATTTGTGATGTCATGGGTCGAAGCTAATAGATTAAGATTTAACGCGACTCTAATCTATTGAACGATCAACACATGAATAAAATCTGTTGATCAGCTCGTATCAACGCCGGTGGGCTATGTTTCGTTGATCCTCGTCAATCTTCGGGAGCATTCGAGAATCCCGGGCCATGCATGTTGCAGCCCGCAAGGCGCTGCCACGTAGTCATAAAGTCTAGTATAGTCAGGCCAGTCATATAGTCTTGTACTAGCTTTTATGTCCCGCCGTTGGCCAAGAATGTAATATTGTGAAGGAAAAAGCAATCGTTTTTATAATATTGTCACCCAATTATTTTGCAAAATCGGACTATGAAAATTGGTTTGAAATATGATTGAATTTGATTGTAAAATGTTCAAGTGATGGCCACAACCCATTATTTTTTATAAAGTGTGAATGAAGTATAATATACAAAATTTCTGCACGCATGGACTATGCGAAATGGTTTTAAATATGACTGTTTATCAACGTTGTAAAGAGATTGGTTTGGCCACAACCCCCATTTTTAAATATTATCATCGATATAAAATTTAATATGTACCTGTTGAAAATTTAGTAATTTTGGATGTTGGGATGTGGTTAAAATTTGATTAAACAAATGTACTGAAAAGATCGAGTGTTGGTC
Organism: Molanna angustata; assembly: GCA_963576475.1. Lineage (NCBI taxonomy): Eukaryota > Metazoa > Arthropoda > Insecta > Trichoptera > Molannidae > Molanna > Molanna angustata. The sequence goes on along the minus strand of OY754988.1, from coordinate 25,213,129 downwards.
ATATCATAATATTCGTTTTTATATTTTTGCATCGAATGTGCATTATATTTTTGCACAATAAGACTAATAGACTTAAAATTGACACAAAAGTCTACATTAACGAAGAAGAAGAAGACTTAAACTATGGTAAATAATTTGAATATAAACGTTGTGAAGAGTTCAGTAATGGCCACAACCCCCATTCTTTAAATATTGTCAACGAAATCAAATGCGTAGGTGTTGAAAATTATTCAAAATAGGATGATATAAATGGTTTAAATTTGATTATAAACAAAAGTATTGAAAAGATTCTAGTGCAGGTTACATCGTCACATCCCACAATCCATTCGTTTTTACATATGTATTTTCATCAAGTATGCATATCGTTAAAAATATTTCTGCACAATAGACTATTAGACTTAAAACTAACCCAAAAGTCTAAATAAAAAAGAGAAGGATAAGTATAAGACTATACGAAATAGTTTTTATAAAAAACTATCCCAATGGTCTACGTAAAATAAGTTAAAATACATAAAATAGAAGAATAAGACTATTGGAAATAGATTGTATGAAAACAAACCAAAAGGTCTTCATAAAAGAAGAAGAAAATTAATCTATAGGAAATAGTTTGTATAAAATTCACCCAAGTTCTACATAAAATAAGAAAACGAAGAAAAAGACTAAAGGAAATAGTTTGTGTAAAAACTGACTACATAAGTAAGATCTACATAAAAAAAGATGAATTAGACAATAGGAAATAGTATGTATAAAAGCTCACCCAAAAGTCTACAAAAAAAGAAGAAGAAGAAGAATTAGACTATTGGAAATAGTTTGTATAAAAACTGACCAAAGGTCTACATAAAAGAAGATGAATTAGACTATAGGAAATAGTTAATATAAAAACTGATTCAAAGGTCTATATAAAAGAATAATAATTAAACTATAGAAAAAGTTTGTATAAAAACTCACCTTTGGTCTACATAAAAGAAAAAGAAATTAATAAGACTATTGGAAATAGTTTGTATTAAAACTCTCCCAAAAGTCTACGTAAATGAAGAAGAAGAATAATTAGACTATAGGAAATAATTTTTATAAAAACTGACCCAAATCTATACATAAAAGAAGAAGAAGATGAATTAGACTATAGGAAATAGTTTGTATAAAAACTATCCTAAAGGTCTACATAAAATTAAGAAGAAAAAGAAAAAGACCCGTCGCTTCAGACCCTTCAGTACCTCCCGTCGCTTCTGACTCTTCAGTACCTCCCGTCCCTTCAGGCCCTTCAGTACCTCCCGTCCCTTCAATCCCTCATTACGTCCCTTCCCTTCATTACATCCCGTCCCTTCAGTCGGTTAAGAAAAGTTTAAATCCAGAAACCATTCTGGAAGAACCGCGAAGAGATGAAAGGACCTTCTTTTCCCGGGATACTCCACCTTCAAAGGTAAAATGACTAAATACACGAAGAAGAAGAAGAAAGAAGTTCAAATCCAGATACCTGCGAAGATATGGAAGGAAAATTGGACTTTCTTCTCCCAGGATAGTCCACCTTCATAGGTAAAATGACCAAATGCACGATGAAGAAGAAGAAGAAGAAAAAAGTTTATATCCAGAAACCGTCTTGGAAGACCTGCGAAGAGATGGAAGGACAGTTGGACCTTCTTCTCCCAGGATTCTCCAACTTCATAGGTAAAATGACCAAAAATACACGATGAAGAAGAAGAAGAAGAAGAAAAAAAAGTTTAAATCCAGAAACCTGTGAAGAGATGGAAGGAAAATTGGACTTTCTTCTCCCAGGTTAGTCCACCTTCATAGGTAAAATGACTAAATAGACGATTAAGAAGAAGAAGAAAATAGTTTAAATCCAGAAACCTGCGTAGAGATGGAAGGAAAATTGGACCTTCATCCCCCGGGATAGTTCATCTTCATAGTTAAGATGACCAAATACACGATGAAGAAAAAAAAGAAAAAAGTTTAAACCCAGAAACCTGTGAAGAGATGGTCGGAAAATGGGACCTTCTTCTCCCAGGATAGTCCAGCTTCATAGGTAAAATAACCAAATACACGATGAAGAAGAAGAAGAAAAAAGTTAAAATCCACATACCGTCCTGGAAGACCTGCGAAGAGATGGAGGGACAGTCGGACCTTCTTTTCCCAAGATACTCCCCCTTCATAGGTAAAATGACCTAATACACGAAGAAGAAGAACAATAAGAAAAAAATTTAAATCCAGAAACCATCCCGGGCACACGCTCGACAATTCACCAAAGTTTCATTGTAATCGGACAAACGGTTTAGGAGCACATCGCATACAATTTTCCGATAGGAAATCAATATATTGTTGATTTGTAAGTAAATAGTAATAGGTAGGTACCTACCTACAACAATATTCTTAATAAATTCTATTCATAACAAATTTTATTTGAATATAAGAATCTTTCCGTTACCATAGTAACCATTCCAATACGTTAAAAATATCAAATGGTTTGAGACTTTTTTGAATATGTAGGTACCTACATCGGTTTGTTCGATGCCATAAAAATGAAAATTGTCAGAAAAATCAATCAATTATGCAATTTTGTTATGCCTATATCTTTACTAATAATAAACACATTTTTACAATATATGTCTGAAAACTCGCTGTAATGTCTTGTGTTTCATTTTATTATTTCATAATTACATTTATTTCAAATGTTTATTATTTTCAAGAACATATTCATTCGGTAGGAAAATGAAATATTGTATGAAAAGATATTAAAATGGCGGCGTTTATGTACAAAACGCTTACTTTAAAAATAAGTTAAACATTGTAATTATACAAAATATTCACCATGTTTTTCACTTAAACGCTAATTTATACTTGAAAATATATTTTTTTCGTATAAATACGTACTTCTAACTTTTAAACTAACAGATATTTGCGTGCAAAATGTACACTTTTTTGACAGATATGACTTGGAAAATTTTGTATGAAAAAAATAATTATTGAAATATTTTTAAAATTCAGCATTTTTATCGCATTATTTTTAGCGTGACACTGCATCAGGTATACTGGTACATGTTCGCACATAAATTAGATTTTAAGATGCTCTTGGATTTTCAGAAGGCGTGAGACAAACACACACACACACACACATACACACACACACACACACACAGACACTAACATTTTGATTGCTTTATTACTTTAGATAACCAAATGAAACGTGAATATTACTTACTTACATACATACATACATACCATCACGCCATGTCCCTTGCGGGGTAGGCAGAGAGAACCGAACGCCACATTTTTCTATCCTGGCACGCATCTCTCGCCTTGTCCACATTCATGCATCGTCTCATACATGTTCGTCTATTGCTCACACTTCTAACATTTCCGTCTTTCAAAATTTCGTTCACATGGTCGTGCCATCCCTTTCTTGGGCATCCCCGACCTCTCATTCCATTCCTTTCCGCTCTGTATATTTTCTTCGTCAGGTGCTCCTCATTCATTCTCCCCATGTGACCAAACCATCTCAATGTGTTCACTTTCATTCTAGTAATGACATCTTTCTTCATCTTGCATTCTTTCCTTATGTCCTCATTTCTTACCCGGTCATACATCGTTCTATTACAAATCCTCATTAACGATCTCATTTCAACTGCATTTATTCTACTTTCATGCGTCTTCTGCCATGTCCAGGTTTCACTTGCATACGTCGAGGTTGGCACTACGACGGCGTTATGAATGGCAACTTTGGCATCCTTTGATATGTTGCGATCATTCATAATTGGTCTTAGTGCTCCATTCACTCTGTTTCCTGCCATAACTCTTCTTTCGATCTCTTTATCGAGTCGTCCGTTCCGTTGAAATATGCTTCCCAAGTATACATATTCGTCAACTTGCTCGAGCCATTCGTTCTCTACTCTTATTTTACACGCTGTTCTGCTTTCACTCTTTTCAAAGACCATTGTCTTTGATTTTCTGGCATTCATCCTAAGTCCATTCTCTATACATCCTTCATATACCATACTTACAAGATACTGTAACTCTTCCATACTTTCTGCTAATAGAACTTTATCGTCTGCATACATCAAATCTCGCACAATTACTGTACTCAATTTCAGACCCTTGCTTTCATCCTTAAGGGCTCTTATGCAGAAATCAATGTACAAGTTAAAGAGCCATGGAGATAGCACGCACCCTTGTCTAACGCCATTATTTATAGAGAACCACGTTAATTTAAGTAGAATATTATATCCAATATGGAGAGCGCTCAATAGGCTCAGATCGGGTGTCTCCTGCTGTTACGGTGACCTCGATAAATGGGGATACAGAGAGGAAGACACCCGCGAGTGTGACGCTAAGACACAGTGGTAGGAAACTACACTAGTGGAATCCGGATGGCCGAATATTTGGGACTACTAATATTTTTTTTTTATTTTACATTATGATGGTGTTCCGGACACGGAAATTAAGTAAACTTATTAATGAATTCTTACTAATATTGAATTCTCACTCCATACATCTAGTCCCCGTACAAGACATGTATCACTTTACTTCTCAAAAACAAATGCTCCCAACTCATTCGTTCGTTCTGAGAAAAATAATAAGATTTGAAGACAAAATGACATTTGTGATCTGTTTATTGGTCATATGAAGGAGTTGCTGCAACGACTGTAAATCTTTCACTTCTTACATTAAAATACGAAATTGTTTTGTTTTTCCAGGATGAACCGAATCAGGGTGCTGGTCCAGAGTACGAAGCTGCTTTTGTCTGTTCAGCTGAAAGACAAGATCAATTGGAGCTTCACTTCACAACTGAAAGAGAAGCCGTTGCCTTCCTCTTGGTTGGAAGTCTGAAAGCAATAGCACAGATATACTACAATACCACGGCTGTCATACAACTGTTTCGGTACTCCAATGATCCTAGACATTTCAGGTAGGGAAAAAAGACGTAATTATTTATGGTTTAATGTTGAATGTTGCCAATGCTTAGGAACTGTCTTGAGAATTTTTTGAAATATCAGCATAATTTTGATTTCATACATTCAAAAATACACATCTCACAATGTGTAGTTATCAGAGACAGTGTGCGGGTGTACGTTTCCTTATAAATACAAGCAAAAAACATACGTGTAAGCCCACACATCAGTCTCATCTTACCTAAACAGCCACTACATTCAGAATGGGTGGCTAACTTCATTGTTGAACTATGTGAAATATTACAATGTTGCCAAATTTGAGGGTAAGTCTGTGTTTGAAGAAGATAGAAATTACATAAAAAATACTTTAGTATATTTGTTCATTAATTTGAATTCTTACCAGGTACGAAATTACGGCCATTCCTCACACTGTCTCTACTGCGTCCAAAGGTCGACCTCCTCCGGCTATGGCAAGGCCGGGATCAGAGCAGGACTCAGACGACGACGCTGTCTTCGACGACGGACCAGAGTTTCCATCGGAAATGTCAACGAACGCCGCCGACCTACAGATGGGTGTCGACAGCTTCTGCAAGGCCTTCCCGTGGCACTTTGTCATCGACAAAAAGATGGAGATTGTCCAATTAGGTAAAATTATCCATTGATATACAGACCATTACGCATTTTTTCTTTAGTTAATTTGTTAATTCTGAATTCATCCATATATAGAAATATATGCTACAATGCCTTTTAGTTGGTGTTTTTGACATGCAAAAAGTCCACTACACCATACAAAATGTTCCTTCATACACGCGTCTTGGCTTTAAACTGCCGATTCTTTCAAGAGAATTACATTCTCTTGAAAGAAAGACAGATCTTCTGCGCGATGGTGTGACCAAATTAAGGAAATGACTGGGAGCGACTTTTATTCGGCGATGCGAGCTGCGGAGGGCAGAGAGGACTGGAGGCAACTAGTTCTGTCCATTAGCGGCCCCACAGATCACGACTCTCAGCATTGAGGATACGAAGAAGAAAAGAAAAGTATCTATTTACTTTTCGAAATTTAAATCCCTTTGCTAATAACATGTCCTTATTGATATAAGCGTTGAATACTGTTTCAGGTTTCATTGTGAACCATTGCAAAAATATTTAAATACGTTATATTAATTGCCACCAAATCGTGGTGGTACAGCCCACGCGATGTGTACAAAGAAATTTTCATTATAACATTTGTATAGATTATTTGTTCTTTGACAAAGACAAAACCACCTCAGGCCTTTTATTTTAATTATATTAAAAAAATATATATCCACGTAGGTACGTATTTACCTTCAATTAGGTACTTAGTTTTGGATCCAACAAAGAAATATATTAGGTAGGTATGTTTTTCAAATATCGAAATGTAAACAGTATTGAATGAGAGAATATTTTTTTTTATAAGAAATAAACTTTGTCTCGCTTTGTGATTGAAATATTTTATGAGATTTGTCTTATTGGATCAGCTTAGACTTGCAAAAATAATATTTTGGTAATCCTCATGTTTTCCTCGCCGTAAGAAAAAACTTTCAAAGAGAGACTTTACGTTGGAAAACAAACGAAATAAAAGATCGTCGAAAAAAAGTTCGAAAGGACGAAATCGAATTTCGTAATTTTGTCAAATTCAAATGTCATATTTAAAAAGATTTTTTTTAATGTGATAAACAAATACGAACTTGTTATTTTTTAAACCAACCAAATAGATTATGGGTCTAGTTAAATTTTAATTAGAAAAAGTTTAATAAAATTTAAAAAAGAATGATTTTGGGTACCTTTATTAATATTTATTTATTTATTTATTTATTTATGTATTTATTTATTTATTTATTTATTTATTTATTTATTTATTTATTTATTTATTTATTTATTTATTTATTTATTTATTTATTTATTTATTTATTTATTTATTTATTTATTTATTTATTTATTTATTTATTTATTTATTTATTTATTTATTTATTTATTTATTTGTTTGTTTGTTTGTTTATTTATTTATTTATTTATTTTTTTTTTTTTTTTATATTTATTTATTTATTTATATAAACGCCCTAAATGGGCTTTTACATATACAATTACAAATTATTAAAACATATGTTTATGTTTATATTATTGAAATATATTCACATTTTTCCTTTGTAACTGTCTAGGTACTGTTTTGTTATATTTATTTTATTATACAATAACAGTACACAGCATACTCATACAATTATTTAAAGGAAATAAACAGTAATACAAATAAGACATGTACCTCTTACTCATTATATCTAATATCAAAATTAGACTTTAAAAAAGCGTGATTGAGTGAGGGTGTGCGCATGAGAGGGTAATAGCTTTGTTTGTATGAAAAAGAGATATAGAAAGAGTGAATATGAGTGTGTGTTAGGGTGTGCAGGTGAATGTGTGTATGAGATCAATCGGAAGGAAGATACCGCCTTTTGATGAAAAAAGTACCGTAGAAATCGGTCAAAAAAGTTAAAAGAGATCGCTGTACATATACCCATTTAAAAAAATATTCACGTCGAATTGACAAAATCCTTCATTTTTCAGTTAATAAAAGCCATATCAGCCCCCCCTAGACAACGTGTCATTGAGCTCAAGAAAAGAAACAAGAAAAGATAACTCAATGTATGTAAGTGACAATGCCACGTGACTGGCAACTGTCAGATCCATACATTGAGTTATCTTTTCATGTTTCTTTTCTTGAGCTAAATGACACGTTGTCTAGGGGGGCAAAGCTTTAAATATTTTTTTGAAACATAGGTACCTATATCCGTTCACAAAAAAAAAAAATTCAGTAAAAAAACACCGTTAGTAAATTAAATACACGAATTATCCAATAATTATGGGAATAGACATCACTTGCAGCGGTAGTCTATACGGCGAAACATTAACGCCCGCTTGCACCAAACATATTTATTCGTCTTAAACCGGCTAAACTCCGAATAAACCTCGGTTATTGCGAATAGCGTCTTGCGCCAAACTTTTATTCGAAGATTAAGCCGAATAAACTTAACCCAACGGATGGGTCGGATTAAGTATAACTATTCATGTTAACCAGCTATCTGTCAATTGACATTTCGTTGTTATTATCATTACATAGGTTATATATTTTGAAAATTGCCAAAGACTGATTGTTGTATTTGTCATACGTCATTAACTCACTAATTACTTTTTTAACGGTATTAAGACATACCATTCCTACTGACTGCGCGTTGTTTGACGATTTAGTTCGCTGTTGTAACGCGTCCCGTGATAGTTCGTCTTCCCACGCTGTGAATCTCTTCATCGCAGATTTAGCATCCATTTTTATAATTCAATTTTAAAATGAAAATATAATACTTTACGTAAAATTAAAGGTTTGCTGATAGTGGTTGACAAAGAGAATATAACCTACGGATAGTGGTTGACAGACGACGAGAATGAAAAACAATAATATGACATGACAGTTAACTACAGAAACATCGCAGAAGCGGCGTACGTATCGTGTATTGCTATATAAAAAAAATAATTGCGACGAAAAATGTCCAAATGAGTAGTCATCTACCTGGCATCCCCCGAATAGCTAACCGACGGTTAAATTCTGTTGGTGCAAGAAGTTATTTTAAACCCACGGTTACCAAGTTAACTAATCGAGGATTAAGACGAATAGTGTACTACTTTGGTGCAAGCGGGCCTAAGACAAGTAAATAAAGCAGCTACAATATCAGGATGTCTAAAGGAAAGTATATGGAGGAATAAACACATGAATATCGAAAGCAAAGTCCGAATATATAAAACATGTGTAAGACACATTGCCACCTACGGAGTAGAGACCAGAGCAGACAAAACGAGAACAAAATCTCTTCTGAGAACATCAGAGATGAGGACATTGAGATGTTTAACCGGAAACACTCTAAGAGACCGAATTCGAAATTCTGAAATAAGAAAATAGAGTAGTACGGAAGACATCGTCAGATGGGGAATACAGCGGAGGCGATATTGGAGCTCACTTCTTCTTCTTCTTCAGCCCTCTGTCCTCCACTGCTGGATATAGGCCTCTTCCATATTCTTCCACTTCCTTCTATCGGTTGCTGCTTGCAGCCAATTTCTACCCCCCACAGCGGCTATGTCGTCAGACCATCTTTTTTGAGGTCTTCCGACGCCTCTCTTACTTTCCCAAGGTCTCCATCTCAATATTTTAGGGGTCCATCTTGCGGGTTCCTGTCTAGCAATATGTCCCGCCCATTGCCATTTCAATGTAGCTACGCGATCCATGACGTCCGCTACTCTGGTCCTTTTCCTAATTTCCTCATTTCTTATTTTGTCTCTTAGGCTTATACCAAGCATGGATCTTTTCATGCTTGGTATAAGCCTAAGAGACATTGGAGCTCACATGTTAACAGAATGGATGAAAATAGACTCCCAAGTATCGCTCTCCAAGAGAATCCAGCTGGAAGAAGATCACTAGGAAGACCTCCAAAGAGATGGCGAGACAGTTGGCAGTCCACATCGCAGGAGACAGAATAGCGGTAAAAACAGATCTTCGGATCTATGAAAAGGAAGAAGAATTATCCAACATTGTACGTATGTAAATATAAATGATCAATATCCTGTAGTGTAATAAAGTTTACGACAACATGTCTATATGTATGGTAGTAACATAATGTATACAGAAAGTATTAAAATGAAAATATACACTCGTCGTTAAATGATTACAATGTATGTACATTTTGACAAACAAAGTATCAGAACATTAAAACAAACTGTTGGGGACGAGGAATGGGGATGGGCAGCCCCTCTGGATTGCCTGTATAATATGTATATCCCCACCAACGGCGGACCAACCAGATCTCGTAGAGTTTTTAGTCATTTCCCTAGTCCTACTTCTGATAAACATTTTTTTATTTATTTATGGTTCCAAACAGTCACAATTACAAAAATATATGACAATTACCCACATAAGGACCAGACTATGTAACACTAATAATACAAAGTTAATAAAAACACGTGAATTATGGTGTATCTGAATCAAAAGGATTTAGGAGAGGATTAAAAGGGAAGATTAACGATATTATTACATGCCATCATGATGAGAACTCGATTTCGCCATAACGATTTATCATAATAATTACATATTGACATACAAACGCATACACACACATACATTAGAAGTAAGTTTATTACATCGTTAAATTGGTTTGTAAACGCCCCTGAAGATTAAAAAAAAATATCAATATTCCATAGTATGAATTGAATTTGGATCAAGCTCTTGTGATAAACAATTTTTTGTGTAATTATTACGTACTGCCGGAATACTGAAGAGATCATTATTTCTGGTAAATCGCGTAGGAACTCATAGATTTATTTTTCTCAGTAAATATGGGGAGTCAACGCGATATTTTAGAATATTGCGCAGATACATAATGTCTCTTACTGACCGACCTTCAGTGGATGGAGCATAATATAATGTTTATAGCGAACAGAATAGTTGGGACAATGTATATTTATTTTATAATCTAAATGTCTAAGAAATATTTTCTGTACTCTTTCAATTTGATCATTGTACACTATGTAAGTATTGTGGATTCCAAACTGTACTAGCGTATTCAACCAGGCTTTTTACATATGACAGATATGTTACTTTGAGGGTGAAAATTGATTTAAATGGTTTACACATACTGATTTCTATTTCATTGGTGACCCCGACGTGATGAGAACTTATTGTTTTTAAATTTATAGTTTATCAGAAAACAGGGTTGTCGCAAATATTTTTTTTTGTTATTTTTTTTTCACAAATCTTCGTTCATTCATATCAACACGTCATATAACCACAGTGTGGGGTGACCAGCGAAAGGTGTGCGGGTTTTCATCGCCTAATGAAATGGGTCACGGTACATGCCTGTACCCCCACATACCAATACCGTATCACCTAAACAGGCACAACATTCAGAATGGGTGGTGAAATACGAGATGTTATTGCTGTCTGTAACATTTTCGATTAGACGGTTCTTACGGGACACCTGAAAACGACGATAATAAAAAAAGAGTAGAAACACTATTCTAAGTCGGTGCCTTACAGCAAATAAATATGGTGTATTGATATATGTATGAGACTTTATGATTTTTTTAATAAAAATCAATTACATGCATTAATAATAAAAAAAATAACATATCATAATTAACATCTTAAATTAGATCTCTGTATTTTGTACTTAAATACAAAACTATTATTCCCTCAGTTGAGGTCGCATCTCGAGTTTTAAGGAGCATAGTAAGTTATGTATCTAGTAGTATGTTAGTACATTCTGGGTGAACAGTGCAGATTTCGTAACAGAAAGCTAACGCTCATCAGTGAAGCACACATTTTCATCGTTTTCTGCTTTTTGGATATACCTATGTGTGATCTTTTTAGCAACACTTATGTATGTACCATATATATTTGAGTTTGCAAAACTTAGTATTGAATTTTGCATGAACAATTTTGAAGTTTCAATGTTGGAAAGTTTAGAATTGATCAAATAAAAATAATCAAAGTTAAGATATCTGTACCTATTTGTATTTTCAATAAGTACAACATTGTTTGATTAAATACTTTAAGACAGTTGGATGCAAAATGTAATATTTTGCAATAAAAATTCTTCCAATGCAATATTGAAGAAAGTTGAAGCGTTGTATTGTTGGCAAACTGTGTTACTCAATAAGATCATATAACAAACGCTTGAGTAGTTGTCTCGTAGCTACGAATCCTATTTCTAAAACAAATTTGTAGATTTTTAAAAATATTTGTTGTATCACTTCTACTCGAGCCAAGTTGGATGATATTGCTCTGGAAAACTTCTCAATCAATGATAAATTCTTGGCAGAAAGTATGAAATTAGAGATCTTGGAGTATAACTCGATGCGAAAATATTAATTAAATGTCTTCTTGTTCTTCGTTTAGTAGACCTAGTTGGTCTGTTCTTCAGAAACTATGCCTCCTGGGATGACGAAGTCCAGCTATCCTTCCATCTATTGGGTGTCTTCCGATTAGGCGGCGGCCAGAAGGGATTTCATTCGCCGCTATATATGCAAGTCTATCACTGTCCATCCTGGCTACGTAGTCCCTCCAATGCCTTTTTCTGGATCTTCTCCACCGAACGATGTCCTCTATTCGACATGTTTTCCTTATTTGAACATTGCGAACACGATCTCGGAGAGTTTTACAAGTGATAGACCATAGAACCTTCATCTCCGTTGTCCTTAAGAGCCCCTTGGTTCGTACAGTGTCTGCTCGCGTTTCCACAGCATACGTCATGATCGGTCGCACGCATGTCTTATATATTCTGACCTTACTGTCAACACGCATGTGTTTATTTTTCCAGATCATATTTTTCAAACATCCAGATACGACAGATGCTTTATTGACTTGTTCGCGGACTTCAGTGTATAGGTCGTTATGGCTGCAGATCTTCACTCTTAAATATTTGTTGAAAATATTGAATTAAATGTCACGTTGATAAAATAATAGACAAGGCCTATAAAAAATTAAACATCATACTGTAAGTATCTAAGCCTTTCAAGACTTCAAAAACAACTAATATTTTGTATTATCTCCACGTCCGTAACTGTACAGAATATCCAATCATATTATTGTTTGTGTTGTTAATAGATATAAAATGCATTTACTTAATGTACTTTACTTCCTTATGCTCTATTTGTAACAAACTTCGGATGTAAGCATTCATAATTCTGATAAATGATAAATGAAGATTATCAGAATTGATGCATATTATCTTATTCTTTTATATGAGGTAAAACGCAGAATTGAAAGATCACGAAATACTTTTAATAATATGAGAACACTGTTCTGCAATGACAGCTTTACTTTGAAACTGTGTCGCCAGTACTGTTGTATGGAGTGGAAGGTTGGATTATCAATATCTAAAGTTAAGTACAAGATGGAGAGCTGTTAAAGCATACGTGTTGTCAGTACTGTTGTATGGAGTGGAAAGTTGGACTCTCACAATCTCATCAATAAACTAAATTGAAGCATTCGAAATGTGGCTATACAGAAAATTGATGAGCATCTCACGGGTCGATAGTCTCCAATGAAAGAGTTCTTAATATAATAGAGAAAGTTCCTGACCACTGTCAATAGAAGCAAAGCAGCATATTTTGGCCATACCTATATTCCGTGGTGATAGATATCCCCTTCTACAACTTATAGTGGAGAAAATAAAAAAAACAGAGGGAAGAAGAGTATGGGGTGTAAAAAAATATAGTGGCTTAAAACCTCAGTCAGTGGTATGGGATTCCGGAAGCGGCGTCACAAATAAGGTTGGCGCAAGATCGGGATGAGTTTGATGTGATAGTTGCCAACCTCTGTTTTGAACGCCATAAGAAGAAGAAGAAATTAAAGTTTACTATTTAATTAATGAACATTATTTTGATTAAGTATAAACTACTAAGAATCTTGCTTTCGATTTCATAGCTGAATTTTCTTTCGTCAGTCAAATTATAACTAGTAACGAGCTTTGTAATGAAATGTCTATGTGATTAGAACTTGGGAAGAGGTAAAGATAATTTTCTTAACACAAGTCTCACACCTAGGAACGAATAATGAGGATAGGAACGGAAGAAGTAAAAATGATGAAAAAACTTGTATTTAACGATGCATGGATGTACCTAAATCGGGTCAAAAGTGTTAATTCAAACGAGGGTCAATTAAAATAATTATTCTGAACAGAGACGACTCGTATTTTTTAACAAATCAAGTTTCGCTTCAATTTGAGCCATGAGCGATCGAGTTTTGTGTGTCTGAAAAGTTTTAGCGAAAGTTTGGAACTGTCCGTAGCAATTACAACAATATATTATCTACCCATCGTTAAGTTGCTAACAAAACTTACTCTATATAGATAAGGTGTAGCAAGTTTTACCATCCAATTTATTTTGAATCAAATACATTGACATAGACTGGTTTAGTAAAAAATATGTGATAAAATTTATAGTAATTTATTAGAATTATGAAAAAAAAAATAATTTAACGTTTTACTTAAATTTTTCGCAAACGCGACTCCCATTCACCGTTATCGCTCTATGTTGAGCATCGTCAGAATGGTCAGCATAGAGCGATACCGGTGAACGGGAGACGCGTTTGCGAAAAATTTATGTGGAACTTTAAATTAAATATTTTTTTTTTCATAATTCTAGTTGATAATGGAGTTCTATCATGAAGTGACAGATGCAAACATTGAAAAAATTATAGTGATTTATATGGAATATCGTATTTTTGGTGCATAATAAAACGAGAATTTAATATAACAATCTTCCACATCCTTCCCACATATATACATACTTATTACAATATATGAAATGGGTTTTTTTATTCTATTTTTTGTAACCGTCATTTTTCTGTACTTTCTGGGATTGGTATGTAATTGGTCTCATTTCTATAAATCGTTTATGTATTATAATTGTTTACATGACTGTTTACTAATCCAAATAAATAAATAACACTTTATTTACACGTATAATAGTATGTAAGAAGTATAATGAAATTTGAAGTATTTATAAGCAGACACAAATGTAAACCATTAATTTATACAAAATTAATTAGCAACATAACCACCGATTAAACAAAAATATAATGTAAATTAAAGGATTAAATTCTATAATATGTTAGTATATCATAAAACTCCATAAAATAATTATATCCATGATATGGGTTATCATGAGGGTTTTGATTCCATCATTTGACCGGCCTGGACCATTTGGTTTATACAATATTGTTTACTTTGAATGAAATACTTACAAAATTGTTAAATTTTATCATATTAATCAAGTTTATAGCAGACTATATTATAGTAAATATAGTAAATAATGAAAATCTTTTCCCCAGTACCATCAAAAGATACGTCTGTGAAGTAACCAACAGTTTATTTTTATTCTATTGCTTGAGTTTTTAGATATTTGAATTTGCTGAATATTTTTCTTGCAAAATTAAATTAGTTTTAACTTAACCCTTTTTTATTTTTTTATTGAGAGTAACTATACAACTATTGAGAGTAACTATAACTTTAGATGGGTCGATGGCAGAGCGGTTAGCGCGCTGGGTTAGTAATCCAGTGGTCGCGAGTTCGGATCCTGCCTCGACCGATTTCGTTCACCTATAGCACAAGCATTTATGCTTATTTTAGGGAACGTAGGAAGATGTATATGTACTTGTTGAATAAGGACATATTCATTTTTTTATAAAAAAAAAAAAAAACTAAAAGGCCTACAAAGTAGATTTTTACTTTAATCGAAGAAGAATATGAAAATCTACCGGCTGTTTTTTTTACTATTTTGATATTTTTGTTACTATATTGTAATTGCTATTTAAAAAAACTCTAAATATTTGGTGACATACAATATGTTTTCGTGTTTCATACATTAGAAGGTAATTTAGTGTGCATATTTGCGTACATCAATATGTCCAAGCTATACAAAGGCACTTACATTGTCATGGAGAATACGCAAATTCTGAAAGTCTGTAATAGGCTGTAATAGGTCGGTGAGTTAGTTAAAAATAGATTTCAGAATTCCAGTACAGACAGACGACAGAGAGCTTTGCTTTATTCATGAATTATAGTTATTTTTTATTTCATGATACATTCTTTTTGGTTAGAGATGAGGTTTATTTATTTATTTTATGTTTGGAAACATTAGTAAAAAAAATTAATATAAAAATTATAATAAAGAAAGTAAGCCAAACACATTGTTCCACAGATTACATTGTCGGAAGAATTATTTAAACAATTCAATGTACCTAATATTAGAATATTAGACGAGAATGTATGAGTGAAAGAAATATCGTAAGTAAGATGAAAATAAATGCCCTAAGGTGGTTCGGCCACATAAAAAGAATGAGTGATGACCGTCTGACAAAAATAGTATACAAGTCTGATAAAAGAGGAACGAAAAGTAGCGGTAGGCCAAGAAAAAGTTGGCACGATCACATAAATGGGATTTTGAAAGATGGTGATGTTAGAAGTAAGAATAATAGAAGAGCGTGTATGAGACGAAGTATGGACGTGAATGAAGCGAGGAATGTATGTCAAGAGAAAGGAGTCTGGCGTTCGGTTCTCTCTGCCTACCCCAAATAGGGATACAGCGTGATGGTATGGTATGGTATGGTATTGTACCTACTAGATATCAGACAACTATACATACGAACAATAGTTTCACATTTCAAAAAACATACAAATACAAGTAATACTAACGTTTATAACACAAAACATCGACATAACTTTCTGCCACCTTGGACACGTACCTCGTACGGACAAAGACATTACAGATATGTTGCTCCAAAAATATTTAATATTATTAATAACGATACACTACCCTCCTCCACGCTCAACAATTTCAAGCGTCAGGTAACACTTTGGCTTATGAATAAGGGCAGACAGGGATCGGAAACAGCACTAACACACATTTTAAGTTAAATTTGCACACATATTGAACATCTAAATTATCTTACAAATCCAGTTTAAATAAATTTTCTTAATTATGTAATCTTAATAATTTACCCTCCATATTTTACCTGTGTCTAAATGCTTAAGAGTACTACCTCAGAACAGGCGTTCTGCCTATTGAGAGTTGGCCCACCACCACCCAGACTCGCTTTAGGAGATGAAGTCTCCTATTCGAGTCCACTGAATACGCCAGCAAAAGGCGCACTTAAAAAGTGTGCCGCGTATAGGTGCGTGAGGGTGACCTTTAGGTTGCTCAAGAGCAGCCCGCAGGTCACACGACACATGCATCCTTTCGGTCACCAGAAGGGCGACCTCCAGGATGCACACACCCCAAGATCAGTTTACCCTCAAAGCCCCACAATTATTTTTTTTTTCGTTTATTACCCCAATTTATAAAAATAAATACAACAACGGAATACAATAAAATAGAGTTAAAACGAATATCATACAAGGAACAATCCACAACAGCAAATAAACAAGAAGTTAGTTCGGCCTCTGTGCAGCAGATTCGCATGCACGGAGGAATCAACAGTAAACGATGTAAATAACTAGAGGTAAATCAACAATAATAAATAGACATGTAATACAATAAGAGCAACCGATCAAAAGAAAACTCAACAAATAGAAACAAAAGAAATGAATAGATGTGTCAAAATAGATTAAATGAGACACACACAGTCAAAGCGCAGACAGATGCAGGGTCAGAGGGCAAACATACGGACACCACTACGCCCCATGGAGGGACAGACAACACAAGCACACTTGAGTTTCGCTCCGATCCACGTTCACAACTGGGAAAGGAAAGACTCCTCGGAAGGCTCCACGCCAACTCCTCTAAGCAATTCCCACCTCTCTTTCCAACTATGCACGAATTCCCGGAAAGCCGCAAAGCTTTGACGGGAACGCAGAAACTCCGTCATGTTTACCGGTCTAGATGTATTCATCAACGCATTTAGCATCCTATCTCTCTCCAAACTGAGACACTCGCAATACCACAGGATATGCATCACATCCTGGGCCCCACCACCACAACATACGTTGCCCGTTAAACCCTAGCGACCTCAGTGGAGGCCATACCCCAATCACACGCACTTATTCTTCGCAATTTCATGAAGAGGGGGTGGGGGTGTGAGGGGAAGGGGGCGTTCTGCCTAGTGAGATAGTAAAATTTCAATATTTTTACTTTATATACCATTATGAAATGTCATATCAAAGGTTGACAAAG
Organism: Molanna angustata; assembly: GCA_963576475.1. Classification (NCBI taxonomy): domain Eukaryota; kingdom Metazoa; phylum Arthropoda; class Insecta; order Trichoptera; family Molannidae; genus Molanna; species Molanna angustata. The sequence continues at coordinate 25,195,517 of OY754988.1, read as the reverse complement.
TTGCCATTCATAACGCCGTCGTAGTGCCAACCTTGACGTATGCAAGTGAAACCTGGACATGGCAGAAGACGCATGAAAGTAGAATAAATGCAGTTGAAATGAGATCGTTAAGAAGGATTTGTAATAGAACGATGTATGACCGGGTAAGAAATGAGGACATAAGGAAAGAATGTAAGATGAAGAAAGATGTCATTACTAGAATGAAAGTGAACACATTGAGATGGTTTGGTCACATGGGGAGAATGAATGAGGAGCGCCTGACGAAGAAAATATACAGAGCGGAAAGGAATGGAATGAGAGGTCGGGGACGCCCAAGAAAAGGATGGCACGACCATGTGAACGAAATTTTGAAAGACGGAAATGTTAGAAGTGTGAGCAATAGACGAGCATATATGAGACGATGCATGAATGTGGACGAAGCGAGGGATGCGTGCCAGGATAGAATAATGTGGCGTTCGGTTCTCTCTGCCTACCCCGCAAGGGACATGGCGTGATGGTATGTATGTATGAAATGTACTATACTTAAATATGTAAATAAATATATAAAACAAAGACGATTCAAGCGAAAAAAGATAAGAAATATATTTGTGAATAGTTAAAAGTGTAGTATAAGTGTAGAAGTGTGATGTGTGTGTGTGTGTGTGTATTTTATGAAGCGAAGGTGGGGCATGGAGAAGGGTAGAAGAGAAGGAAAGGGTGAATTGTCATGTTCAATATATTGAACATACCAAAAATTAGGAGATAAGGACAAGGTTCTATTTAGTGACATAAATCATCAGCCATCTCTTGTTCCAGGTTCGGGCTTCATGCGTCTCCTGGGCACTACACTAGCCCTGTGCGGCACCAGTCTCCCAACATACTTTAGTCTCCTGAGACCTCGCGGTGTTGGTCTGACCTTCAGAGAGTTTCTTCAGAGAGCGAATACTCCCTTCGTTTTTTTACTCAATATTCCAAGCGACAAAGGACCATGCGCTGCAAACGTAAGTTGATTCTTTTACTTTCCATTACATTATTATTTTACACTTACCCAAGGGGGTATGAAGGGGGTATGGGGGTATGAGGGGGTATGAGCTGTGAATTCGCAATTTTTAAGGTTATTTTTTTATTGCAGACTATAAACTAGTGTTATGCTGAGATTGTATTCTGAAAGTTTCATCACAATGTATCTGTGTGTGTGCTGTGTACTATGCACGGTGTGTTTATTCTACTTTACCGATTATATATAGACAAAAGTATTAAATCGATTCTTTTAAAATTTGCAATATTGTATAAAGTGGTACGACTAGTATTATGCTTATATTGTAGGACTAGTATTATGCTGATATTGTATTCTGCAAGTTTCATCACAATGGTACGCTGTGTACTATGTACGGTGTGTTTATTCTACCTTATCGATTATAGACTAAAGTCCTCATTCAATTATTTTAAATTTTGCAAATTTGTATATCTACTACTCTATTTTGCAAATTTGTAAAACTATAATCTATACATTAGATTTTGAAGGATATCTGATCAGTGTGACCCCAAGCTCGGATATGTTTAATATTTTTATTTTCAAATTGTTAAAAAGACCACTTCCACAAAATGGCATTGAAGAGTTATCAATTTTTCAGAATACAATATTTAAACAAAAAATAATTTCACAAACTCATTTCATGATAATGCTGAAATATTCCATACAAAATTTGATATTTTGTGGAGTTAAACGGTTGTGTAACTTTTACAACACGTTTATTAGTAAGACTGTTAATATGGAAATATGATGTGTTACGAAATAAATCAATATTTAAAATGCAGTACAACTATTGTGTGCCCATGCTTGCCACATACCTTAAAAACTATAGATTTTCTTCAAAAATATTATTTATGGACAGAGATTTGATGATAAATTGTGGACACAAATGTTGAAGCGATACGACAAAACAAAATTATAAGAGGATATTAAAATGTCGAATTATTTTGAAAGTTAAAACCTTCAAAACCGTTTTTCTCGAAACTCTCTAAAGTGGACATACAATGTTTTGGAACCGATCGACATACACTTTTTTTGTGTACCCAACATCGCTGAACACGCATTAACCATGTCACATAATGAAACAAATTTATTGTTTGCGTTGTTTTTCTGTCCCATATTTAACAAGGAAATTACAAATGTAAGCAAAAATATTACCCCATTAATCGAACGTTAAATTGGGAGAGAAGAATCCTGTTGGAGGAATTTTTAAATTGGGAATATGGAAGGTATACATAAATTGGGAATATTGAAGGTGTACTTTTTGCAGATATAAAAATGTACTCGTGTGTTTTCCAGAACACGCACGTTTTGCATGTAGTGAGGATACCACAACAGATAAAAAATATTGGATAATATGAACCCTGAGTATTGTAATTGCTATTACGTGACATAGTATTGCGGTGACACACATTATTAGGTACTTATATCACGTCACATCACATATTTCGCCGACACCAAAGATTCCCGCTGGAATCCCCGCATACGAAACCTTCAACCAATCAGAAGAAAGATGACATCAGTTCCAGCAGTCCCAAACACATTAAAACACGGGACCCTACATTCCTGTCCGGCCGTCAGTCACAGGCAGTCGCACGCACCCGCCTCGCACATCGCGGTCACGCATTTTCATCATCATTCGTAACCAATTCGCGAACTAACCACCATCCTTCAAGCCTCATATCTCCACACTGGTGACCCCGTTCACGCCTCATATCTCCACAGTATAAAGCGTGATTTTTTTTCACAGTATAAAGACAATTCGAAATCACGCATTCCATTGACAGATATTTTGGTTGGTTTTAATCCCCTGACCTTAAGATACGTTGAACAAATTTTAATTGTAATCGGTGTTTTTCGTAAGTGCAATACACATTGCCACGACAGGCGTATTGAAAATAAGTGTCAGTCCGATTCAGTCAACTTTGAACGATTATAATACAGATGTCTGACGAGGGGATTCTACCAAACAAAGTGCCTGCATATGGAAGACGCGAATTAATATACTTAATGGTGATAGCATTGAAAGGTTCATAATTGAAGATCGCACAAGGAATTTCATCCAAAAATGATTTTAAAAATATATTTGTATTAATATCATCACATAAATTGTGGAAAAGAAGAGCTTTATAACTAATACAAATGATTTTTTTTGCCAGGGTCTGGAGCTGAAGGGTCAAATGGTCTACTGTCCCGAGTCAGACTGCCTTCTCTTCATCGGTTCCCCTTTCCTGGATGGTCTGGAAGGACTGACAGGACGAGGTCTCTTCATCTCAGATATTCCACTGCACGACGCGACCAGGGATGTCATACTTGTTGGAGAACAAGCCAGAGCACAGGTTAGAGATATCAATTATACTTTGAAAAAAATGGTATTTTTATTGAAATTATATAATATACTAGTAAAACCCGGCAGACGTTGTCCTACCAGTTTAATTATCTACCTCCAAATATATAAAGACTGACTATTCATTCTGATGACCCCATTAATCAAATAAAATATTGTTCTATAGCACTTCACGTTGAGAAGTTACTCGTTATACAGTTACGAGCTATATCCAAATCACCGAAAACATTCTACCGTTCCTCGTATCTGCGAAACATTAAACAAAAAATTCAATAGTTTAGACATAATTCATACTCCGTATAGCAGGTATATGAAAGAATTATACAACATGATCCGAAATTTAGTTATCCTCTAACATTCCCCGTCACTTTCCTCTCACACTATCCTTTATCATCTCCTAATCATTATTTCTTTACATTTTTTTCTCTTCTGTTGTGTTAAATATAAATAACAGTGGATATACATAATTGAATGGCAGGCCTAGCTATAGATTGTACCACTAAGCATATATATTTTATTTATTTATTTATTTATGTAAGAATGTAAGATTGAAAGTGATATTTTGAGTAGAATGAAGATAAATGCTTTGCGATGGTTCGGACATGTAGAGAGAATGAACGATGAACGACTGACAAAGAAAGTATACAAGGCTGAGAAGAGTGGAATGAGATGTAAGGGTCGACCTAGAAAGAGCTGGCATGATCATATAAATGAGATTTTGAAAGAGGGGAACATACGAAGTCAGAACAATAGGAGAGCATGTATGACGCGATGTATGAATGTAAATGAGGCAAAACAGGTATGTCAAGATAGAAGAGTCGGTTCTCTCTGCCTACTCCAAATAGGGAAACGGCGTGATGGTATGTATGTATGTATTTATTTATTTTCTTTGGGAAGCTACAGCTCATTTACAGTTTAATGATACATTATTATTTTTACAGTGTTAGAGCCAAAAAAAGCATTCCATCAACATAAAATAAAAACAAATAACAGTATACAAGCCAAAAATATTCATACACACACCTTCATACACACCATCACACACACATACACGCCCACATATACATACATACACATACACACATATACAACAACTATGGAAGGGAAGGGAAAGGATATTGGTTGCGCATCACCTTCAGAACATCACGTCTATATCTAGAATATTTCGCGTTGAATATGTCTATCTCAGCTGAGAATGTATTGTTATATTGGCTGCATATGCGTGTAATTGTGGATTTTTTCCTGATATTCGTTCTACTTGTTGGAACATGAAGTAATTGAGGTCTGCGAACTATTCTACCTGAAACATGGATACCTACTAGGTTGACAAGTTCAGGCGGTTGACAAGTCTATGGCATTGTTCAAAATTTTATGCAGCAGCGATTGGTCGTGTAAGACTTTCCTACATTCAAGCGTATCAAAACTATGATATTTAAGTGACTGTTGATAATTATTGAAGTTAAGGTGAAATTTATGATTTATAAAGTGTATGAATCTTTGCTGTACTAATATTTTTTGCTGTATGAATATTTTAATGAATGTAACCTGTAACCTGTTCATACCCCCAATAGAATAAAATAAAAATTAAAATGTTACTTCAGGAGACAGCTTGGCCTAGTGTATGTTGAACAATTCGGAGTCAAGCTTAGAGTCCAGTATAACACTGTTAAACTGGACCCCAAATTGAACACTACCGCCAAACCTTCTATATGAATTTAATTTTGATATTCAAGTGTTTTTCTTACAAAAACCACAAAAATCTATCTCTGCGTTGCTAGCAAATTTAAATATGAAAATTATTTAGTGCAATATCGCTCCCGAGTGTGGAAATCCTTTGTATGCCATTTTTGTTACGGAAAATGTGCATTTTATGGTTTGGTGTTATGCTGAGAATGAAAATGTGGAAGCTTTCACGGCTCTGGTTATAATATGTGTGCATAAGTGGATATAGTGTTGTGCGAAAATGAATGCATGCAATCCTTTAGCTGTGTGTGAAAATGATTCCGAAGCATTTCCTTTGTGAAGCTATCATTTTGCTGTATTTTGTGGTTTTTTGCTTACTCTATCAGATTAAGCCGTAAATTTAATAAATTTTATGAGGAAATCTGCCTTAAAATTATCGTGCATAAGTTTTACATTGTTGAAACTGGAAAAAACTTGAACAAATTTTATTTATGAACTAGTTGCATGTAACACATGAGATTCAACTGTCAATGGCAATAGTATGTATAAATTGTATAATTGAAAAATACGTACCAAAATATAAACAATCAAATACAAATTCATAAATATTGTAAGATATTTTGTTTACTATATAAAACATGTAGGCATGTTTGTCCGGATAGGATACTATGGAGGTCAGTCTGTTTTTCCTACCCAGAATATGAAAACAACATGATGGTAAGTATGTATGTTTGGAGATTAAGTAGGTATAAAACTATTGAGTGAGATATTGTGCAGTGCATACTGCCTTATAAATTGTATGAAACAATGTCGTCACAATAAGCTACGAAATAAAATAACAATTACAATAATAATGGATTCAACTCAACAAATTCAAAAAAACTTAAAATCTAGAAATGATATTAAATAACTAGATACTATACGAAAAACCGAAAATAAGAAAGTACTAAAAAAAATATGAAATAAAAACACATTATAAATTATTAACTAGAAAGAATAAAACAATTCAATAATCAATGAACGATGCATTAAAATGATGAAAAATTGTCAATTTAAATAAAGAACGAAACTTTATGTTAAAATGTTTGTCTCAAGCATAACATCATTAGCATTATTATTTAAAAATAATTTTAAAAAATCCTCTATTTAAGAATTTAAATTGTTGCATTGAAATTTCTTTTTGAGATATGGAGAGGTTCTCATGGCCCCCCTCGAAAATCATTTGAATGGTATGAATGACGTCAGAATGAATATATTATTAAATTAAAGAAGAGATTGTTACGTAATAATCTAACGTTGGACCAGTGAAGATGAGTTGGAAAGAGGTTAAACGGAATAACGAGGAAAAATAAAGGATTTGGAAATATTCAAAAGATGAACTGGAGGGTTTGGCATCACAATGACATTGTTCGAAATAAAGCCTTTAGAATTTTCGAAGAATAAAATGTAACATTGACTTGAACTTTTTTTGTGTAATGGATATTTTGGAAATTGTGTCATAATATGACAGCTGGATTCAATATTTTACTTGACATAAAATAAATAAACTTTTTTTATTCGTACCATCGTTCCAACTCCCACAGTGAGAGGTATCCAGCGACAGGTGTGCATTAACTAATAAAAGGAAGTACGACACATGTATGTATACTCTCCAGTCTCATCTCACTTAAAAAGGCACTACATTCAGAATGGGTGGTGAACCTCATTTCTGAACTATGAGAGATGTTATTTTCCATTTTGTATGTTTGATTACCCGGCTCTTAGCGAATAACGTTGATAATAGAAAAAAGTGGAATCACTATTCCAAGCCGGTGCCTCAGATCAAAAAGTAAATAACTTGTCAATATCAATGCAACTGTAATGCCAACTATTAATGAAGCTTATGAAAATTACATAACTTGTCAATAACAATGCAACTGTAATGCCAACAATTAATAATGCTTATGAAAATTAAATACCTAACTTGTCAATAACAATACAACTGAAATGCCAATTATTAATAATGCTTATGAAAAATAAATAACTTGTCAATATCAATGCAACTGTAATGCCAACTATTAATAATGCTTATAAAAATTAAATAACTTGTCAATAACAATGCAACTGTAATTCCAAGTATTAATAATGCTTATAAAAATTAAATAACTTGTCAATAACAATGCAGCTGTAATGCCAACTATTAATAATGCTTTTGAAAATTAAATAACTTGTCAATAACAATACAAATGTAATGCCAAATATTAATAATGCAAATGTAATGCCAAATATTAATAATGCGTATGAAAATTAAATAACTTGTCAATATCAATGCAACTGGTATGTCAACTATTCATAATGCTTATAAAAATTTAATAACTTGTCAATAACAATGCAACTATATTGCTAAATATTAATAATGCTTATTAAAAATAAAAACCTTGTCAATAACAATATAACTGTAATGCCAAATATTAATAATGCTTATAAAAATTAAATAACTTGTCAATAACAATGCAACTGTAATGCCAAATATTAATAATGCTTATAAAAATTAAATAACTTGTCAATAACAATGCAATTGAATTGCCAACTATTAATAATGCTTATGAAAATTGGATAAAACATGTGGCTTTTTGAATCTTTCTGATTAACCCGTCTAGGCACACGGCATGAAGGTATGTACATATACATTATTTTCTGGTGAATCTATGAATTAATGACTCTATCTATGTTTTATTCTGACTGCCTATCTCTACAAAGATCAGAGAGTAAGTTTTTAATTACACTAAAAGCATTTGCATATACCAAAAAGTCCGCCATTGAACCGCACCGAAAATAAAATATATGACATAGCCTTTATGAAACATTTCCATCCCCGTTACCCTCTCTCTGTAACAAAGCCTTTTTTTCGTTTGAAATTATTTTCAATAAACGGAAAATCATGAATCACAAAGTGATTGAAAAAAAAACATGAGTCTGTCGAAAAACATTAACACCTTAATTTTTCATTTCATAATGTCGTGCTTTGTGATATTAATAGGTTTTATTTTTAAAAATGTCGCAATGAAATGAAACAATATCCGGTGTCAATCAATATATTAATTATTTTTCAATAATTTTTTTTATTATTAATTACAATTATTAAAATAATCAATATTCATTCCTTCGTTCATACCATCATGGCGTGCCACAACAGCGTCTGCCAGTAACAGTACAATGGCAAATATTTAAAATTATTTCTTTATTTTACTTCTCGGGCAAATAACAGGTACTATGTCAAATATTGATTTAACACGCACCCAATAACAAGTTGCCACATTCTGGAGACTTACGATATTAATCGTCTCACAGATCCAGAATGAAAACACAATTAAAAACTGTGTCTCCACCGGGAATCGAACCCGGGACCTTTGGATCAGCAGTCAGATACCTAACCAAATGAGCCATGAAGGCCGACAAATTGAATTCAATATACAAGGAAATACAAAGGATCAAAAAATAAAAATCAAACATTGTAAAAATTCATGGCATGAAGATATTATACCTAATATAATATTATACCTATTACCCGTCATTAAAATAATGTATTTCTCTTTGTTTCAATCCATATTAGAATATGCAATTATATCATGGGGAGGCGCTTACCATGTTACAATAGACCCTTTGATAAAACTACAAAAATCCGTTTTAAAGATAATCTACAAGGTACCAATCCGCACTCCATCCGACGCATTATTTAATGACTTTAATATACTAAACATATCACAATTATATGCAAAGAACGCTTGTACATACATATATAAAAACATAGACAAACTTGACTCTACGCAAACATCTAGACCAACTAGACAGACCGAACAGGCTAAACTCCTAATACCTAGACTCAAGTCAACTTTTGGACAAAGAAATTTCCTGTATTTTGGAGTCAAATTATACAACGAACTTCCTTTAACACTTAGACAAAACAGTAACCTGAAAATATTTAAGCGAGACATTAAAATTTGGATTAAAAAAAAGGGCAGAGACTATATTAAAAATAAATTAATCACCTGAACTCATAAAATACTCCCATAGTTACTAACCAAAACTGAAAACTAATAAGACATCTATACACTGTCTCAGAACAGGTTTCACCTAGTGAGGCAGTTTATGACAATAGTAAAATATCTGGTAACTATTATGTAACCTAAGTTAAATATATTATATTGTATTAAAAAAAAAATTTCTTTGTTACTAGATTTAAGGAAAATTGTATTTTATATAATAAATAAATAAATAAAATAAATATATAAAATACAAAAGACTGTAAAGACACATCCACAGAATAATGCTTTGATGTATTTAACGATTGATTTTTGGGTTTGATAACATGGCTACGTAGGGTACAGCAGCTTATAGAATTTGGGTCCATTATACTCTTCCGAAGAAGCGCACTACGTTGCGTTGGGGAGGTTTTGCAATATGCTCAGGAAAATATTAATTCGGGTTTTAAAAAGACCCGGGTTGTAAGAAGGTGGAAACACAGAATTAGGAAGATCGTTCCACAGTCGGGCTGCTGTGTTAATAAAAGAGCTGGAGAAGCGACTGGTTCGTGTATATTGAAGGTACTGTGAAGGGATGTTAAGATTGAGTAAACCGAGTGACTCTATTGTGAATGGGTGGAAGAAGTACCAGGTATGCAAGTTCTTCTGAGCATCTCCCGTGGTAGTATCTATAGAATAAACTTAGAATACCGACCTTGCGTCTGTGGTCTAGTGATTGCAATTCACCAGTCAATGATGGGTCATCAATCATACGTACAGCATGCCTTTGTACAGCATCGAGGGTATTCATTAGGTATTGGGGGGCGCCACTCCAGAGGTGACTACCATATTCAATAATTGGGCCTTGCACGAAACGTGTCGATAATCAATTAAATTTGATTGAACAAAAACTAAATATTTTTTATTATATATTTATAATATATCAATACAATGGAATTCTCTGAATTAATTTCGTCGACAAACTAATATTAAATCTAATTTTTAAAAGATGCATATACCTACTCAAACATTGGATTTTTTCCCTGTCGAGGTGACATCTGTGCGAGAACACTGTCACGTTATGTATAAGGACTGTTGCTTTCATTGCTTACAAAAAACTTACTAATTTCTCAATAGATGGCGTTACAAAAATCTTCTTCGTTGCTTCATAGATGGCGATGCTAAAAGCAACTTATTTTCAAACGATCAGAAGGGCTACTCATGAAGTTGATCAACATTAATTTAAGATCAGCTTCAGACTTAAAAAATCTTAATTAAAAAATTGTATTAATTCATACAAAAATTAATGACAATTTAATACTAAACGATGATATTAACATTTTTATATGATTATATGTAGAGAAAGAATAAAATTAATTTATTATCGAGTACTGATTTATACATATTTAAGATTATGGCAAGATAAGCACGTATTAAGAATGTGTCATGAGTAACCCCCCAATTTCTCATTATTAAAACGTATAGAACCACTCTAAATTGCATTGATAAGGTAACTCAATAATAGGGCATAATTGGTGAAGAATAAAGTGATCACATACACCAACTGATGACAGGTCGTAAGTCCTGTAGGTGTCTTGAGTTCCTGGTTCTTCTATAATATTCCAACTTCGTCTCTATTGAGATGTTGAAAATTCGTCAAAAAAAAACTAAACTTAGATAATTCATAGCAATAAAAGTTAATAAATTGAGTCATGTTGTGCAGTTTCCGACTACTTGTACGGACAACACATGATTTTTTTGTTATTATTATTAAACAAATCAATACAAATTTACATATAAATTACAATTTAAAAGGATTACAAGTTCCATGATATGATTCATCCCACTTTAATTTAGATAAAATCTCGTATTAAAAGAGGGGAGTATCTATTTTGTATTGTTACATTCGCCAAAACATTGCTTACAAAACTACTAAAAAAAAATAAGAAGCTATAAAAAACAAGAATGAAATAAGCAATATTAAATCAGAACAATTTTTTATTTTATTATTAAATATATTATATATTTTTTTCGTGTCTAAGACTCAAAGGGAGTTCATTAAACTACTTAGTACCTTTATATTTATATGTACTAAGTGTATGATATATAAACGCGAAAATATACTGAATTAAGTAAATATTTACTAAGTTAATTGACTTTTCCCATAGTTTTGTTGTACGAGAATTCGAGATAAGTTTTTCCATTATCTAGGTATTAAGCGAAACTATTCGAATTCACTATTAGTTAGCAGTGAGGTAAAGAAGATTGGTATATCTATTCTGTTCACATCACACACTCAAACCATTATTTTTAATATTATTTATTTATGACACACTGAGATAATAAAAGCTGCGAGTCCGATTTATAGAAGTGGTTCCTTTCTTTTCTTCTAACATCGTTTTCGGTAATGATATATAAAAATAATATTTACTTTTCTAGTCTTTGAATTCGCTAAACAAAAATGTAAAATTCTGAGTATAAAGTTGTAGGCCTATAACTGTTAATATATTCTGAAATTTGGGGATCTGTAAATTGAGCGGATCCAAAGTTTAAGGGACGGACACACACACACACACACACACATACACACACACACACACACACACACACACACACACAGACACAAGAAATGTTCTACTCCGAATTCTGAGTAAATCCGTATATGAGACATATGTGCTGCGAAGCCTCTAAATTTGTGTTTTTTGACTTCAAAGTTGGAAAAGCCGTGAAAAAAGTTGACCCTGCATACAATTCCTTCATACACGCGTTCTGGATTTAAACTGCCTCTTCCTTCAAAAGAATTTCATTCTCTTGAACGAAACGACAGTTGGAATACACTTCCTACTTACCTACTCCTTTTACCTAATCTTCCTAACTCTTATCTTTTTTATATTTTAATATTATATGCAGATAACTGTGTTAAAAATATATTTTTGCAATTGTTAAATAATTTACATATATTTAATTTAAACTATTTAAAAGAACATTTAAAAGGTTTATAACCTGTTAATATAATTACTACACCTTATGCAATTTCATATTGTAAACTGTTGGTTCTATAAAATCAATAAAATAAAATAAAATATTAATATGGATTTTTTGATAGTTATTTTTATTAGGAGTAAATGAGAAAGTTCTGTTCTTGGTCCATAAACTCCCGCTCCAGATCTCTCTTCTGTTTCTTGTAGGTATGCAAAGGGATTACATATGTTGTTGTATTCGTTTTTTCACACACCTGTAACTTAACATGCATTCCTCTCTTTCACAGTCATTATTCGGTGCAAGAGATAATTATAATGTGGTTGCACTGGTCTAAAAAAGAAAATAATATATCTGCAGTATGTGTCTGTATTATATATTATTAAACTATCTCTTTCTCACTTCATGTATTCTGTCATGTACATATGCTCTTCAGGTGATATTGTAAGAATTCGTTAAACTGCACAATTTTTGTATAATGTGTCTATATATTAACCCAGATAATCCTATTGTACGATTTTTCGAACACTTGCAGTGTCACACGTTAAATTGACAATACTCTTAGTTTATTTTTTTATCGGTGATGTTTTTAGTGTATTTCTAATGCTAAGACAATACTTTCTCACTTACAACAGTTTGCAACAGGTTGTCGCTGTTAATTTCCGTGTTTTTGGAGTTTATTTTATTGATACTTATTTTGCAAAGATGTCGATACCACCTTCTGTTCGTAAAAGGTAAATAATTTTTAAAATGTTACAATTATAAACTTCATTTTTGTAATGTATATATGAAAATGATTAATTAATATTACTGTATGATTAAAATTAACTTCGCTTACAGATTAGGGTAGTTATAACTTCTCAAACAATAGTGTATGTTTAAACGTACAATAGGATAATACACAGTACAAACAGTGGTGTATACAGTACAAACGTGAAATGTGTCAAATGTTGGATATATATTTTTTTTGCTATTATAATTTCGTTTATAATTAATATTTTTTTCATTAATAATATTTTTTCAACCTATATTTTTTTTATTTTTACATCATCATTAACTGTTGATGAAATATTGACACTCTTAGAAGAGGATGACGAAGAAATTGAGAAAGAAAGATGTGTCGATATATTAATGCTTCCTCCAGAAAATGTGTGTGATTATAATACTGATGAAGATTCAGGGGATGAAGAACAAATGTCTCCATATCAGTTACCGGGATCTCAGTTAAGAGCTCCAGCAGAAATGGTGATTCGTCAAAATTCTGATGAAATAGAAGATGTTATTGGAACAACTAATGACGATGTTCAAGAGCCACGTTCATTACATGTAAGAAAGAATGAGTCATATATATTGAGAAATAGAGAATTTCAACCTGAGACAATGGAATCTTGGCCACCACTTACATTAGTTCACAACGAACAAAGTCCAGCAGAACTATTTGATCATTTCTTTGACAACAATTTGATGGAAATGTTACTAAATTTTACTAATAAATATGCATTTCAAAAAAATAAAGAAGCCAATATCACCAAAGAGAAACTCTAATCGTTTTTTAGAATTCTTCTTCTGAGTGGCTATGTGACATTACCTAGAAGACGCCTTTATTGGGAAAAAAAATACACCTGATACAAAAAATGATCTCGTAGCAGCAGCTCCAACTGAAGAGATTTACCGACCATTAGGTCTTGGCCCCTGTGTAGTACTAACCTACACAGATATAATACAAAATATAGCGAAATACCCGTATCATATATTTTGTGATAATTATTTTACCACAATTCCACTCGTTGAGGAGCTGACAGCAAGAGGCATCAGAGTAACCGGGACAATAGGCTGTTGAAATGTCCATTAAAATCAATTAAAGATATGAAGAATGAATCACATGGTGCATCTGATCAAAAGGTTACTCTCGTTAGATCCATATCAGTAACTCGTTGGCACGACAATAATGTTGTCACAGTCGCATCAAATGCTGTAGCAAGTGACCCATTCCACATGGTTTCAAGATATTCCCAAGCGCATAAAAAGAAAATAACTGTGAAACAACCAAATGCAGTTTATGTTTATATAAAGGAATGGGGGGAGTAGACAGACGTGACCAAAATATAGGTTTATACAAGATTGGTATACGTGGAAAGAAGTGGTATTATTGTCTAATAACTTTCCTGCTTGATGTTTCGATACAAAATGCTTGGCAACTCCATCGATACAAAGGTGGAAAATTGGAAGCAGAATAAAGCAACACGATGTAGAGTATGTCAAAAAAACATCGTTCTATAAGTGTAGAAAATGTGATGTGGCATTACACGTTGATTGTTTTATGAAAAAGAAGAATAATTTTTATTTTACTTTTTTCTGTTTTTCGCTATAATTATTTTGTACCTACATATAAGAATAATTTTGTAATACTTTGTAATCTGGTTGGTTGGAGAAGAAGAAATTGCCTAGTGGCAATAAGTCCGCCAGTGTCCAATATATTTGTTTATTTTATATCTAAAAAAAAAAACTTAACGAGACGCTCAACTTTTTCATGATGAATACTGTAATAGGTGGTTTATGTTCCTAATGTTCGAATAATCGTACACTTTTCTTTTTGCAATAAAATAAAAATAAAAAAACATTTTTGTTTTTCTTCTTCTAGGACCTTATTTTTTTTATCACAAATTACCATATATTCGAAAATCAAGAATTTTCGAACAAAAAAAAGTTTCAGGATTATCTGGGTTAAAATGTCATCATTTTTCGGGTGTCCCGGGTAATCAATAATTCAACAGGCAACAATCTATGCGAAACTTCTATGCGAAAAATGCATTGTCACCTCAGATATAAGAATTGTAGCTTTCATTATTTACAAAAAACCAATTCTCTCAATAGATGGCGTTCCAACAAAATATATAAAAAATAATAAGATTGTTGTTCATAATTTCACCCATAGATGGCTGTAGTAAAAATTCCTTATTTTCAAGCGAAAAGAATTTCAGTAATACAATATATAGAACTTTCAAAATTGAATTGATAGGGATCTCATTAAAAGGCATAATTGGTGAACGTTGCGCAAGCGTATAAAGTGATCACGTAAACCAGCCGATGACAGGTCGTAAGCCCTGTAGGTGCCTTGATTTCCCGGTTCTCCTACAATAAATATTCCAACTTCGTCTCTATTGAGATAATTAAAAATCTGTTAAAAAATATCTCTGACTCCCGACAGGGAAAAAAATCCAATGTTTGCGCATATGCAATAATAAAAATATTCGACAACTTACAATGATCAACTATGTGGTTTACCAGCCATGTAGTCAGACGGTGGTGGCAGGTGGTTAGTAATTCAGTGGTTGTAAGTTCGAATCCTGCCACGACTCATTTCGTTCACCTATAGTAGCAAAAGCATAAGTTTAATTTAGGGAATATAATATGAGGATGTATATGTGCTTGTTACAAGAACATGTAGCGATGCCACACGACACAGCCAATGTTGTCAACATACGTCATTCGTCGGAGAGTCTCGCATCTCATTCGTATTAACGAAGATGGCCGAAGGACATCAGTTCCTGAACCAAATATACAGCACAGTTCGCCATTCGCATATCAGCCGACAGGACGACAACAATAATGTTGCAGATTTCAACGATTCGGTCATACGATGAACGACTCAAATTTTTGATACCAACAAACATTCGTTTAAAAGTTTTATTTTCTTCATGCGATTCTTTCATGAAAGTTACTTTTTTTCTAACATGTTTTATTGAAACTGCAATGAAGTCGGCATTCGTGTTTCACAAAGTAAGATATCTGACTCTTGAGTCATAAGTTTGGGTTCGATGTCCAGTGATTTTGGCTGTGGAAGTATTTCATTTTGGATTTCTGCGACGATATACAAAATCCTTACTTACTATTTTCTTCTTAACTACATATAATCCTAATTTTTATGACTAGTTGCATGTAACACATGAGATCCAACTGTCGATAGCGATAGTATGTATAGTTGAAGAATAAAAATCAAACTATAAACCCATAAAATTTTGAACAATGCCATAGACTCGCCTGTACTTGTCAACCTAGTAGGTATCCATGTTCCAGGTAGAATGGTTCGTAGACCTCAATTACTTCATATTCCAACAAGTAGAACAAATATCAGGAAAAATTCAACAATTACACGCATATGCAGCCAATATAACAATACATTCTCAGCTGAGATAGACATATTCAACGCAAAATATTACAGATTTAGACATGATGTTCTGAAGGTGATGCGCAACCAATATCCCTCTGTCCTGTCCTCCTAGTCTCTCTTCTCTCATTTCTCTTTCCTTCCCTAGTTGTTGTATATGTGGGTATATATGTGTACTTATGTATGTAGGTATGTGTGTGTGATGGTGTGTATGAGTGTGTGTGTAAGGGTGTGTATGAATGTGTGTGCATGAATTATTTTTAGCTTGTAACTGTTATTTATTTTTATATTATGTTGATGGAATGCTTTTTTTGGCTCTAACAATATAAAAATTATTTTGTATCATTAAACTGTAAATGAGCTGTAGCTTCCCAAAGAAAATAAATAAATAAATAAATAAATAAATAAATAAATAAATAAATAAATAAATAAATAAATAAATAAATAAATAAATAAATAAATAAATAAATAAATAAATAAATAAATAAATAAATAAATAAATAAATAAATAAATAAATAAATAAATAAATAAATAAATAAATAATTAAATAAATAAATAAATAAATAAATAAATAAATAAATAAATAAATAAATAAATAAATAAATAAATAAATAAATAAATAAATAAATAAATAAATAAATAAATAAATAAATAAATCCAAAGTATTGAAACTTTTAACACATGTTGGTATGTTTGTCAAGATAGTACAGTATGGAGGTCAGTCCTTTTTTCCTACCCGGAATATGAAAACAGCATGATGGTTCTGTATGTATGTTTGGATATTAAGATCCTATCAAACTATTAAGTCTTCTTACATATTGTGTATAGGCGACTGCCCTACAAATTGTATGAAGCAATGTCGTCACTAAATTCAACTTTTATAAAAATTGTTAAAAAAAAATTGAGATGTACAAATACAATGTTAATATTTTTCATAGAAAATTAAATTATCTAGTTGGGGTGATTCGGCTTTTTTCGATATTTTTAAAAAGTTTGGAAATATAGGCAGTTAAACTCATAAATTTATCATAAAAAATTTTTTTTCTTAATAAAAAATGTTTGAGAAAATTTATTTGAGATTTTGTATTTTTCTATGTTTTTACCAATTATCAGCGTTCTAGCTATTATGGTTTCTGAGATATATGGAAAAATAAACCAAAATTTCAAAAGTTGATAAGCCCTGACTGAAACAAAAATTCACAATTCTGAGTATAAAAGTTTCACACACACCCACACACACACACACAAAACTCACATAAAATGTTCTACTCCGAATTCTGAGTAAATCCATGTATGGGAACATATATGCTGCGAGGCCTCTAGTTGGCGTTATTAGCATGCAAAAAGTCCACTACGCCATACAAAATTTTCCTTCGTACACGCATCTTGGTTTAATAATGTCGATTCATTCAGAAAATTGAATTCTCATGAACGAATCGACATTTGGAAAAAAACTAGGTAAGCGTCGAATTGCACACAATAAGTAAGGCCCCGTAACGTCTATATTGTGGCAGATTAATATTGGGTACATTTTCTGGTGATTTTCTTGATGCCCGAGAAAATCGTTAAATAATTGGTTATAGACGATACTACCATTTCAGGAATAGACATCAGACTGAACGATTCGTTACTTTGAACGATATTCGTCATAACTATCACAATATTGTTAACTGTTTAGAAATAAAAGTAAAATTAATATTGACCCAAACATCTGTAAATTTGTCGAGTATTATGTTGTTATTTATTTAAACTGAAAATAGATGTAAATCAATTAAGTCCTCTTATTATGAAACCCTTCATCACTCAATTACTATTCCTAATATTTCTGACTGATAATCAAAAAATTTCAAGGTGATGCAGCTTCCAAATATTTTTTTTAGAAATGAAAATTGTTAGTTTTTCGTTCACTTATAATTATGTTATTTTCAGCAAAGAAAAATGAAGGTAATTTCATTTAAAGGTTGACGACCTCTCAAATTAATTAACACAACATAATGAAAACATTAAATAAAATTAAAACAATTTAAAATTTTATAGACCCTGTTCTTGTACAAACGGGCGGCAAATTGTATATTTATTCTTGTTCTCTTTTTAAATATAAAATAATGAAAAAACTTATATCTTGTTAATTTTGTTTTGTGCGTGAAAACACACTAATTAAGTTTGATGTACAGTAGTACAATTAATTCTGTTTTTTTATCTTTTTAGTTTTAACGAACAGTATTATGGAGATGAAACTCCATAGAAAATCATTAATTTATTAAAAACGAGTGGGTTGTGGCCAACACTAAACTCTCCACACCATAGTAAGCATTCATTTTTTCTTCTTGAAATGTTGACAATCTCTAAATGCAATTTTTATGATATATTATACATTTCTATTAGATTCTTAAACAAATATAAGATTCCCAGATGACAAAAGTTTTCACAATACACCATACACACAAAAATATTGTCACGAAACTTATAGTATGTATTTTCTACAGAATTCCTGTTGAGAAATTTTAAGTAAAATTGCATTACTAGCAAGATGAGCATGTACGAAATAGTGTATAAATGTTGTTGAGGCGATGTATGTGTCAAGATAGAAGAATACGGTGTTCGGTTCTCACTGCCTACCCATTGAGGAAGATAGAAGTGGAGAGTAAAAATACACTTATCTATAGAGACACATACAATATCAATATGAAGTTAATCACTCAATTTTCCCATACAGAAGCTATTTTATTTCTGTTATATACATTTTTCATATAAATATGAAATTTATTTCACATTGATATGGCAAACCATAGATTTTTTTCTTAAAATTTTGACAATCCTTGAATGCATTTTTGATGGGTATATTTTTGTTGTATCGAAATTTCAAACAGTATACAAAAAACACGATTTTCCAGGCCGTGAGAGCATTTTGAAAATTTGGACAGATGAAATCATAGAGAAGAAATTAACGGATATCTATGGAAAACTAATCAGCTCTAGGTCTATGCTCTTTACACATATTATGTTAATATGAAGTCAATCGGACACAAAAAAAAATTCCGTACGCCGAACGCCGTACGCCATACGCCATAGTGCACACTCTCTACATGCCCGTTGAGAAATTGATGTAAAAAATATGCTTAAAAGTTGTGAAATCATGACTCTCCACTATTCCATAGTATGGAGAGTAATAAATATTAATATACACTTCTGCGCATGTGGCAAGTTTATTACCATATGGCATTTTCTTCCAACTGTTCAGTTTTTCCACCCCATAGAAGAGATATTTTTTCTTCTCCTCTGCTGGGGATCCAACCCAAAATGTTTTTGGTATATAATAATAATAATAATTGTTTTATTTCCTTTTAAAAAACAGATAACATAGGAAATGGTAAAGTTTGGAGTGCCTCAGGGATCGGTGCTCGGACCAATTTTATTTATTTTATACATAAAACAACTTGATAATATAATTAAAAATCAAGGATTTGACTCTTTCGCTTACGCTGACGACCGCTTGTTATTCAAATTTTGTAGTCCCATGAACAAAAACCGTCTGGAAGTGGATACTGCTGAGTTCATCGAAAAAGTCGCTACGTGGATGTCTCATAACAAGCTAAAATTAAACCCAACAAAAACAGAGTTTATGTGGGTAGCTTCACAACACCTCATTGAAAGTACTCCTATTAACATCAACGGAGAAAAACTCTTGCCGTCTGCAAGTGTCAAGTTTTTGGGTGTACACTTAGACAATAAGTTGTCTCTTGACCTGCAAATCTCTAAAACAGGCAGTTCATGCTTTTTCCAACTAAGACAACTGAAAAACATTCGTCGAAGCCTTCCCAAAAATGAGACAAAAACACTTATAAATGTTTAAGTTGTGTCTCAGCTAGATTACTGTAATGGCATCTATGATGGATTGCCAAAGTATCAGCTCGATAGATTACAGATGGTGTTTAGTGCAGCGGCAAGGCTCATTTATGGAGCGGAAAAACGATGTCACATAACTCCACTACTTAACGAATTGCATTGGTTGAAGTGTCCAGAGCGAGTTGACTACAAAATCTGCTTTACGGTGTTTAATGCTTTAAATAACCTAGCACCACAATACATACAAGAGCTGTGTCAGAGAAAAGATCTCTCTGGGAGGCATCTCACACTTAGGTCTTCTGGATCACAGAGTACCAACTCCCTAAAGGAGTTGGACAGAGCCAATAAAGCGGCTTACTATGATCGATGCTTTGGTGTGAGTGGTCCTATAAAGTGGAATAAATTGCCTCTAGATGTCCGCAGTGCAAATAGTAAGAGTACTTTCTCTAAAGGACTGAAAACAGTTTTGTTTCGTAGAGCAATATAATATCTATCTAAATAACAGCGCCCTTGGAATGATCTTGAATCATTAAACGGCGCTATACAAATTATTATTATTATTAACAATATTGAAATATCTTGAATTTATACAAAGAAAAAAAATATCTATAAATAAGTATATAATATCTGAATTCACCCATTTTTGTGGTAGGTATATAGGTTGTGTTCCACTAACCTTTTAAGGCAGCCAATTTATTTTTTGTTTATTTTGTAGTTTTCTTTCGAAACAAATATGTGGTCTGAATGAGGAAAATATAAAGAAATAAAAGATCTAAATGTTGCACCCTTTAAAAGAAAAAAAGAAAATTCATTTACTCGAGAAATAGATTGACCATAAATATTTAGTAATTTAAGTCAGATAGTACAGATTTGTAAAAAAATAAAAAAATTTATGCATAGGAAACAAACTACATCACATGGAAAAACAATTTTTTACATCAAAAACATATTAAGATATACATATAAAATAATTATTTAGTTTTAAAACTTTAATCTTTGATTTTTTTAGTTTGCAAACGCTCCCATTCACCGGTATCGTTTAATCCGTGACTTGTGACGCTTATCACGTCTCACAGATCCAGACTAAAAATACTATTTAAAACTATGTATCCACCGGGAATCGAACCCGGAACATTGGTTCAAGAGTCAGATATCTAACCAATCGAGAAACGAAGACCAACAAATCTAATAAATACGGTTCGATTATCAGGAGCACATAGGATAAGGCGGAAAATTAAAGACCAAAGTACTGTACATATGAAGATGAAATAAGTTCCATATACCAGGAAAACATAACGTGCAGGTCATCATTGACGGGTTATTACTAGTTAAATTATAATTTGATGTATGATCAATATACATATAAAATAATTATTTAGTTTTAAAACTTTAATCTTTAATTTTTTTAGTTTGCAAACGCTCCCATTCACCGGTATCGTTTAATCCGAGACTTGTGACGCTTATCACGTCTCACAGATCCAGACTAAAAATACTATTGAAAACTATGTATCCACCGGGAATCGAACCCGGAACATTGGTTCAAGAGTCAGATATCTAACCAATCGAGAAACGAAGACCAACAAATCTAATAAATACGGTTCGATTATCAGGAGCGCATAGGATAAGGCGGAAAATTAAAGACCAAAGTACTGTACATATGAAGATGAAATAAGTTCCATCTACCAGGAAAACATAACGTGCAGGTCATCATTGACGGGTTATTACTAGTTAAATTATAATTTGATGTATGATCAATATACATATAAAATAATTATTTAGTTTTAAAACTTTAATCTTTAATTTTTTTAGTTTGCAAACGCTCCCATTCACCGGTATCGTTTAATCCGAGACTTGTGACGCTTATCACGTCTCACAGATCCAGACTAAAAATACTATTGAAAACTATGTATCCACCGGGAATCGAAACCGGAACATTGGTTCAAGAGTCAGATATCTAACCAATCGAGAAACGAAGACCAACAAATCTAATAAATACGGTTCGATTATCAGGAGCACATAGGATAAGGCGGAAAATTAAAGACCAAAGTACTGTACATATGAAGATGAAATAAGTTCCATATACCAGGAAAACATAACGTGCAGAAGGTCATCATTGACGGGTTATTACTAGTTAAATTATAATTTGATGTGTGATCATTTGAAATATTACGATTTTCGTAATTTCATTAAAATAAAAAAAGTTTATGAACATATACCATAGTATTTTTTCACGAACGTTTAAGCCGAGGTGGCTCGGCAATACCAAGGTTTATAATTAAAGTAACCAATTAATAACATAAATCATCCCACACTATAACATTTACCGCGTTGCCACCCGTGTACATGTTTGGAAACATTGTAAAATAACTGCAACTCAACCCACACATGTAGAGTTGCAGTGATTTTAGGTCATTGGGTCAGGTCATTGTAATTGAATTTTTGTGGAAAAATCCTTTGTTTTATGTTCATTTATTTTAAAAAGGATTTCCATTCTGTTAACACAAAAACTTTATAATCATTAAAATAAAATTTGATTGGGAGTACAGGAAGGATGTTAACCAAGGCACATAAAACTATATACGGACTACACTGGCGAACACCTACACAAACTGTATATGAAATAGTAACAGAACCCACAATACAACAGATTATAAACTATGAAAAAATAATGTACATTTATAAAATCAAACATGACTTACTTAAACAAACACAACACACTCCTGGAAACTGTTAGTGACATACATAACTACGACACTAGACAAAGAAACAACCTAACAAACTGTATATGAAATAGTAACAGAACCCACAATACAACAGATTATAAACTATGAAAAAATAATGTACATTTATAAAATCAAACATGACTTACTTAAACAAACACAACACACTCCTGGAAACTGTTAGTGACATACATAACTACGACACTAGACAAAGAAACAACCTAACAAACTGTATATGAAATAGTAACAGAACCCACAATACAACAGATTATAAACTATGAAAAAATAATGTACATTTATAAAATCAAACATGACTTACTTAAACAAACACAACACACTCCTGGAAACTGTTAGTGACATACATAACTACGACACTAGACAAAGAAACAACCTAACAAACTGTATATGAAATAGTAACAGAACCCACAATACAACAGATTATAAACTATGAAAAAATAATGTACATTTATAAAATCAAACATGACTTACTTAAACAAACACAACACACTCCTGGAAACTGTTAGTGACATACATAACTACGACACTAGACAAAGAAACATTAGCAATAGAACAGACAGACTAAACAAAGGACTATTATCCACCAGCATTAATTTGTATAATCACCTACCAGGTGACATTAAGCACTGCCAAAAACTCCGTTTTTTCAACAAAAAAAAGCTAAAACAACACATACTGCATGATACCCTGTACACCCGGCTAACTGTTTTGGGCTCCACTATGGTTGAATTTTCATTTTTTTTGTAAACTTCATTGTAATGTTATTGTTAACCACATTGTATAACATGTATTAATATAACAAAATGTTAATACAAACCAAAATGTATGTCAACACTCATACCAGCAAACCCTGTCTGTGTTGAATTTAAAAAAAAAAAGCGGTTGTAATTACTTTCACTAGTGTATTTGAAAAATTTCTCTTGACAATGAGCGACATCTGTTGTCTAAGGAAAAAAGTGTGGGAAGAGATGCCACCAGCAACCAGCCACTAGCAACATTCATTACGAGATCCCTAATTACACAGCATCTCAGACCAGACTCTGAAAAAACTCTTTTGCTTACAATATTAGATATATTATTTCTTTGGCTCTTCTTTGACACTAAAGCGACGCCCACAGGGAGACTAAAATATATCATTAAGCTGAATCTATAAACGTAAAAGGAAAATATATATTTCGTCGTCCTTCGTGGATCAGTTGGTTATAAATCTGACTTCAGAGTCAAAGGTCCAAGTTTAATATCCGGTAGACCAAGAGATAAACTAAAAAAAAACTTAAAAATGATGAAAAATAACACGACAACGATCACACAAACACACTTAATTTAAGAAAGATGTTGAAAATGTGATTTAATGTTTCAGGACGGTCTTCGAAGAAGAATGGACAAGTTAAAGAATTCAATAGAAGAAGCGCACAGAGCTGTAAATCAAGAAAGAGAAAAGAACGTCAGTTTGTTACATCTCATCTTTCCGCCCGATATTGCAAAGAGACTTTGGTTGGGTAAGTTTCAAACATTTACTCATCTGCATAATACGTAGGTATTGTACATATTACTTAGCACATTTGTTCACTCATCTGCATTATATGTATAGTAGTCGTCAAAGTCGCAGGCAATTATTTTGGGAAGCCATAGAATGATTTCTCAAGTCGATATGTCTTCTTTGCCCATGCTCATGCTTAATGGCTCAGCCATCTCTTTCTTGTGAAGAGAGACGAATTTGCATGCAAAGGGGTCGGTGTGATTCTAGCGAAACGTATGGGGAAATGTATGAAAGAGTACAAACTTGAAAGTTCTAGACTGATGTGGGTAAGGCTGAAGATCGGAATTACAAGCGTTTTCCTAATAGTAGGATATGCGCCTGGAAACTTCGACAGTGAAAGTGAAAAGGATGACTTTTGGAACAGTGTGACCGAAATAATAAATGAGAAAAAAGATAATGAAAGAGTGATTCTGGCTGGATGGGATGGAGTCCATAGGAAAGATTATGAATCTGTCCTTGGACCCCACGGTGATAGCAGAGTGAATGACAATGGTAAGAGATTACTGGAAGTGTGCTCGGAAGGGAATTTATTTGTGGCGAATTCAGTATTCAGCCACAAAAGAGTTCACCAGTATACATGGGAAAGGGGGAATGAAAGGTCGATAATAGACTATGTATGTGTTGACGCCGCACTAAGGAAAGCGACAGTGGACACTAGAGTGTACAGGGGCGCGGAGCTGGAGTCAGATCACTACTTGGTGATATCAAGAATTGTTCTGTTTACTGGCTGGCGCTCTAAAACCCACCGATGTGAACCACCGAAGCGAACCAAAGTAGAAAGGCTGCAAGATGAGAGTGTAAGAAAACAATATACGAAAGATACGGAAAGTGAACTTCTTAGAGCAATACACAGGAGTGAAAATATCGAAGAAGCATGGACGACACTGAAAGAGACCGTATGTAATACAGCGAAAAAGGTATGTGGTATTGCTAAAAGAGGTGAAATGAAAGGCGATGCATGGTGGAATGAGAGAGTTAAGATAGTTGTGAGTGAAAATAAGAAAGCATGGATGGCATTAATAGCCGCGAAAGGATCGAATAATGAAGATAGAGCAAAAGAGAATTATAAAGTGTGCAAGAAAAAAATAAGAATTATAAGTGTGTGTCAAAGACACAGTAAAAAGGGAAAAAGATGGTATAAAAGAGAAAGAAAGCCTGAAAATAGCCAACGACTTTCCTGGAAACATGAAAATGTTCTGGAAAGGCGTAGCGAAAAGAAAAAATGGAACTGTGAAAGCTTCGAAAGGAATAAATGATAAAGATGGAAAAATAATTATGGACGAAGACGGCGTGAAAGAACGATGGAAGGAATATTTCAAGGAACTGTATGATAGCGGAGTAAGTGGGGACGTGAGTCAGAGAACATGGCAAGTAAGCGAAAGTGATAAGGATGAAATAACGCAAGAAGAAGTGTTTGAAGCAGTAAAACACGCAAAAGCGGGGAAAGCTGCCGGATATGACAGTGTATCAGCTGAACTTATAAAATATGGCGGCGAACAGACGTTGGAGTGGTGTCTCTCTCTTTTCAACAAATGTTGGGAAGAAGGACACACTACCTCAGACTGGAGAAATACAGTCGTGGTACCTTTGTATAAAGGTAAAGGATCGAAGCTCGACTGCAAAAACTATAGAGCCATAAGTTTATTAAGCTCAGTTGGTAAGATGTATGCAAGGATCCTGGATCAAAGAGTGCGAAAGATTACAGAAAACAAGATATGGGATGTCCAAGGTGCGTTTGTGGGCGGCAGAGGATGTATAGACCAAATTTTTTCTCTGCGCACGGTCACAGAAAAGGTTCTGGATAAAAATCAGAAAATTTTCTGTGCCTTCATAGACCTAGAAAAGGCGTATGATAAAGTTGTTAGAGAAAAATTATGGGATATACTAGCAGTGTATGGAGTGAAGAGCAAACTAATACGCGCAATCGCGTCATTATATGAGAACAGCGAAGCATGTGTTCGTGTCAACGACACAGTGACAACGTGGTTCTCTATAAATAATGGCGTTAGACAAGGGTGCGTGCTATCTCCATGGCTCTTTAACTTGTACATTGATTTCTGCATAAGAGCCCTTAAGGATGAAAGCAAGGGTCTGAAATTGAGTACCGTAATGGTGCGAGATTTGATGTATGCAGACGATAAAGTTATATAAGCAGAAAGTATGGAAGAGTTACAGTATCTTGTAAGTATGGTATATGAAGGATGTATAGAGAACGGACTTAGGATGAATGCCAGCAAATCAAAGACAATGGTTTTTGAAAAGAGTGAAAGCAGAACAGCGTGTAAAATAAGAGTAGAGAATGAATGGCTCGATCAAGTCGATGAATATGCATACTTGGGAAGCATATTTCAACGGAACGGACGACTCGATAAAGAGATCGAAAGAAGAGTTATGGCAGGAAACAGAGTGAATGGAACACTAAGACCAATTATGAATGATCGCAACATATCAAAGGATGCCAATGTTGCCATTCATAACGCCATCGTAGTGCCAACCTTGACGTATGCAAGTGAAACCTGGACTTGGCAGAAGACGCATGAAAGTAGAATAAATGCAGTTGAAATGAGATCGTTAAGAAGGATTTGTAATAGAACGATGTATGACCGGGTAAGAAATGAGGACATAAGGAAAGAATGTAAGATGAAGAAAGATGTCATTACTAGAATGAAAGTGAACACATTGAGATGGTTTGGTCACATGGGGAGAATGAATGAGGAGCGCCTGACGAAGAAAATATACAGAGCGGAAAGGAATGGAATGAGAAGTCGGGGACGCCCAAGAAAGGGATGGCACGACCATGTGAACGAAATTTTGAAAGACGGAAATGTTAGAAGTGTGAGCAATAGACGAACATGTATGAGACGATGCATGAATGTGGACGAGGCGAGAGATGCATGTCAGGATAGAAAGATGTGGCGTTCGGTTCTCTCTGCCTACCCCGCAAGGGACATGGCGTGATGGTATGTATGTCCAGTCTGTAAAGGACCTGGGAGTTCACCTTGACTCTAGTCTATCCTGGTGGAAGCAGATTGGCGAGGTTAGCCGTAGGTCGTTTGCCACTCTTCACTCTCTTAAGAGACTGCAGCGATTTCTATCTACTGAGATAAAAACCCTGTTGATCCAGTCCTTGATTTTTCCTATTTTTGATTATGCTGACGTCTGCTATCTCAACATCAAATCTGAGTTCTTATCTAAATTAGACCGTTTTCAGAATGTCTGTATTAGATACATCTTCGGTCTGAAAAAGTATGACCATGTATCGGAATTTCTGGGCTGGTCTTCAATGCGCAAACGCAAGGATATTCACACACTCTGTCTTCTCTATAAGATTTTGCATAGTGAGGTGCCACCAAAGTATCTCAGAGACAGGTTTCATTTTTCATCGGAGCATGGTCTTCCTATGAGATCGGGTAATCTTGTGATTCCCTCCCACCGATCGGACTTCTACACTAATTCTTTTACTGTCCATAGTGCCAGGCTCTGAAATCAACTTCCCGTTGATACTCGAACCTTACCATCATTTTTTTCTTTAAAACAGCGGGTGAAATCCTGATGTCTCTCTTCCCTCCCTGCCTCATTTTCCTCCTTGCCACTATCTCCGCCCATTCCTTTTTTTCCCTTCCCGTCCCCCCTAAATGCATATGTGTGTATGTATGTATGTGTGTGTATATGTATATATATGTTCTTATTTATTTTTATATTAGTTTTATTCTCTAAGGTTGACTGGAAGATGTTAATTTCATTAACAAGTCCGCCTTTTGGCTTTTTTAATGTTTTATCTTGTTCTTGTTTGTTTGTACTTATTTTGCTATGTTATTTTAGCCAATAAAGTATTATTATTATTATTAGTATATATTACTGAATACATCTGTTTACTCATCTGCATTACATGTATAGTACATATTACTTAGTACATCTGTTTACTCATCATTCAGTGGTTCTAATGGGAACTGATGGCAGCCTCTTACAAATCATAAAAGATCAAGTTGGTGAATATTACAGAGGAAGAAAAATACAAAGATAACATAAGTAACAACATTAGTCCAGGGTATTGGTACACAAAGTGAGGTAGAACGAGGGTATCCCAAACATACCTTTACAATGTTAAAGATATACCTAAATCGGATATTAATGACACATTTATTTATTAATTTATTTGGGACAATAACAGCTTTATATTATAAAATGAGCATTAACAATGAATTATTAATTATATCATAAAACATGTCCACCGCCAAAATTATCTTTTCTTTACACCATATTGCAAAATAAATTACGCACATAATAATTATATAAACAGATGTTTAAACTATTTCAACAGTCTTGACTATTACAACAATAACAAGAAATTAAAGTTCATTAGTCTTATATCTAATACAATTATTAAATGCTGAAATACATACAGAGCATAGATTTTTATTATAATATACTAGATGTAGTACTCCGTGCAAAAAGTGAGTCATGGAATATCGCGAGTTTGACATTTTGGTTGGCAACATATTGTTTTACTTACATTACAACACATTCTAGATAACTATTCCTTAATATCTTAATAAACAATGTGTTTTTTTCGACAAATAAATCCGAAAACAATTCACATTAGTCGTTATTCTCTATAAAATATCGATGTGGTCTGCCAGTCAAAACGTCAAAAATCCCGTGGAAAAATGCCTCACTTCGATTCATACAAAATTTTCTAACTACGACATCTAGTATATTATGATAAAAATCTATGATACAAAGCAAGAAAACAAATAAAAATAAATCATATATATATTATGAATAGAAAACCCTATCATTACCTACAAAACGGATCTTTTTGCATATCGTCCAGTTTGCATTTTTCACCGTTATTGTAGTATTTCTTCTCCTTCCATTTTTATACTGTGGATATGTTTTTCTCCTAAAAGTTCTGAATGTAATATTCGTTCAATGAAATCATATCCATTTCAATTTATACTGCTGTCCTTTGAGAAAAGTTTGAAAACTGCCACCACTGATAGTTCCAATAAGATTATTGACAAAGTCGACTCTTAAAGGTCATCTTTTATTGTCCGCTTGGCATTCCGACCTCGGTGCTCTACCATGAAAGGGGCGCGTCCACTACCAAGGGGGGAATATGGGGCTAGTGGACTTGGTATTCATGTCGCAGTCCGAGGGTTCGCTTTCAGACACGATATCATTTTCGATAATCGAAATTTCAAACCGCCCCCAATGTCTCTTATTTTTCTCCCAAATTGAGCCGTCACCCTCGAAATGACCCTCGAAAATACCCAAAAATATATTAGCTTTTTTGCTGTTGTGTATTGCCTACATGAAAATACTTTTGCCCAACGACCACTTACGTCCGAAGCTCGCAAGAGACTGAAGCACACATACATCCTACATTATATTTTTAAATGTCTGAAAGATTTATTTATCAACATGGTCTGGTAATTCCGCCTTGTTTCTGATAAAAAAAATAAGCACCATTATTTCCTTTATTAAAACTGTATCTGTTATTTACAAATTTTCTTTATTTTATTTTATTTATTTATTTATTTAAAAATTCAACACAGACAGCGTTTGCTGGTATGAGTGTTGACATACATTTTGGTTTATATTGACATTTTGTTAGATTAATACATGTTATACAATGTGGTGAACAATAACATTACAATGAAGTTTACAAAAAAAAAAAAATTGAAAATTCAACCATAGTGGAGCCCAAAACAGTTAGCCGGGAGTACAGGAAAATCTATTTGAAAGCACTATCATGCAGTACGTGTTGTTTTAACTTTTTTTTTGAAAAAATGTAGTTTTTGGCAGTGTTTAATGTCATCTGGTAGTTGATTGTACAAATTAATGGTGGCTGGTGGATAATAGTCCTTTGTTTAGTCTGTCTGTTCTATTGCTAATGTTTCTTTGTCTAGTGTCGTAGTTATGTATGTCACTAACAGTTTCCAGGAGTGTGTTGTGTTTGTTTAAGTAAGTCATGTTTGATTTTATAAATGTACATTATTTTTTCATAGTTTATAATCTGTTGTATTGTGGGTTCTGTTACTATTTCATATACAGTTTGTTAGGTTGTTTCTTTGTCTAGTGTCGTAGTTATGTATGTCACTAACAGTTTCCAGGAGTGTGTTGTGTTTGTTTAAGTAAGTCATGTTTGATTTTATAAATGTACATTATTTTTTCATAGTTCATAATCTGTTGTATTGTGGGTTCTGTTACTATTTCATATACAGTTTGTTAGGTTGTTTCTTTGTCTAGTGTCGTAGTTATGTATGTCACTAACAGTTTCCAGGAGTGTGTTGTGTTTGTTTAAGTAAGTCATGTTTGATTTTATAAATGTACATTATTTTTTCATAGTTTATAATCTGTTGTATTGTGGGTTCTGTTACTATTTCATATACAGTTTGTTAGGTTGTTTCTTTGTCTAGTGTCGTAGTTATGTATGTCACTAACAGTTTCCAGGAGTGTGTTGTGTTTGTTTAAGTAAGTCATGTTTGATTTTATAAATGTACATTATTTTTTCATAGTTTATAATCTGTTGTATTGTGGGTTCTGTTACTATTTCATATACAGTTTGTTAGGTTGTTTCTTTGTCTAGTGTCGTAGTTATGTATGTCACTAACAGTTTCCAGGAGTGTGTTGTGTTTGTTTAAGTAAGTCATGTTTGATTTTATAAATGTACATTATTTTTTCATAGTTTATAATCTGTTGTATTGTGGGTTCTGTTACTATTTCATATACAGTTTGTTAGGTTGTTTCTTTGTCTAGTGTCGTAGTTATGTATGTCACTAACAGTTTCCAGGAGTGTGTTGTGTTTGTTTAAGTAAGTCATGTTTGATTTTATAAATGTACATTATTTTTTCATAGTTTATAATCTGTTGTATTGTGGGTTCTGTTACTATTTCATATACAGTTTGTTAGGTTGTTTCTTTGTCTAGTGTCGTAGTTATGTATGTCACTAATAGTTTCCAGGAGTGTGTTGTGTTTGTTTAAGTAAGTCATGTTTGATTTTATAAATGTACATTATTTTTTCATAGTTTATAATCTGTTGTATTGTGGGTTCTGTTACTATTTCATATACAGTTTGTTAGGTTGTTTCTTTGTCTAGTGTCGTAGTTATGTATGTCACTAATAGTTTCCAGGAGTGTGTTGTGTTTGTTTAAGTAAGTCATGTTTGATTTTATAAATGTACATTATTTTTTCATAGTTTATAATCTGTTGTATTGTGGGTTCTGTTACTATTTCATATACAGTTTGTTAGGTTGTTTCTTTGTCTAGTGTCGTAGTTATGTATGTCACTAACAGTTTCCAGGAGTGTGTTGTGTTTAAGTAAGTCATGTTTGATTTTATATTTCATAGTTTCTTTTCATCTGTTGTATTGTGGGTTCTGATACTATTTCATTTGAAATAATAATAGAGACAAATTTTTTTTTTATTGAGTATCATAATATGAACATACACATAGTACAAATATTTAAATTAATACAATTTTTTTTTTCAATAGGTACTATCCCAAAAAAGTTAAAAACTTGTGCTTGGGACAGGAGAATATTATAGGAGAACCAGCAACTCAAGGCACCCACAGGTCATAGAAACTCAACCATAGAACCAGCAACTCAAGCCCAGCTTCGTCTCTATTGAGATGTTAAAAAATGTATATGTTGAAATATTTATGTCAAAAATGCACAGTTGGTAAGCCGTTCGGTTTCTGTGCGGGTATCCTGGGTTCGATTCCCAGCAGAGGAGAAATTTATTTAAATTCATTTCTCACGTAAATATTGCTTCTCTGGGCTGGAAACATTGATTAGTAATAGATTAATCGACTTTAATTTTCTTGGGTTGTCCCTGACTTTTGGACTTCACCGATTTAATATTGCCTCCTCTGCCTCATGTCAATTCTGTCAGTGCCCAGATCAAACTTCGGAACAGATCCTGTGGGATCGTTGCCATCCAATGGTGTCCTCTTATAGATCGGAGCTCCTCGTTGCTGTCTGGGCCTCTGTGGTGACTGCTAACTTTAGATATTCAGTTTATAATAAATTAATACACGCGTTTTCACTAACACATTTTATTACAATTTACAGTAATTATATTAACAGAGAGAAGTACAATTAATATCAAAGAACCACAACGTGAGAGCACTATCGTTTATCAATCCAAACCGCAAAAAGCCCTTAACAAAACCCCGACCTACCTTTATATTCAATCCCAAATATTCCCGAATCATCCTTCGTATGATCTCGTAACTTGTTATACACTTTGCCTAATACCAGGCGCAACATCAATATATTACAGCCTCTTCAAGGTCCCATTGGTTACGCGTCCCATTGGTTATATTCCAACTTCGTCTCTATTGAGATTTTGGGGGTATATATTTTTTATATTTATTTATATCAGAATCCCTTCTATTACATTACAAATGTGCGTGTTTAAAAGAATTCTATTTTATTTAAAACATATACCTCCAAGTATGATATTGCTTATGTCTGTTCATTAAAGATTTGTTAATACATAATTTATAGTGATTAAGGGTATACTGCCAGTGACTACATATGCATTGGAGACCATGGCCCTTACAAAAAGAAATGTAGAAAAACTCAAATGCACACAGCGATCCATGGAAAGATCCATGGTTGGTATAAGCCTAAGAGACAGAATAAGAAATGAGGAAATTAGGAAAAGGACCAGAGTAACGGACGTCATGGATCGCGTAGCTACATTGAAATGGCAATGGGCGGGACATATTGCTAGACAGGAACCCGCAAGATGGACCCCTAAAATATTGAGATGGAGACCTTGGGAAAGTAAGAGAGGCGTCGGAAGACCTCATAAAAGATGGTCTGACGACATAGCCGCTGTGGGGGGTAGAAATTGACTGCAAGCAGCAACCGATAGAAGGAAGTGGAAGAATATGGAAGAGGCAGTGGAAGACAGAGGGCTGAAGAAGAAGAAGAAGAAAAAGGGTTTCAATAAAAATAATTACTTACATGATCAACTCTGGTTTATTCAAAATTAATGAAATTACAATATAAATAATAACTTAATTAATTCGTGATGTCGTGGGTAGGAACTTATAGATAAAGATTTAACGCGACTCTACTATATTGAACGATCAACACATGAAATAAAGATCTGTCGATCAGCTCGTATCAATGACGGTGGGCTACGGTTCGTTGATCCTCGTCAATCTTCGGGAGCATTCGAGAATCCTGAGGCCATACATGTTGCAACCGACAAGGCGCTGCTGCAAAATGTTAAAAATTTGTCAAAAATACCATTGACTCCCGACAGGAAAAAAATCGAATATTTGCGAATATGTGATAAATTAAATTAAATTGGTTTTCACCGGATGAAAATGAATTGTCATCTGTAAATAAAAAAAAATAACAGTGAATTATTGTACTTTCTTGTCACAAAACACAAAATGGGTATAAAACCAATATATTGTATCAATTCAATTAGTAAAATTGCTTTTAATATATATATATACACAGGGCGGTTTCCACAGTTATGGGCGCCAGGCGCATTGAATTTAAATGGCACCCTTTTTATAATTCTAATTTCAATAAGAACATTTTTTAATTTGTCTGTCTCTCTGTTTGTACTGGAATTTGAAATCGACTTTCAATCCAAATTCCGAACTATTTGGGGCTCTGAAACTTTAAGAATTTGGGTATTTCCGATAACAATTCCAGCTAGATTCATTCGATATCTAGATTAATTTAACAATTTTGAATCCCCGTTTCAGTATCCCCGTTTTGAATCTATATATAGATGGTCTTCAACACTTTAGTTCACCATTCTGAGCGTTACCGGTCACATTTGCGAACTAAATTTAACAGAACGAAAAATCATTTTTTACTTTTTTCATCGTAATTCTGTGATTTTCATAATTTTATTTTTATTCTAGATTGTTATTCTTTCGATTTCTCATATTGGCGCTCCATATTTATTTGCGCCTGGCATAACTGCAATTTTTGAACCTACGATGACTCCCACTCTGTAGAACCTATGCATTTGATGTCTCAATGTTCACATATTGTTACGTTTAATTTGTAACCTTATCTGATATCATAAAACAGATATCAAATTTCAGATTAAATAACTACTATTAACCTATCAATTATTAATATATTGTCGAGAACAACAGTATGTATGGATATAGATGACCGATTTCGTTAACAAATAGCACAAGCATTTATGTTTAGTTTTCCTCAGCGCACCCTCCTTCAAAATGCGGGCAATTCAGCAGGTGTGACATATTCTCAGTCTCCCTAAACTCGTATGCTATGTACTGGTCATTCCCCATCTGTCCAAGTTTACCTAGCACCTTTCTACACCTGTCCATGTTTTTTTATATAAAAAGTGAATATGTCATCTTCCTACGTTCCCTAAAATAAGAATAAATGCTTGTGCTATAGGTGAACGAAATCAGTCGAGGCAGGATTCGAACTGGATTACTAGCCCAGCGCGCTAACCGCTCTGCCATTGATGACCCGTTGAGAGTATCTCTGTTGGCTCATGAAATTTTTCACTTCATATCCGTTGATTACGCAGCTCGACTCTTATATTTTAGCTAGTTGAGGTTAATGCTTTTATATTCTTCAGGGAGCTGTTTCAAAACTTGAGCCTTGATGATGGAAAAATGTGACCATAAAGCGGATTCAATATAAAAAGGTGTGGTCGAGCTGGAGTTCACTTCTTCGTTTCGTAGACCTAGTTGGTCTGTTCTTCAGAAACTATGCCTCCTGGGATGACGAAGTCCACCTATCATTCCATCTCTTGGGTGGTCTACCGGGTAGGCGGCGGCCAGAAGGTATTTCATTCGCTGCTATATCTAAGTCTAAGTCTATCACTGTCCATCCTGGCAACGTGGCCCATCCAATGGCTTCTTCTGGATCTACTCCATCGCACGATGTCATGTATTTCACATGTTTTCCTTATTTTTTACCAGTGATTGACCTTAGGACCTTCATCTCCGTTGTCCTTAGGAGCCCCTTGGTTCGTACGGTATCTGCTCGCGTTTCCACAGCATACGTCATGATCGGTCGCACACATGTCTTATATTATATTCTGACCTTATTGTCAATACGCATGTGTTAATTTTTCCAGATCATGTTTTTCAAACATCCAGATACGACAGATGCTTTATTTACTTTTTCGCGGACTTCAGTGTATAGGTCGTTATGGCAGCAGATCTCTACTCCTAAATATTTGAAACTCATTACTTGTCCCACGGGCTTATCATCAACAGTTAGCTTACACCTTGAAGGTTCAATAAAACAATATTATTTATTGCCCATCCAAAGTGTAAATCGTTGAATCAGGCAAATGCAGAATTTCAGCTGTAGGAATATATAGAATTTTACGATGCTATATTTCTATAGCTATACCATATAATATATATGTGGGTCCAATATCAGATGTGGGTCAGACTCCAACTCTATTCATTTTCCCTCGTAATCTTTTATTTTCTCCACCACAATTTCGTGGCGGTTTCCTTTTAATCGTCGCTTTCCATGAATAGAGGGACGGGGACAGTATCTGGGGGGTGAATCTAAACGGAAATTAGGCCCCATTCATCGGATGAAATTGAACAAAGACTCGACGACAGCACCGAGAACTGCGACGTTCTGACACAGTCGGCTGTCACAGATTTGGAAGGGTAGATAGTTTTCCAACAGTGTGAACAAACGCAGAAACAAATGACTATGTTTTTAAAGGTAAGCGTCCACAGTTCCGCATCGTATCAAACGGATTTTAGTATTATTTGTAATGGAATTCGTATAAGTGCTTCCACTGATCCATTACACACCAGCCACTCTGCATACAGATACTGTAACGGCCCGTTCACAAAATGCTATGTTAGCGACAAAAAGAATGCATATCACGAAAAGTAGCTCATAGAGCCCTCTTAATTGGCAATCTAGGTACCATCGTGCAAAAAGAATAATCGACGAATGTAAATAGAAATATATATTAAAATAATTAACTGCAATTGCAGTGCGTACTTTGACGTATGCCAGTGAAACATGGACGTGGCAAAAGATGCATGAAAGTAGAATAAATGTTGTGGAAATGAGATCTCTAAGAATAGTATGCAGTAGAACGATACAATAAGATGAAAAATATTATAATAAGATAAAAACGATATAATAAGATACATAATAAGATGGGTCGATGGCTGAGCGGTTAGCGCACTGGGCTAATAATTCAGTGGTCGCGAGTTCGAATCCTGCCTCGACCGATTTCGTTCACCTATAGCACAAGCATATATGCTTATTTTAGGGAACGTAGAAAGATGTATATGTAATTGTTTAACAAGGACATATTCATTAAAAAAAATGAGGACATAAGGAGAGAATGCAAGATAAAGAAGGATATTATAAGTAAAATGAATTGTTTGGGCATATTGAAAGAACAAACGATGAACGGTTGACCAAAAAAATATACATGGGTGTAAGAGATAGAGTATATAGCAGGGGCCGCCCCGGAAATGGATGGCATGACCATATGAATGATATTTTGAAAATAGGAATTAATATAATAGGTATAACGAGCTTGAACAATTAACGAGTATGTATAAGATGATGCATGAATGTATAGGATGTCAGGAAAGTGTACAAAAATATAGAAGTATGGCGCTCGGTTCTGTCTGCTTACCCCGTAAGCGACATAGCGTGATGGCATGTATTTATGTATTAATTTAATGTATAGGGTGGATAAATTTCAAGGGCCGATGTTGATTTTGAATAAAACACAAATTATTTAGGAAATTATTGACATTTCTTTTTATTATGATAATATTGGTATGGCTCAATTATGTATGAAACAAAATATCGGCCAAATGGCCGCCGCGGCCGCGGCGGCACACCTCCATCCGATGGTCCAAATTTTCGATGACGCTGAGCCATAATTGAGCTTCTGAGTCGTTAATGTGCCGAATTATCTCATCATTTAGCTCTTGAGTTGTTGCTGGCTTATCGACGTACACCTTTTCTTTCAAATAAATAAATAAATAAATAACCCCAAAGAAAGAAGTCCAACGGTGTCAAATCACGTGATCTTGACGGCCAATCGACATCGCCGCGACGTGATGTTCAATTCGGCCATCAAATTTTTCACGCAAAAGAGCCATTGTTTCGTTAGCTGTGTGGCAAGTGGCACCGTCCTGTTAAAACCACATATCGTCCACATCCATATCTTCCAATTCAGGCCATAAAAAGTTCGTTATCATCTCACGATAGCGAACACCATTCACAGTAACTGCCTGACCGGTCTCATTTTGGAAAAAATACGGCCTGATGATGCCGCCAGCCGGTAAACTGCACCAAACAGTCACTCTTTGTGGATGCATTGGTTTTTCGCAAATCACTTTTGGATTATCATTCGCCCAAATGCGGCAATTCTGCTTATTGACGAATCCACTGAGGTGAAAATGTGCCTCATCACTGAAGATGATTTTCTTCGAAAATTGATCATCCACTGTTGTCATTTCTTGCCACCATTCTGACCATTGACGGTTCCATGGTTCAAATTGAGTTAGTCTGAAATTGAGAAATGTCAAACGAAATGCTGAAAAAAACTTGACGTTTAGGTGTGGTTCACATTGAACATCGACTCTTTAAATTTAACCACCCGTTATTTGTAACAAAAATTATGTAAAAAATTTAGTTTTCTACAGTCCTCCTCCATAAAAATTTAATAATGCCAAATTTCTAACTCATTCGTGCTCACAGTTTGCTTAAAAAAGGGGTTCCGAAGTTTTTGTTTCACCTATGAAAATAAATATCTCTGACTATTTGTATGCGAAATGTATTGGAGTAAATGGATATCTTCCAAATGCATATTGATAATATGACAATAATCAGATAGATATGAATATACCTACATTGTCTTCTTACAATAATATAATCCAGTCAAATGACGTCTTGTAGTAAGGAGAGCGAGAACGAATATACAGTAAAGTTGTGTCTATAAGAAATAAAGGAGATTGATTGGTTGTTCGGAAAATCATTTCATCTTTTATATTTTTTTTTACAAAAAATATAAATAAAATCACTTAGATTATATATGATACAGATACCTAGTCAGCGCAATGAATATATGCCAACTAAAACTACGAGGAAACAGAAGAATTTCTAGTATACGTACACCTACCGACACGCACACCTACATAAAACGTAGACCAACCGATCTACCGCCTCACACACACATGTAAAAAAACTTGGCATACATTTGAATTCGAAATTTGTACTAGACGCGGCTTCTGTACATTATAATTCTATGTAAAATCATATTTTCTCCAACAGTGGATTTAATTATTGTATTTTTTTGCACCCAACTTCACGCATAAGCAACGTTGTCATTAACAATTACTACGGCTGATAAAGTAAGTATTAATAAATTGTTATAATTTAAAGCATATTATTCTTTTTGAGAGGTAGTGCGAACCCGCATACCCGTAGCCGGTTACACCACATTGTGAGATATCCCGTGATTGTATTGTTATTGCAAGTTGATGCAAAACATCTAATATTCATCTTCTTCGATGGCGCTATAGCCCTAAACGAGTATTGGCCTCCTTGAACTTTAGCCCCAAATTCCTGTCTGTCCTCAGCCGCCGACCTCCAGGTGGTTATTTGCAGGAGTTGTACCATATCCCACTAAACATCGTACTCTCATCTTGGTCTACCTACATGAGATTAAAGGAAATAGGGCAGAAGTGATCCAAAAATGGCGTCGGCTAATGAAACCTAGTCCAGGTTTCATTAGCCGACCATAAAATTGGCCTACGGAGAATAAAGTTATACAATCCCGAAATATTGGCATACGAAATTTGATTACTTTGTTGATTGACTTGTTAATGAGGAGTTTATCGTTGGCCACAACCCACTCGTTTCTCCGTGTACCTATCGATTTATTTTCCGGTAAATATAATTTTACAATAGATAATATATTGATTATTAAATAAATAAAGCAAGTCTCATAATCTAACGCCTATTGGACCAAAGTTCGTACAAAAATGTCCGAAGTCCATTATCGAATTTGACCGTTCTCGGTCATTAAAAACGCTATTTCGTTATTAGGGTCTAGTCTTGATAGTGTTCTTATAAAACGATGATGGGTCTATGGCAGAGCGTAGGTTAGAAATCCAGTGGTCGCGAGTTCGAATCCAGCTTCAACCGATTTCGTTCACCTATATGGCACAAGCATTTATGCTTATTTTAGGGAACGTAGGAAGATGTATAACTTGTTTAACAAGGACATATTTATTTAAAAAAAATCTATATAGGCGTAACAAAATTGATTTAAACACTGTAAAATTATCCCAATTCAAAATGGAATTCATCCATTGAAATAATTTCTAACTAAGTAAAAACGCCTATCTTTGATTTTCGTCTTTTATTTTCACCATAAAATAGAAAGACTTTTAGAACAAACTAATAGGCAGGTTGGTACTGGATAAAGATAGGTATATGAAGATTCTGAAGGTACCTGGCTGATAGTACCTGGCTGGATATTAGTAGCTACGGGAAATTGCTAGCAATAAAATGGAACTATTCAGCCGGAAGAATCGGAACCGTTACAAAAGTATCTATTTCCAACTAAATTTATTAGCCTCTAGACTTGTATAGTACCTATGTATATTGCGGGATACTCTCACTCAACTCATTCAGTTCTAAAACACCTACAAGCGGAAATTTCAGAGGAACTTTAGTGTCAATTGGATATTTTGAATTATCTTACATAGGAGATTCTGTGTTGAAAATCGAACCTTAAAAGAAGAGAACAAATAATATTATTTTTTTTGCTCCTTAGTATCCTCACTAACCCAAAGGGATACAGTGAGGAGTTAAAAAACATTTAAGAAGGAAGAACAAATAATATAATTACATCGAAGGACATTAGCTGATATGTTATACTTACAGTAATTGAAAAAATTAATAACACAAAATAATCCATCGACTTACTTCATTTGATATCATTTAATTGCCCATTACGTCACACCAGGAATCCACTACCATTTAAGTTAATCCACTACCATATAAGAATATAGACCTCTGTAATATTTTGTCTATTATTAGATTCAAATCGTTAGTAATAGAGTCCCTGAATGCTTCTGTGGCTTCTGGTAAGTAATGCTTTGCAAGCTCTCCTCTTTCTCTAACTATTTCAATGTGTTATTTAAGAATATAGACCTCGCTAAAATGTAAAATTATTAGATAGTAAATCATCAGTAAAAAAGTCCCGTAATGTCTGCAGATTCTGGTGATTAGTGCTTTTGCAAGCTCTCATCTTTCTCTTTCCATCCAATTTCTAATACCCTTTCCATTCATTTCCCTATAAATCTGATATTTCAATTAACACACAATTGATTATTTCTGTTAACTTAATTACTCATCTAATGAAGTGTAATATTATTTATGTATTTCTTGTTATTAAGACTGTTTGTTTGCAAAATAAAATATCTACATACATGTCAAAAATCAGGAATAAAATGAAACTTAATCACTGGATATTTTATTGAAGTGTCGTTTTATTTTGGTTCCCAGGTGAGACAATTGAGGCAAAAACCCACGACAGGGTGACCATGCTGTTCAGCGATATAGTGGGATTCACGTCCATATGTTCAACCGCCACTCCGATGATGGTCATCAACATGTTGGAGGATCTTTACAGTGTCTTCGATGTCTTCTGTGGACAACTCGACGTTTATAAGGTAACAGTAGCTAATGTATAAAGAAAAAAATATGATTTTTGAACCAGAATTCACTTAAAAAATCTCGATTTTCTAACTGTAATTCTGTTGTCTAGATCTTTTTTTCATACATTTATTTTTGAACTTTCAATACCAACCAACTAAATATTCACTGTGGTTATTTATTTATTTATTTATCTTATGGTCACAAAGTTAGTATATCACAACAATATGTCGCACTGTAGTGCCCGTCAAAAGTTAAAAAATAAAATCTATGTTTTCTAAATAATTGGCCGCTGCTTCACTCAGGGCCATAAATTCCGAGGGGTCCCCCCCAAAGGCTCTTAAAGCACACTCAGACACCACATGGCTCACAGTCTGTCTCTCCGCACCGCAGTCACACTCAGGAGAGTCCCGCCATCCACACTTGAAGGAGAAGTCGGCGCATCTGCCGTGTCCAGTCCGCACTCGGTTAAGTGCTGTCCAGATTCTTCGGGGTTTGTTGAAACCAGGTGGTTTACTCGTAATGCAAGGTAGATGGCTGAACACTGGGTCCGATGCCGCCTCCCACATAGACCTCCAGGACTCGACAACACAGAAATTGCTATCGTGCAAGGTCTTCGCCGTAATCAGTGGAGGTTTTCGTGATTTAAGCCTACTGTGAGACTCGAGATACTCAAGATCGGGATGGAATGGCAACTCCAAGTTCCGGACAAGCTTTTCACTGTGGTTGACGAGAAGGAACGATATAATATAATAATAATAAATGGATATTTTTGTGTTTTCACATCAAGGGCGCTTAACAATTTATACCTGAAGAAAATATAATAAATAAAAATCAACCTAGATAATAATCACTTAATCACTATATGAGTTTTTAAAAAAATAAGTTTTTAACTGTTTTTTGAACACACTTTCATTGTCTATTGATCTTAAACTATATGGGAGCTTATTCCACTGAACTGGACCCACCACAGCAAAATAATGCTCATCCAATAAGGTTCATCCAATTATTATTTAAATTTGTTTGCTCTCCACTACTATGTAAGTTGTACTATATAAAGAGTGAATGAATGTTTAAATTAATTTTGTCAAAAAGTTCTTATGTTTATGGCGCATGTTTATATTCATACGTAAACCTTAATTAATAATAGTTTTCCCTTAACAAACCTAACTACATACTTATGGGTATTTAAATTCAATCTACTTTGTGTTGATATTCATTCATACCATTACAGCATTATCCCACAATGTGAGTTAACCAGCGACAGATTAGCGGGTGTGCATTAACATATAAAAGGAAACACGACACAAAGTATCGTCTCACCTAAAAAGGCACTACATTCAGAATTTTGCCTGTTGTATTTTCGATTACTCGGCACTTAAATGGCACCCAAATACGATGATTATAGAAATGAATGAAAGCACTATTCTAAGTCGGTGCCTCACAGTTAATTTATATCATCTGTGAAAAGTGAATTAACTTCGATCTGGGGACAAGTCTGGTCTAACAAGCGAAATCAAAACCCTCACGATTACCCATATCATGAATGTAATTATTATATGGAGTTCTATATTTTTATTTCTTATTTATTTATTTTATTTATCATACCATATTTATAATGACAACAATAAGTAGATTACTGCTGCCCAACTAGGAAATCCTGTTATAAGGCTAGCAGTTTACAATGTATATTGACAATAATATGCAATTATGAACCAGGTGATTTTTCCCGTTCCACACTAAATACGTATACAATCTAAACTTTCTGCAATCACAATCGTTACCTCAACAAACATATGGGCTCACACAAAACACATCAACCAGATCCCAATGTCCGCCATAATACCTTTCATAAATCCAATATCTTTAGATGTCATAGAACTCCAATTATATCCATGATATGGGTAATCACGAGGGTGTTAATTTCACCGGTTGGACCAGACTTGCCCCCCTGATTAATTTTTCATAAATAACAGTTAATTATTCTCTGTGATTTCGTTATTTACTATGAGTTTGTTATTTACTATACGACCGGCATTTTATGTTCCCACATCATTAGTAGACAGTTTTTGTTTAGTTTATCAGTTATTAATTTAGGAGAATGACATTTTGCTCAATCAGAGTGCATACAAATCTGCACCAAAGAATAATTCATTTGAAATTACTAATATATTATCAAATTGTATATTCGTTTGAGATGGAATATTTCTGTGAGTAGCAGAGATGAGCGGTCGCTGATATTGGGCATTATCAGCGAATACCAGAACTCCCATAGGCGTATTCAACTTTAAAAAACAATGTTTTCAATTTGATAATCGAAACAATTCTTCAAATTGTGACGAGATGTCTCCATGTTAACAACACGTTTCATGCCGTTGTAAGTAAACTTGTCATATTGAAATATTTGATATGACGCGTTAAACAACCTCTCGACCTGTCCTAACTTGACCTCTACTAAATAAAGGTGTAATAAATATAGTCACGGTTTATAAGTAAACTTATTCATTAATCACAATCTAGGTACTACCAGGTACTATAGATAGTTTACGTTTATAAGTTAGAAAGTAATTCTTTATGTTGTATAATGTAACATTAAAATGACTTCCATTGATGTACATGTATAAAGGTAGGTTCCCTCGGTTGAATATGTAGCAATATTAATTATATCAAAGGTTCGTGTATCTGAATTTAATCAACAATACATTATATGTCATCAGGTATACACATACATTGCAAATTAGCATGCACTTGTTCACTTCGACTGACTTGATCATAAATTTACATGCGTTATTAGCACAAGGCTAATTGTTTGTGTAATATCACCAAGTATAATATCACATGTAAATTTGAAATTGTTGTTTCAATATAAAATGAAGCTAATTAACTCCTGGACATCAATATTGTTTGGAAAATTATATGCAGGAAATTTTGAATTTCTACAGCACAAACGATATTGATTCGTTGTTCTATTGAATAAAAATATACAT
Organism: Molanna angustata; assembly: GCA_963576475.1. Lineage (NCBI taxonomy): Eukaryota > Metazoa > Arthropoda > Insecta > Trichoptera > Molannidae > Molanna > Molanna angustata. The sequence goes on along the minus strand of OY754988.1, from coordinate 25,151,515 downwards.
TTTATTTTTGACACAATTTTTTATATTAACATCATGTATTTAATTCGTTCTCCTATATGTACGATATAATATATGAGTCCGGTCAATAAAGCTCAAAAATGTATCATGCGTTTAATCAATATAATAAATGTATTACGATCTTTCCTTAAGACGATTTATTTAGGATTTATAACTGTCTTAGATCCAAGACAGCTGTTTTTGAAAACTGTATTAATTCATTTCCAAAATGTATATAACTCTGCGTAGTATTGGCCAACGAACGCATTTCAATAGGCAAGCGAATAATCTGAAGTTCTCTGTGATTATAATGAAAACCTCGTTTGGACAGAGATGTTTTGGAGTCATTGCTTCTAGAACATTCAATAAATTTGAATTCCTTTGAAACTTAAATTAAGGAATGGCTATAAGTATCAGGCAGACACAATGAAGAGGAGGTTTTTCAGCCATACCTATCGACCCCATACGTAACTATGCTTTTGTTAAAGTTTATTCATATTTTTTGTATAATGTTTTGTTTAAATATATTTTTATTGTTATTTGTAATAGTATATGGATTCACTTTTTATGTACGATTGATATTGGTATTAAAACTATTAATAGTGTCACTGTTTCGAGATGCATTGGCCACGGCACAGGTTTTTTCCCTAGTGAGGCATTACAGATACAATAATAATTGTGATGTCTACCAATATATTGAAAAAATATTATATATAAATACAATGGTGGAGAGTTATTCTTCTTCATGGACACAATCATAGGTTGGTTTGCACCAAGCACTCCATCTCTCCGCATATCTCTGTTGTCCGTCAGCCTCTTCATTTCGTGATCACCTGGTTCATATAACTGTCTCTACAGTTTTTGCCTTCCGTCATTCCTTCGGAGATAGTAACAAGCAGACTCGTATGCCTGATATTATGGCCTATCCATTTGGGTCGTTGCTGGGCAGCCCTCTTTAGGCGTTGTCTCGTTTCTCGATACGTCTTTTGATAGTGTACAAGGCTAGAACGCACGGGATGGGCTTACGTATAGTTTCTAATTGTAAAACCAATTGTTTTTTTTAGAAACTGCACACATTTATTACGCAGTTAATGCGCATAGGTACTTTCACTTTCACTATCACGGAAACAATACTTTAATAGAACCAAGGGGGACTAACCTAACCTAACCTAATCTAACTTAATCTGACCTAACTGTTGTGTCCCTGGTGAAATGAAAATTGGTAATCTGACCTAACTGTTGTGGCCCTGGTGAAATGAAAATTGGTAATATTGGCTCTGGACGATACTGCCAGACTCGTTTAAGTCGACTGTATATTTTGAAGTAATTGGTCGGGTTGGGATAGGACAAGAGAAATTTATCACCAGGAACTGAGATAGACTTACCCAGGTTCTCGGCGATGCACCGGATGTTGCCTTCCGCTTTTCTCGACCAGAGCTTCTTAATTCTTCTTAAAATGGTACACAACACTTAGTAGGAAATATAAAAGTTTTTATCGAAAATATGAAAGGCGAAATAACAACGTGTCTGACACTAGTAAAAAATTGTAACCAACTAAATACAAATTAATGTTACTTTTATTTGAAAATGTTCCGAATTATTTGAATTATTTACATATATATATTATGAATATTCCGAATTGTGGGTAGGTACTTTCTTCTCTGGGCGGCGATGGGCGACTTGTGGTCTAAGCGTGGTGCTAATAAGCCAAGGATGGAATATGGGTAGGCTGGAAAACTAACCCTGTGTGCTTTACAAGTATTTATAACAAGTAACATGGAAGCATCTTAAATCTATAGTTACAGTGTCATTACATTTTGGTCTTAGCCTTGTATGGTTTTCCAAAGAATTCACTACATCAGCGTTAAAAAGTATACGCGAATAGTACGCACAAATCGAGTATAGGTACTGTCTGGGAATGAATTTTCTTTTGTGTTCTGAAACTATGCAGTGCAAAAACACATACCTACATGCTGGCCTTGTATACTCTCCAAAGTTGCTTCTTTGACTCTGCTCAGTAGCACGTTGTTTGCGTTGTGGTCTTACCAATGGATCCTGGATCTTGGAGAGTTATTTAACATCAATTTATCATCTGAAAAAAACTCAACTCAAACAACAGGGCAATAAGCCAGCCATTGTGAAAAATGTTTAAAATAAATAAATAAACATTATTTGTTGTTGAAATCTGTAAATTGTAACACTAAATCAATTCCAAGCATACTTTCATATTTTCAGCTAATACGCTGGTTGATATATAAATCAATATACAGGTGACAGGTGCTGCATTTTACTGCATGGAATATACTATATAAAGTAGGTATATTATATATCATTGTACTGTGAAAAATACAACATGAATGTTATGAATTTGATATTTGACACGTTTCAAAGTAAAACTGTTATATCAGATTGATATTATCAAAGGAGGCCAATTTCGATATTCATAATGCAATAGATGTTCTGAATTTGATTTGTTTCGGTGAACATGAACATGGCAAAACTATGTAGCATGAAATTAGGATTCTGGGTTACGTTCACAATGAACGCCGAGTGCACATAGTGACGTTCTAAGCCGTTCAGAATGACCGGAAACAGACGCTCGAAAGACACTCAGATTGAACGTCGAGTGTACGCACTAAACGCTCAGTAATATTTATTTTAATTATTTATACAATATACGGCATAAGCCATTTACTTGCTACAATACTAATAATAAATTTTAAAACCATATTATGAATATGATCCGATTTCATTTTTAGAAAATAATAATATTTCGCTTTATTACGATAAAACAATATTAACTGACCGGTCAATTCAATATAACAGACCCGATTTAATAATACATGATAAAATTAAAAAAATAACAAATATTTGCGACGTGGCTATTCCAAATTCTAGTAATATTATAAAAACTTTTGATGAAAAAATTAGAAAATACACCGCTTTAGGTAACGAGATTAAATTGAATAAACGGTAATATTATTATTTTACGACTTTGGCATTCTCGTAAAATAATAATATTACCGTTCATTATTTCAGCCACTGGCATTATTCCAAAATCGTTAATCCGTAATTTAGAAATTATAGATTTATCGAAAAATTTAAAAATAAAAATGCAAAAAACGGTAATTATGAATACATGTAGAATAGTTAAAGATTTTTTAAACGTTAATATTCGGGAATCAGTAGGGTTGTTAGGTAGTATAGAGACCTCCTCAGAGCCTAATCCTTTAATATGTTAAATATCTGGATGGGTGAACTATTCCCAATTGAAAGCTTGATGATGCGTTTGTTGCATTTTATTTTGCTCTTTTAAATAAATTACAATTTACGCATTGATCTGCTAATTCTTTTGAGGAAGTGTATAATGGTAATAATAATAATTGAGTGTTTTTATTTGTAGTGCTTAATTGTTATTAATATCATTAGTAAATCGGCCAGCGCCGTATAAAAAAAAATAAAAAATAGAGATAAAAATATTGAAACAATCAAAAATATAGACAAAGATAAAAATATAGAAACAGATTCAGATAAAAATATAGATTCAGATAAAAACGTTGATTCACATAAAAATTAGATACTAATAATTAGACACCTTACAAATAGTACAAAATAAAATTAACAATGCCGTAAATCTTATAACAAAGTTTTAAACAGCTGAAAAAAAAAACTTTAAAAATAATAATAAGAGGTTAACCTACCGATATATGAATGATCCATAAATTTTTTTTTGAAGATCAACAAACTATCTCCGAAAATATCTGCATCAACACACAGTTCATTAATTGTTGGGTGAAAAACGCTCTGACAGTTAGATTGTATCTGTTGACTTCTATTTTATCTGCTGAATGTTGACTTCTTTATTTTTCTGTGGTATCTATTATGTCAGTTGACATTATTTACGAAGACAATATGTATTCACAAAGAGGTTAATTTATAAAAATATCATTCAACAATTTCCAATAAAATGTCAGAGATCATCATTGACACCACTGCCAATTGTTGTATTTTGATGAAAATATAACCTAAAAAGAGACATGTATGATAAATGACATTTGACATTTAAAATGCCCGATGCAGCACTGAAAAAATCTAAAGTTAGCAAAGTACCTTTTTGGCTCGGTTAAAGTCATATTGGTAGTTATTAACCAATATATGATTAAAAATAACAAAGTTGCACTTGGCTATTATCTAACAATTGAATACTGTTAACGTGTAGTTGGTTACCAATAGCAATGTAAAAAGTCATGTTGGTAGTTATTGACCTATACATGATTAAAAATAACAAAGTTGCACTTGGTTATTATTTGCGAATATAATACTGTTAGAATGAAGTTGCTTACCAATAGCAATGTACTTGTTTAAATTTTACCGAGTAACAGGTACCTATACGGACATTTTGTATTTGGCATCTGTCAAATTTGACATTTTATACATAAAAATATTAATATTTCTCAAATTTGACACGATATATTAAAAAAAATATTATATAAAGTATAATTCTCGCCAAATATGATATGTCACATTAAAAAATGATTAAGTAAAGTATAATACTCGTCAAATTAGACATGTGACACTGAAAAATAATTGAATTAAGTTGAATTAAGATGAGATATTCGTCAAAGATTATCCTTATTATTCACAAATATCTTGTGTTAATTTGCTAATATTTACATTTGAGATGTAATGTAAAGATGTTTATACTATTTTGATGTTAAAGCTGGATTACCATTTAGTATTTTCCGTTTTTCAAAAGAGAGAATGAATAATAAGCATCTAACAAAATGAGCTATACAAATACATACAAATTAATGGTATTATATGACCACATTAATTAATAATATCCTGAAAAAATTAACCTAGCATACAAATCTGAATAATAAGAGACCATAATGGGGCAATTAATGAATGTAAAGAATGTATTATGTCCAATTATGTCAAGATCATTGATTTGTCAAGATTGGTTTTGTGGTGTTTGGTTTTCTCTGCCCCAATATGGTTATTGTGTTTAGGTATGTATGTATTAGTTAATATAACTAATATAAATAACTCATAACTTCAATATTAGTTAATGTCAGTTTATAACATTCACAAATAATAAAATAAATATCTACATAAATATGTAACATTAACATACACCCATTTGAAAAGTGTTAGTCAATCGTGGATATTGGATTGTTGTTTAATATTCATGTTGATGCCATGCTGGGGAAAGCATACAGAATATTAGGCTTTATATGTAGACTAAGTATAGCCTACCCATACTATGACCATACACAAATTAAATAAATAGATAATCATTGCACTATACTCTCAGCATCATTGAATATCAACTGCTCAACTGTCTGGTCACCTCACTATGATATTAACTAAAGAATATAAGGATTTCAATGGAAATTCAGTGTGACACAATCAATTAACTTATTCTTTGGAATGAACAGCCTGTGCAGGAGGAGAGAGTTGGCCGTTCTGTTTGTGTTGCTTAAAATCATAAACGGTTAACTTTATGTCCCAACGATATTAAACAAGTTATATTTTAACACAAATCCTAGAGTAACAAGAAGAAGGGTCAATATGTTATTAGTGTTATCAATATACATATTATTAATGTTAACAATGTAGTTTGTGTTAAAACTTTAAGGGCTGAATAATCCTGATAGTGAACTATGATAGTAAAAAAAAAATATTTATATTCAATGAACTTGTCTGCATACTATATATTTATCAAACCTCATTTAGACTGCAAATACATTTTCTCCATTTGAAAAAAAAATAAAACAAAGTAAATATACTTATATCAAAATAGAGTAAGTATACTCTTGAGGGAATTACTTGAGAATTTTCATCGTGGATGGTTGCATATAGGTGTACAACCTAAGCAAAATACCCAAATTGACGATGTGATTTCTCAAGTTATTTGCTTATAACTGTAGGCAGTGTGATAATGTATTCATTTTCACCATACTATGCAAGTCTACTAGGACATGGCATACTATCCATAGTATGGTTGCAGATCTTTAGATAGGAACAACGCTTTTGTTATTAATACTTGCATGATAATATATTATATATAGCAGGGGTGGCCGACTTGATTAGATCCAAGATCTACTGTTTACTGAGGAAGCCCTGTGCGATCTACCAATTACATACTTCTTGAAATTTTAAATGAAACAGCATGGTTCAGTACACAATTAAGTAGTATTTTTTAAATTTTATTAAGAGGGAAAACATAAAACTGAAAATTATTCTTAGTAACTACTTGTATATTAGTGTGAGCACTGCGTCTGAGCATCTTCCGTTAGATTAGCAAAATCAGGTTTGTAGTTGGAAATTGCTAACCTTAAAGAATCCAGTGTATGAGCGTCTGTCAAGCGAGAACGGTGTTTATTTTTTGTTTGCTTTGAGTAGGAAAATGCTGACTCACATAAATATGTTAAACCAAAACACAAATGCAATATTGTTCAACACATTTCTTCAAACATGGATATTTCTCGTTGGAAACCAATGCCCAGAAATCTAGATAAATAAAGTAACGTGACAACGTGAACGTAACGTGATGGGTGCAGCAGTTGGTGATTACGTTGCGCAATCTGTTCTACGTATTTATGTATGTTTATATTTTTTGCCTTGCCACGATCGACTGGACTAATAGTCGCGATCGACAGATCGATCGCGATCAACCGGTTGGCCACCCCTGATATATAGTATTCTTTAATAAACTCAACATCTCTGCAATCTCTTCCAGCGCATTTAAGATAGCTGCTTCCTCTGGTTTCTAAATATTTTGATTGGCATGATGTGTCATTCGGAATATAAATAATATATGGATTTTTCACTCAATTGTTATTTATAAAATGTTAAAAGACTATGGGTCGCCATAGAAAGTGCTTGAAACAGTCGGGGTTGGCTGTTTCAAACTGTTGCAGCACGGATGTTTGCAGTTCCAGTGCAAAATTCTTGTTTACAAAACACTAACCGCTTGAGCAGTCGTAGCCAAAATGAGCAGTCGGATTGCGGTTGAATTTCGCCGTGTAGCTAAATTCTTAGATTAGTTGGGACAGCAATACACAACTTCTTCAATCTGTCCACTACAATTGCTAGACTTTCTTTAGGAGAAATACTTTTTCTTATAACGGTGTCCGTTTCCTAATTTTTATTTCATAAATAAATAAAATATGAAATAATATATTTAAAAAAATAAAAAGAACAAAATAAATAAAATTAAATATGAATCAGTTCTTCATTGACATCAGTTAAAAAGATTTTGTTGTATTTTTCTGTAATGGATACAAAAGTGTGAAATATTCAGTATTTTCAATGTTGGATGTGCCCATGTAGGTCAGTTATTTTATAGTAGAATAAATAATGTTTCCTCCTCGAAATCCATATTGCAACTGAATTAATGTTGACAGCGATTGTGTTGCAGTTGAGCACTGCTTCATACTAAGGCAACATACTTTCTGAGTTAAGCAAGTTAGACAGCAAATTTTTTTGCAGATGTATACCTATTATTATTTTGATATGCTTGAACTTAATATTCATGATTTTTTCTTTCATTTGTCATTTTAATATTAAAAAAAATATCACACTGGCTAACTTGAAAAAATGCGTTTCATTAATTTTAAAACATATTAATTTCGTTGTATTTGGAGCCTGTCACAGGAATGACTTGTATAGTATACTGATAATGATAAAACGATCCTAAAAGAACTACACTTTCATATTACAAAATTGTTTTTAAGAAAAAACCTCGGGAACGTAAAACTGTAATAGAAAATTAGGATCAATTTCTTAACATCATTTCTTGAATTAACACACTGAAAAATAAACAATTTATACGTTCATTCAATAATAATGTTGACGAATATTGTATTTAGTAAATTTTAAGGTTAGATTCTACGTTCTATTTGTGTATAAAGCGACATGTCAAATATTTACGTTTCGGTGGTTGATATTGGTGGAATGACCATATATAAAAATGGTATTTCGTTTTAATATCTACTTATTCTCATGATGGAATACATTAACTACTTTATTTATTAAAATAATTGTTATTTCTTATTTTTTTACATATGTTGCGTTTATTAAAAATATTCAGATGAATTTATTTACTGGAAAGAACTGAAATGTCTGAAATGATGTTGAATTTTTTTTTGTTCTGGCAATAATATGTATTACGCGCAACCGTTTCGCTTTGGTCTTCTGTCAAAACTCAAAACGACGTGATTTCTTGTTCAAATATTTTTGTGTCTTGCTGTTTTGTTTTAAATTGTGTGGTGTAATGGTGTTATTTTTATTATTTAAAAATACCACATCAATGTTGTCAATGTTATCAAATGCCACATCAATGTTCTTGTGGTTCAACGGAATTAACGACAATATTGGAAAAATATAAATGGACAGCCAGAAGAACCAATGTGTCAATTCTAGACGAGCTAAGGATCTAGGATCGTCTATCGACGATATGTTACAGACGTATCCTTCAATTCTTTGGACACATTGCCAGAAGGGAACCAGACTGCCTCGAGAAGCTTGTTGTGATGGGCAGCGTGGAGGGACGGGGTCTTCGGTGACTGGTGCTCTGCGTTCAGCCAAAAATAGATTGGCATGGAGGCGGGCCATACGTGTGGCGACAGACTACAGCCGCTATCCTCAGTCATAGGAAAAGGACGAATGATGAAATGGTAAGTTGTACAGTGTGATATCATGCTATTAAATGAATTCAAAGTTGTAAGAAAATAACAGATTAACGCTCGCTCTACATTTGTTTTTACAGAACTCATTTATGTGTCAACATCAATGGATACCGTCTCATCCCAGATAATACCCGCTTACGATTGTCCACTCAAGTTCACCACTCTTTCCACATCCATCATAAGTAAGTTAAATAAAATATTTAATTGCAATAAATGTACCTATAGCAAACACTTGATGTATTACTTGCAAATACTTGATTTGTGGCAGGATAAGAAATGAGGACATTAGGAAATAATGTAAGATGAAGAAAGATATCAATAATAGAATGAAAATGAGCACATTGTGATGGTTTGTCCACATGGGAAGAATGAATGAGGAACGCCTGACGAAGAAAATAAACATTGCGGAGAGGAATGGAATGAAAGGTCGGGGCCGCCCAATAAAGGGATGGCATGACCATGTGAACGATATTCTGAAAGACAGAAATGTTAGAAGTGTGAACAATAGACGAACATGTATGAGAATATGCATGAATGTTGACGAGGCGATGAATGTATGCCAAGATAGAAAAATGTGGCGTTCGGTTCTCTTTTCTGCCTATCCCGCAAGGGACCTGGCGTGATGGTATATTGTTGATGTATTAACTACTTAATGAACTGTGTATGTTTTCAGTTCCTGAACCTCGCTCGACATTTGTCGCCGTATGTATCTACATTTCCATGTAATCCACAGGACGTTCCTCGAAAAGTAAGTTAAACAAAGTTTATATTTTATTTATTTATTTAAATGTTGATTATAAAGGTGTATCACTATGGAATAGTGGAGAGTCATGATTTCACAATTTTTAAGCATATTTTTTACATCAATTACTCAACGGATATCATGTAGAGAGTGCACACTGAGTTTTTCATCATGATGTGTTTGTATGTATGGCGTAGGTACGGTGTATGGATACGGATATTCATATACCATACTTACAAGATACTGTAGATCTTCCATACTTACTGCTAACAGAACTTTATCGTCTGCATACATCAAATCTCGCACTATAACAGTACTCAATTTTAACAAACTTATGGCTCTATAGTTTTTGCAGTCGAGCTTTGAGCCTTTACTTTAATACAAAGGTACCACGACTGCATTTCTCCATGATGGTCTGATAGAAATTAAATGCATCATTGTTATTAAACATTTCTTGTTTCATTATAGAAGGAGGCAAGATGAAAAAACAACATGCAGCCAGAATTCAGTGGAGAGTCTTAAAGAGAGTCTTCCTCCGGGCCACAACGTGGAGTGGCGTACGTGGAAGACACTAAACAGACTGAGGACGGGCGTTGGGAGAACATTGGATAACCTGTCTACATGGGGCTTCCTGCAACAGGGAATACCAACGACATGTGACTGTGGACAACAACAGACCACCGCACATCTGTGCAGCTGCCCCTCGTTTACATGGTCGTGCCATCCTTTTCTAGGGCGCCCGCGACCTCTTATTCCGTTCCTGTCAGATTTGTATATTTTCTTCGTCAGGCGTTCTTCGTTCACTCGCAAGAAAACAAATAATTGTTTGCGGAAACAAATATCTTTAAAAAGACGTGTCCTGGTATTGAAAAAATGTTTAAAAAAGGGTGAATGGTCATATCTGAATGAGCTGCCTCTAGTTGTAAAATATTTTCTTGAAAACCAAGAGCAGAATATTAGACGTAATAAATTTCATTGAAAATATTCTGAAGAAGATAAGATGTTTGCATTATCTGTACAAAATAGGTATAGAAATCAAGTGGCGATAGCTCTGGGGATTGTGCGGGCCACGGAATGGGGCCTAGACTTCCAATCCGGGAATTGGCATACTATTGCATAGTGAACCGGACACAACAAGTTGTTTTGAAGGAAATCCATGTAATTTATACCATTAAGGTTGTCCAGCTAGTAGTATGGTCCCACGATAATATTGCCTATCACTCCTGCCCAAACATTGACTCTAAATTTTCTCTGAAAGTACACTAAACGGGCCACGCAGGATTCTCATTAGACCACATGCATATAAATTGTGAAGGTTTATAATCCCCTCCCTAGTAAATTTTGACTCGTTTATCCACAAAATTCTTTTTGAAAGGGTTGTATCGTCAATTTCAGCAATTTTTAGAAAAGGTAACTATCGCATGTACCTACATGAAAAGAGTTCATACCTAATTTAAATTATCTGAAACCCAGAATTTGTTGTTTTTTTGGCATTTTCAGAACCAACCTAACTTGCATGAAATAAAAATTATGTACTCTTGAGAATAAAAAGATGTTTTTTTTATATTTATTATGTTTAATATGTCTCTATGTATTAGAAATATAATATTTTTTTAATACAATAAATCACATTCCTGTGCAATAAATGAAATTTTGAATGAAACTTGTATTTTATTTCACTCCAAATATCCTACCTGTGTAAATTAGCAGAATACTGAGTAAGTAGATTGAAAATAGCCAAGTAGCTTTGCTGTGGCTACAGAATAAATTAATTCAGAATACTGAGTGAGTTGATTAAATCTAACCAAGTTGTTTGCTGTGGATACTGAATGAATTAGTTCACATTACTGAGTAGTAGATTGAATTTAACCAAGTTGTTTGCTGTGGATACAGAATAAATTAGTTCAGATTACTGAGTAGTTAATTAAATCTAACCAAGTTGTTTGCTGTGGATACTGAATGAATTAGTTCACATTACTGAGTAGTAGATTGAATTTAACCAAGTTGTTTGCTGTGGATACTGAATGAATTAGTTCAGATTACTGAGTAGTTAATTAAATCTAACCAAGTTGTTTGCTGTGGATACTGAATGAATTTGTTCAGATTACCGATTAGTAGATTGAAATTAGCCAAGTTGTTTGTTGTGGATACTGAATGAATTAGTTCAGATTACCGAGTAAGTTGATAGAAATTAGCCAACTAGGTTGGTTGAATTTGACAGTTACTTTGCTGATATTACAAAGTTAGTAGGTTAAGTTTTGACAGGTTACTTGGCTGATTATACAAAGTTGTCCGTGGTTAACCAAGTTACTAGATTAATTTTGACAGATTGTTAACAAAGCTACTCGGTTAAAATTAGCAGACCATTTACTTGGCAATTTTTAGCAACGAACTTTGCAGGTACTATATTAACAAAGTTGCTTGGTTATTATTAGCAGCAAATCATTTATTTTTAACAACTACATTTTTTGAGTGAGCGTTTAGATTGAAACACCGCTCGAAATCGTTCAGTGAGATTGGTGTGAAAAACACCATTATCTGCAACTTCAGGTACATTCGACACCCGACGTCGAGCGTTGAATCTGAACACAGCCCTGACGATGTGTCTTGTATTTGCGTCAATTCTCCTTTATTCTGACGATATGCCTTGCACGAAACGCGTCGATGATCAAAGAACAAAATCCAAACAGAACAAGTATTTTTATATATATTTTATGTAATGAAGTTAGGATGTTTGCTGAAGAAATAAGATCATAAAAAAGAATCATATGTTGACAGTTGGCATATAGTGATTTGGGCTTCTGTGATGACTTCAGATCTCAGAAGAGGGTAAAGATAAATCTTACTTCTCTGAACCTGAAACGTGTCCATTTAACGATAATAACGATGTATGTAAGTGACATACGACATTAACGTGACAAATATCACTTCTTTACATTAACATTTTTTTAACTTTTCTACGGACAATTCTTGGTAGAACTCCATTTTAAATTATAAATAAATTTGGAATAGTAAAATAAAACCAATGTTTATTTATTTATTTATTTATTCATTTAGGAATACAAACAGTTACAGAAAATATGCATATAACTAATAGTAACATAGAATTCAAAGTTTATCTGCAACCTTACAGTATTCACAATATAAACATATGAAAGTGAAAATTTGCAAAGTAATACAATAATAATAAAAGACAAAACAAGTAAAGAAGAAAAAAAAAATCAATTTAAATTAACATAAACGAAATGAAATAGATAAGAAAATAATTATACAGAAATAAGTATTGAGGCGAGAAATAAATATTGAAGCGAGAAATAGAGAAACAAGAGTTATACATTAACATAATGATAAAAAAGAGAAAAAAAAACAAAAATACATAAAATAAAATTAAAATTAAGGAGCCATAATTCAATAAAAGAGATGGTGTAGTATGTTATGACAGATGATTAATATCTCAATAGAGTATGTGTATTATTATGTCATCGCGTGTTGTGGTGATGATTTTTGAATGTGTTTTATTTCGTGTTTGAATGCTGTGTATGATTTGGAGAAGATGTGTGTGTCTGGAAAGTTTTTGTTGTATTCATTGCACATTCTGTTGGTTGGTTTCCTAAATCCTGCATTTGTGTTTGAAGTTGACGGGAGGAAGAGCAAGTTGTTTCTTAGGCATCTGAGTGGTGCATGTATGTTAATTGAGCTAACGAGTGCTGGACAGTCAAACGTGCTATTGATTATTTTGTGTAGTGTTGTCATGTCAAATAGGGTACGTCTCTCTTTTAGTGTGCATAGATTGTAATTATTAAGTAGGTCAGTGTATGGTAGTCGGGGATTCTATGTTCTGTATTGCATAGTCTTGAGGTATTTTTTCTGAATTGTTTCAATTTTTTCGGCGTATATGTTGTAATGTGGATTCCATATTTGAGAGCAGTATTCGAGTTGTGAGCGGATTAACGTATTATATAATATTAAATATGAGCTGGTTTTTTTGAATTCTTTAGTCAATCTCATCACAAAACCCATCATTTTATATGCTTTGTTGATTATGTTTTCCACATGGATGTCAAAATGAAGTTTGCTATCAAACACAACTCCTAGATCCCGAATATTGTTGACTTTGTCAAGTGGATGAGTGTCGATGTAGTAATTATGTTGGATAATATTTTTATTTTTTGTAAACGTGATAGTCTTGCATTTAGCTAAATTAAGATATAGTTTATTTCGCTGACAGTAATCGTTTAATCTATTTAGGTCGTCCTGGAGAGCTGTGCAATCGTGTACATGTTTAATTTTAAGGAAAATTTTTAAATCGTCAGCAAATATTAAAAAAAAACTATTTATGAAACATGAGTTGATATCGTTAATTAATATCGTGAAGAGTAGTGGGCCAAGGATTGAACCTTGAGGTACTCCAGATGTTATTTTTACTTTATTGGAGGAATGGCCGTTGAGAACAACTACCTGATGCCTATTTGTAATGGATGATTTTGTCCACCTGAGTAGGCTGCCTTTAATTCCATTATCTGATAATTTTTCCATTAATATACTATGGTCCACTTTGTCGAAGGCCTTCTTGAAGTCTGTATAAATTGAGTCAATTTGAATTTTGTCGTCGAGTGATTGGAAGAGATATTCTGAGTATACTAGCAAGTTAGTTGTCGTTGATTTGTTAGGCATGAAACCATGTTGCTCATCTACTATATTTCTTTTCACGGTTGCTAATATTTGTCCATGAACGATTTTTTCAAGAACCTTAGGTATTGCTGACAGTATTGATATAGGTCTATAATTTTCGATGTCATTTGTGTTGCCGCCTTTGTGAATAGGGGTAATGAAAGCTTTTTTCCATTTATTGGGGAATACCCCTTCTGATAAACACTGATTGAATATCAGCGCTAAAGGGTGACTTATTGAGTATGCAGTTTTTTGAAGAAAGAATGGGGGAATTTTGTCCGGGCCTGGACCTTTACTGATATCTAAGGAAATAAGAATTTCCCTAAGTTCACCTAGATTTATCCTGATAGATGAGATTGACAGAATTATTACTATCTGGAATGATGTTGTTTTGGTCAGATGGTAATTCGGGTTCAAATACCGATTCAAAATAATCTGAGAACATGTTTGCTATTTCGTTTGGCTGACTGGAGGTTTTTACTTTGTATGTCATCGTAGAAGGATAGCCTGATGTAGTTTTTAGGGATTTAGTATACGCCCAGAAACTTTTAAGATTACTAGTCAAGTTATTCTCAATGTTAGCTATGTATGTTCGGTGATGATCTTTTAGTAATTTTTTGAAACGTCGTCGAAGTAAAGAATAGGAGTTGAAGTCTGCTTCGTTTCCGTAAATTTTCCATTTCTTCCAGTACTTACATTTTTCTTTTGAGATATGGATTAGAGCAGGAGAGAACCAAATGGGATATTTGAGGCTGCGTGTTTTCTTGAGCGGTACATATTCGTTGATGATTGTATAAATAATATCGTAGAAGTAATCAACGGCAGTAGAGGCATTTATGTCTCTAAAAATGTTTTCCCAGTTTGTATAAAGTATGTGTTCGTTGATCGCTTCGTAATTACCATTTCTGTAGTCGAATTTTTTCAGGTCTTGAGTAGGCAATGTAGTTAGAGCTTGTGTGGATAAGATTATGTTCAGTTCAGTGCTGGGTGATGTCGATCTTCGTGGGTGATTGGATCGATGGACTGAGTAACTGAGCAACGGTCATGAGACATAACTAGATCTAGTGTTTTATTATTTATGTTAGGTATTTTGTTATGTTGAGAAAGATTCATGAGAGACATTAAATTAATTAGAGCTCCAGCGACGGGATTTCTGATATTAATAATGTTATTTGTAGGTGAGTCATGTGTCCAATCTATGCTAGGAATATTGTAGTCTCCAAGTATGAGCATATTCATGTTAGTGTGTTGTGTGTATAGATTACATAATGTATTAAATTGTAATTCGTAAGTGGATAACGGAGTATTTGGGGGAATGTAAGTTGCCGCAATAATAAGTTTTTTGTCGCCAATGTTCTTGTCTGGAGAGGTATTCAGTGTTATAAATATGTCTTCGATAGATTTGCTTTCCCACCCGTACATACGGACTGCCGTGTAATTTTTATGTATTGCTACGAGGACGCCGCCAAATCCTTTTTTATTGCTTGTCTGATTATCCCTGTCTCTGCGGTGTACAATATACCTATTATCAAATAATTCCGAGTTATAAATATTTGGACACAATCCTGTTTCTGTGAGAACAAAAATATCGTAGTTATTATTCAATATGTTCATGTATGTATCATGAAGTTTGGTTCTGAGACCATTACATTACAATTTTGGTAATATATTGTTAGGGTTTTATCCATTTTTATGTTCAGTTATGTTGGTTGACGTGACGTGTAGGCACCTATACCGCACCTACCACGCTCCATTTCTGAAGTGGTTTTGTGACACCGAGTGAGAATGTATTGAAAAACAATTGTTTTTTTTTTTTTATAGTAAGTGCGTTATATACCTTGTCGCAATGACAATATTTAGTGGGCTTAAGTCTTAGAATTATCTTACTGCATTTAATTACAAGTATTATAGGTAAATTATTAGGTAATCTTATACCATAGTTCCATGACAGAGATATATAATAGTAGTATTGCTTGGATAAAAGATAAAAGATACATTATATTTAACTGTGCGACGATTTTGTAAGTACATAATATTGCTTTAAATTTAAATTTTCGCACTTGTAACACAGTTAGTGCATCTACTATGCCTCGATACGAAATTAGTATTGTTGTGCAAGCACGCGGTTGAATACAGCGATACATAGTGTATGTAATTCTGTTTGTTTAAAAATATTTTTGGAATAGCGATTAATGTATAGTAGTGCAGGTGGAGGTGGAGGGTACATTAAATTTATGTTTAATCAGAGCATGATAAAAATAGTTTAGTGTAGATGTATTATATCCATTAGGATAAGTAATATTTTTGATATTATGTCATAGTGCGAGTATGACAACGAAAAATTCGAATAAAGTGCGTATAATAACAACGAAAAAATCGAACGTGCGCGCAATACAGGTGCGTAAATGTTAGTAGGTTTATAATTGAGTTTGTGTAATGTCGTGATAAGTATTTGATATGAGAAAATTGTGAAATTGCATTGCATTAGTAGTGAATATTTTGTCAGTGTTCTTGATTGACAATGAGTTTCATTGTGATTACATAATACATAATTATATGGGTAAGTGCAATAATGTAATTTAAACATGTTTTCCCGTAGATAGGAATGTCTATGGAATACACAGTTGGATGAAATCATTGTATATGGCAAATGTAAATAAGAGTTAAATGAATTGTGTGAGATGTATAAATTTACGTATGTATATAAATATAGAGTATATATAAGTATAAAGTATAAGCGGTACAAATAGCCTGGACCGAGAAAAAGGATATAACATATCATAGTATTTACATTTTTGTCAAATCTAATTCGTTTTTTAGACATAGTAAATGAGAAGTTTCGTCTTTTCTAGCATATATATTAAAATTCTTGATCCATACAAATTTGTACCGCTTATTGTAAGCCGTTTGTCGGGCGTTCTTGTATAGTAATTTGTTTTTGAGCGTCAAGTGCTCTGACAAGTATTTTCTTTGTTGTGTCCCTGCGGAACCAATATCTTCTGTAGTCAAGTTTCGACGTTTCTTGGCTGCAGTCAGTAGTTCATCACGCTTCGATTTGGAGTAGAGCCGGAGTATGATGTTCTTAGGGCGGTTTTCCTTCGTGTCTCCGTGGGCCACGCGATGAACCTCTTCAATGTCTTCTGCAGAAATCGAACAGCCTATTGTCTGGGCAATTTTGCACACGATGGACACAATATTTTCATCTCGCTTCTGAGGGACATTTTGTATTTCTACATTGTTGCGCCTGGCTTGCTGCTCCATCTTATCCAACCGAAAGGTTAATTGAGCAGCATGAGATTTCAAGTCATCAGTGTTAGATTCGCTGAATTTATTGTTGAGGCAGAGTAGATTGTTAGTTAATTCTTCGTTCTTCCTTTCGACCTCTTGTAGCCTTGCTAAGGTTTCGCTGTTGGTAGTTGACAGATTGGATATTGTTTCTAGTAATTTAGACATTTGCTGTTCCAAATTTTTTGTGTAAGTGGTAATTTGGTGATCTATGTGTGAGAGCATTGAGGTCCGGAAATCGTTAAACTTTTTATCCATTACAATAGTAATTTGTTCGATAAGGGTGGTGTGAATGTCTTTGTCAGAAGATGTGTCGGTTTTTTTGACAGATACCGACGGAGACTGAAACTGTTTTCAGTTCTACTAATTTATTATATTTATAATTAGTAGAACTGAAAACTTTGGTTTTATTTTATTATTCCAAATTAATTTTTAATTTCTATACATTAATATACCTTTCTTTTTTTCCATCGCAAATTTGACGAGTTTACAAGGCCACCGGGAAACTGGTTAGTTCAAGTATTAAAATTTCACAAAAAACATACTCAATGCACAAAATTTAATGAAGTCTTTATCAGAAATTAATATTAATATGATATAATCGATAATGTATGCAAAAGAAGTGTTGGTAAATAAATATTTATCAGAACAATATATGATGGAATCAAATATTTTTTGTGATTTCAGACATTTTTTTAATTGGGGCAAATCAGGGGTGACATCTGTACCGTCACCTCATTTATAAGGACTGTTACTTTCATTGTTTACAGACTAATTTCTCAATTGATGGCGTTACAAAAAAAGAGTTTCTTCATTACATCATAGATGGCAATAGTATTTTTATGAACGTTGCGCAAGCGCATAAAGTGACCACGTAAACTAACCGATGACAGGTCGTAAGCCCTGTAGGTGCCTTGAGTTCCTGGTTCTCCTAAAATAAACCAACTTCGTCTCTATTGAGATGTCATTGCCAATAAAAATATGATAGAATCGATAATGTTGGAAAAAGAAGAGTTAGCAAATAAATATTTATCAGAACAATATATGATAGAATCGATAATTCACTATAAATCTTCTTCTTCCTATCATCACCGAGTCTACCAAATGTAGAACGGTCTCGGGCAATTTCAAAGATTTATGTCATTGAAGATCCTGTTGCAGACGTAACAAGGTCATTCCATCGAGTCGGTGAGCGACCTCTTCTCACCACGCTTGCCATCACGACGAGGTTATCATCTTCGAGGCTCTCATTGGGTTTTCTGTAAATGTGTCCAAAAATTTTGAATTTATAACTTTACGATTTCATTGTACCCAGGTGGAAACCATTGGAGACGCATACTGCGTGGCAAGCGGTCTTCAAGGTAGTACCGACACGCATGCTCAGAGGATAGCATGGATGGCACTGCGCATGGTCGAACAGTGCGCTGGCCACATCACGCATCTCGGAGATCCCATTAAGGTTTGATTTGATTATATTCATCGGTATATTTACTTACAATCCAAAAATCTCGACTCTGAAACAATCTTGGAATGTTTTATGAACAATGTGACGCCTAGAACAATGATAATTTATGTACTCAGTTCATCAGTTCCTGTTATAAACCATGTGGTATTTCGGAGAACATATAAATGACCCTTCCCCTCTACTCTGCTTTTAAACTGACCTCTTGACTTATTTCGAGTTCCTACACGGAACATCCCGATGATCCAGAATGAAGACAGAAATTTTTGATGAAGCATTATTTATTCTTACGAAGATAACTCCTGTTGCATCCTTTTTTTCAATTATCTACTCCTGTAGATAAATGTTTACACTTTATTAAAATATACTCGCCGTGGGTAGTTTTTTTCCTGCTGAAATTTTAGTTAAAAAACTGAACTTATGTATACGTTTTGCGCGAAGTATAAATTCATATTATAATTAACACTAGAACGCTTTTTTGGCTTTTCAACTGCGCCAAAATTTCGTATTTCCCAACCCTTTGCATATATGTGGGTATAATTGCTGGTGTTAAATTTATAAACATTGTATGGAATGTCACTTGTTTTAAGTACAATACGTTACCGACATGTACCTAACTGACTATAAATATTTCGAGAACAAAAAGACCCTGCGGCATTACTATGTTCTTCACATACCACAACATTTTCTTGCAAATTTCATCTTCTTTCGTATCATATCAATTATGCTTAGAATACATTTTACAGTGTATTAATCAGATTTAAGTATAGCATAAGCAAAACCACAAATTGGAAATGAATGGCTCTGCAGGAAGCTTAGACCCAACCTGGGTTGTAGACTCATTGTAGAGCCACAGATAGATAGATTGATAAAATTTAAACCAGTATAATCGTTTTTTGATGACACCACACTACTGACAGAAAATGAAGCGAACATGGCAGAACTGATCGAACGGGTTGAAAGAGAGAGATAGAGAGAGTCGAAAGTATAGGTTGGAAATCAATAAAAGCAAAACCAAACTTATGATTATTGACAGGACAAATTTTCTGCAGCAATCGGGAAGATTACAAGATCGAGACTACTAAAGACTTTATATATCTAAGTTCTCAAATCAATGCCGAGGGTGGGTGTGAAAAGGAAATAAAAATACGAATATTCACAGCGAAAATTGCTTTAACTCAACTGAACAATATCTGGAAAGATCGAGGTATTTCCAACTCCATCAAAAATAAAATCACTAAAACTTTCACCTTCCCAATATACCTACATGTAGCCGAAACCTGGAAAATGAAGTATCGTGATCGTGCCAGTATTTACTCATTTGAAATGTGGTGTTGGCGTCGAAAGCTGAGAATTTCGTGGACTGCAAGAAGAACGAATGGCTTGGTCCTTAAGGGGCTCAAAATAAAATAAAGATTATCCACATTATGCAGGCGCCGGGTTCTGAGCTTTTTTTGTCACATCGCCAGGAGTTATCCAGGTAACCTGGAAAAAAATAATTATTCCAGGAAGTGTTTTCGGTAAAAGAAATAAGGGCAGATCTCCTGCATGATGGTGAGGTTTGACTGGCAATTTTCTTATTTTAGAGAATAAATTATGAGGATGTATTTCTTATAAACAAGTCGTTTTAACTTTTGTTTAAATCCGTATACATGAAATTTTATATAAAATATTGATTGAATTTTGTCAACAGATGAGGATCGGTCTCCACACTGGGACAGTTCTTGCTGGAGTGGTTGGTAAGACAATGTTAAAGTACTGCCTCTTCGGTCACAATGTGACTCTTGCCAACAAATTTGAGTCTGGATCGGAGCCACTCAAGATCAACGTCAGCCCAACCACATATGAGTAAGTTTACTTCATTATTCACAAATGATTTATTTGTTTGCAACTTGGTCCACGCATTGTCGAAAATTCTAATTAAGTTTGTTATCGTCATACATCAGTCTTCCAGTGTTAGAAATAGACCAATCTTCTCGAATTTTAAGCCTCTAATCCTTAGCACACTGTGCCACTCTTTCGATATCACCCATTTCTGCGACTGGTTCTTGGTCGCCACCTCAAAGTACGCTTGGTTCATCAATCTTCCTTTGCCCTTATTTAATTACCCGCTCAATTCTTCTGTCTTATCTTTATGACCTGGCCAAAGTTTTCAGTTCATACTATTTTTTTAAGTGTACATTTGATGAATTTAGGTATATTTATCATAAAGTTTTGTATGAAAGCCAAGAGTATACATTTTTAAGCATACATTTCTTCTTCTTTCTCTTATGCAAGGCTTTGAGACCTATTATTGGCACACGTCCCTTCCAGCTATTCACGCATCGTTCTTCGGGTCAGCCATTTAGTGTAAGGGATCCTGGATGTCTCCATTCTGTCCATATGCGCGTACTAAAATCTCCTATATTATTCTTCTGTATTACTAAAAAAAATATTGGCATAGACATGTTGATCTAATTTGTATCAAGAGTTTAAGATTTTTCTAAATAAGTAAGAAGTACCCATTATTAAGTCATTTCTTACCATCCGTCTAAATTTCTAGCTGGCTTACACAGTCACCAGGTTTTGAAATGGAAGAACGAGACCGATCTTGCCTCCCGAGCTCGTTCCCTGAAGACATCCCAGGAACATGCCATTTCCTCCAGCGCTACGTCCATCCTGGAGTGGATCCGGCGGCTACCCAAGAAGAGCACATCATCCAGGCCTTAAAAGACTACGGAATCGGCCAGCCCAAAGAGTAGCGGTGAGATCGACGCCCGGTAGATAAGAAATGGGCGTCTTCTCAACCTCAATCTCTAACTACTTTCCATCACAAACAACAACCTAACCCTACACAAATACTTCACAAACACTCAAGAATTCATCCATCGAGACCAAACCACTTGCAACCAGTAAGGCGATCTTCCTTGGAATGTCTGCGGGAATCCACGAGTCCGGACACACTAGAAGGCACAACGCTCAACTCATTGGGGAAGCTACCCTTGGACACACTCATAGAAAAACCTCTTAGATTGACAAACAAAAACTCTTTAGTTTCTCTCAATGTTTCTTCGCTGACACTCTCGGGACAGCACTCCAGATTGCTGAACGGTGTGAGAAACTTCAGACAGCCGCATCACAAACAGCCGAGATCCTCTGTGTTTGCAACTGCCCTCTACAATGCGAGGTTTGCAGATGCTAGTCGAGAGAGAAACTGGCCGTCTGGACCGAAGTCTAGATTGGGACTCTTGGAAACGGATCTGTAAAAATATTTAAACTGAAATACTGAAAACTTTTTTGAAAATTATTTCTTTCATATCAACAAGCAGTCAACGTATCAGAGAATACCTTTTTCTTGGTAGCTGCTACAGCGCACATCGCTGATCACCTGGTTCATATAAGTGTCTCTAGCGTGACCTCAATGGTTTTTGCCTCATTCCGTCATTCTTTCGGCGATAGTAATGAGCAGGCCCGGAATCCTGATGTGATGGCCTATCCAATTGGATCGAGGTTGGGTAAACCGCTTTAGGAGTTGCCATGTCTCTCCTATTTTTTTCAGTAGGTATTGCATTGTTTTAGTAAAATTGCTTCAAATGAAAGCATATACGTGAAGATTTCTTATTGAAAAACTGTAATTTTTATCAAAATCGTAGTTGTGAATATAAAAAGAAAAAGCTATCGCAGTACTCATTTTGAAAAGTTAATTTATGATAGCAAAATGTTTCAAAGTAGAATTTAATATTATTATGTGTCGGTTTCAGTCCCTACGTATCTGATACGTTCTCTGCATGTAGATATATGCTGTGTTAAAATAAAAATTCTTTAAAAAAATACGTAATTACGTAAATGCATATACAGACACGTTTTACTATATTCACAAAACACATTTTATCTTTATGTACCTATAGAGCAAAATGCAAACATTTTTCTTACACTTTTTTATTTGTTTTCTAACTGTTTCGAAATTATAAATTGATTTGTCTAAATTAAGGTATTCATAAGTAGCACAATTTTTATTCGTTGTCATTAAAGAATTATTTTAAGAAATTTACAGAAGAAAATTTAAATAATTTTATGATGTAGCTAGACGTGACTGAATATGCGTGAAAGTATCGCTTCTGTATTACATTTATTCACTTTTTTTTTTCATGCCTTATATTATATGTCACAGAGTTATAATTTTATTTCTATTTCCATTTTTTAATAGGCAAAGGTGACAGGAAAATAGTTCGAAAAACAATTGATCGAATGCTCATTTATTCGAAAATCAACTTTTCGAATGACAATTTTTCGACTCACAATTTTTCAAAAAGCTATTTTTGGAACACACGTTTATAAAAAATTACAATTGATCGAATTTTTAAGGCGTCATGTTGGTAACACTGTGAGAGTAAGAACCATAGATCATCGATCTCTATATTACGTAACTAGTTGAATAACTTCTATGGTTTTCCATACATTTCATGCGGTCATAACTGTTAACTGTTTATATATTGCTAGTTTAACTGTAGATAGTATATTTATATATAGATAATATTTAATTCCTATAAATAAGTCAATAATTAAAAATCTGCATATAAATAAAGTAGACCTCGTAAGATTGTCGTTTTATGTCTATATACATGTCAGTCTGCCTGTCATTGCATTCGTTTGAAACCTTCCTATGTCAAAATTGGCAATTTTACAGTAGAGCAAAAAACTTATAATATTACATTCTTATAATAATACATTTGAAACAGTATAAATACACAAAGCCTCGCGAGCTGACATGTTTTTTTTGTTATTTTCAAAATAAAGTATGTTTAATTGTAATATAATAATACTTAATAAAGTAAGAACTGATTCCTTTTCGTTTTCTTTCCAACTTTTGCTTAGTAGTAATAAGAAATTTTGTTGCTTTTGCTTTGCAGCAAAATCCCGCCAAATCACGGATCGGCTCGATTTTTGCGGCCGACTTATATTATAGAGATCGATGGGGGTAAGAAGTAACATGGCGTCGCGCTGTCATTAAGATATGGAACCGAGTGCTACTAGCACATTTCTTGCTCAAATTGTTAAAAAAGATTAAAAAAGATTATTACATACACTTGATTTTTTTATGCAATGTGGAGCATATTGTAAGGAAGAGCAGACAAAGAAGACGACACTGGAGAGATCATGTTAGAAGGATGAATCCAGAAAGGCTGCCAAAGATCGTAATGCGCAAAATACCAGAGGGACGCCGACAACCGGGAAGACCATCAAAGAGATGGAGGGAGAGCTGGACGTCCTCGTCCCAGGACCTGTAAAAACAGATCATTGATCTAAAAAAAAGAGGAAGAAGAATTTTTTTTTATGGCAACAAATATGACAAAAGGAGGCAACATAACGACAAAAAAATTGATTCGTTTCGTTGGATTTGATTTTCCAACAAATGTGAGTACGAAAATTCGATTTCAAACAATTGTTATTCTGAAGTTTTTCGAAGAATTTTCATGTAACCATTGTATAATGATGTAGTAATCAGTGTTGATATGGTATTTTAATCATCTCCAAACTAGGGTATGTTTTTGTTTTTTATAATTTCAATTATTATATTACAAGAATATTTATTTACTTCAAGATTCAACCAATAGTAAGAAATCAGTTTTTTTTTTGTATTTTTTAATTCAACAAAGTGTTAGTATACCTACCTTTACAATATACATTTAAATTAAAGACAGTAAATTGTGAATTCTTAATTTTCCCAGAAACTCCCAGAAGCACAAGTATTCCTTAGTTTCGAATCGTTGAAACCAATATCAGTACATTTATAAAAACAACAATATGCTTTTCAACTTTTAATAAATATATGTTTAGTTTTCTTCGTTTTGACGTGAAGAAAACTTTTTAAAACGGTGTTCTCAATTTTTTTTTGATAAGCCTTCCTGTTTTTATTCATCCTTTTTGTTTTTGTATATGTATCTATGTATGTATTTCTTACTGTTTTTACTCCTCACTAACCCAAGGGGATATAGTGGGGAGTTATGATTTCGCAATTATTTAGGGTATTTTTTTTATTGCAGATTATCAACTAGTATCATGCTGAGATTGTATTCTGAAAGTTTCATCACAATGTATCTGTGTGTGTGTGTGCTATGTGCAGTGTCCTATGTGCTATGTGCAGTGTGCTATGTACGGCGTCTTCATTTTTACTTTATCGATTATAGACTAAAGTACTCATTCGATTCTATTCGAATTTTGCAAATATATATATATCTAATACTCGCTTAGACCCCATTAGATTTTGAACGATATATGAATAACTTTCAGATATTTCAAAGTGACCTCAAGCTCAGGAAATTTAAAATTTGATATTTTTATTTTCAAATTGATAAAAAGACACATCACTTTTATAAAATAGCATTGAAGAGTTATCAAGTTTTCATAATAAAATAATATTTAAATAAAAAATAATTTAACAAACTCATTTCATGAAAATGCTGAAAATATTCCATACAAAATTTGAATACTTTATAAAATGACTTGTTAGTGAGGAGTTGAGCGTTGGCCACAATCCACTCGTTTTTCTATATATTGTCTGTACATTTCTTTGCAATTTGGTGTTAATTCGTAAAATAAATATAACTTTAAATACATTTAATCGGTAAGTTTGATTTGGGATAGTTTCAATTAATTCTGCTTTAACGTCTACTCGATATGTATTTGAAAATGTGTTTTACCAGAAACTGTTTGAAGTGGTTAATAAATTAAGTAAGTAAAAATTATTTAAAAAAAATCTGTGTATGTATGTATATTTAAAATTATCATAACTTCAATTTTTTTTTACTTTCAATCTTAAAAATATTTTTTAAGTCATTTATAACTTGTTGCTACATCTATTTTTATTCAAAAGAGCTTTAACTGTACCTATTCGTAAAATATTATATATGTGTGGTACGTCGTAATATTATGTAATACAAATATGTAATACCTAGATAATAATTATGTAATGTAATAAAGTAATATACTGTATATACATATTTATTTTCATTAATACATAGTATGAATATCGCCACATATACGTATCTAAACTCAATGGTATATTATATTACATTTAATCTTGAAATTTGATAATTTATATTAGGTAGGTATGAAATAACACTGTACTCAACATTCTTACTTAAGATTACTATATAAAGCTAGTTATTGATTAAATTTAATGTGATTTGATATGACTCGAGGAAAAAAAATTGCAAGTCATATATATCTAATATAATATAACGTACTAGTGATTTGCATACTAAAAATGTCATCCTACAGCTATCAAGTTCCAACCAAATTCACATCTTACAAATATGTTTAATGTTAATTAATCTCTAAGGTTTTTTTTTTCAATATTAGGCACTGTCACTTCGTGGTAGAACTCCATAATTAATTAAAACTATGAAAAAAAAATGTTACATTTTACTTTATTTATCTCTAATAATCAACGTTCCTTTGATTAACGCACAAATAGATTTTAATACTTCTCCATTATTATTACCATTAGAATAGTTAATGTCGGGTTTTTCTGTTGGCCATTATTCAATATAATTGCTGTCCTTTTAATACAATATTTGTATATACATTCCTTCACTTCAATTTTATTTTTATTATACCTGCATACATATTTACCTTAATGTCTTTCGGGTATTTAATTTTTCTTAGAATTGCCCCCTTCCATATCTATTGTTGTTATCCTCTTTGTGAATCTATATATGGATGGTCTTCATCATTATTGTTCACCATTCTGACGATGCTCATCATAGAGCGATACCGGTGAATGGGAGTCGCGTTTGCGAAAAATTTAAGTAGAACGTAAAATTAAATATAATTTTTTTTTTTTCATAGTTTTAATTAATCCCTTAGGTTTGTTTTATATTTTTACTCCTCACTACCCCAAGGGGACATAGTGGGGAGCTATAATTTTGCAATTTTCATGCTATTTTTTATTGCAGATTATCAACTAGTATCATGCTGAGATTTTATTCTGAATGTTTCATCACAATGGATCTGAGTGTGTGTGTTTGCTGTGTGAATAGTGCATCTCATTTTTTTAACTATCAAATATTTCAATGTGACTCCGAGCTGAGGAAATTAAAAATTTATTTTCAAATTAATTAAAAGGCACATCACCGCTTTCATAAAATGGCATTGAAGAAATGTCAAGTTTTTATATTAAAATATTTAAATAAAAAATATTGAACAAACTCATTAAATAAATATTATTAAACAAATATTAAAAAATAAATATTATTAAACTCATTTCATAAAAAAGTTGAAATTTTTCCACACAAAATTTGAATACTTTGTCGAGTGACTTAGTAATGAAGAATATAGCGTTGGCCACAACCCATTCGTCTTTTTTATATAAAGATAATTCATTCATTCATACCATCGCGGCATATCCCATACTGTGGGGTAACCAGCGACAATTGTGCGGGTGTGTATTACCTAACAAAAGGAAGCACGATACATGCGTTTCACCTGATAAGGAAACATTCAGAATGGTTGGTGAAGCTCGTCTGTCAACTTGTGAGATATTATTTTGTCTCTTGTATTTCAATTATCCGGTTCTTACGGTTTTTATTGTAACAGAAAATAGTGGAAGCACTATTCTAAGCCGGTGTCTCACAGCAAAAATAATTTAATTGACTCCCGATGCCTTTATTTCCCGATTCTCCTAAAATGTAACAACTTCGTCTCTATTGAGATGTTAAAAAAATGTTGAAAAAATATTATTTACTTTCGACAAGGAAAAAATACTATGTTTGTTTATATGCAAATATCAAAATATTCGATTTACATACTCTTTGATACAAGCAAGTAAACAAGCCAAAAATTAACTTATAATTCTGGCGCGCTTCATGGGTGATATTTGTGCGAAAGCATTGTCATCTCATGTATAAGGACTATTGCTTTCATTTTAATCCAACCAATTTTTCAATAGACGACGTTATAAAACAGTTTCTTCTTCACTTCATATATTATGGCGATTGTGTTTTTAGCTTATTTTCAAACGAACATATTTTCATGATTAAAATATAAAGAACTTACAAAAATTATACAACTCATTTATTTATTTATTTATTTCACATACGGCATGTATTGCCTTTTAAAACATACATTAAAATATACATAGGTACTGAGAAAAAACATAGAGACTAAAAACAATAATACATTAAGTAAAAGGAAACAAAAAAGAAAACATACTAAAAAAGTTAATAAAACAATATGTGAAGCAACTAAATATAAAAAAAGATAGGTATATAGAAATAAAATTTAAACACAAATCAGCAGAGAAAACAGTGCAACTTAAAAATACATTTGTTTACAGTAATATTTACAAAAGAAAAAAAAAAGAAAAATAATATTACATAGATTGTCAAGATTCATTCATTACATAATATAATCATTTCATTATATGTAACAACAAACTCTTGTATGCACCATAACCCAATGCAAAGACATCGATATGCTCAAACTTATTTGCAAGTCTTGGGAGTCTCTGCATTGGTGAGCCAAACAAATAATTTGTGTAGACATTTTGTAAGGCGAAACATTCACTATTGCGAGTGAGTCTTGAGGGTACACGTAAGTGAATCTGTGACAAAAGACGAGGACAATCTACAACACCATTCAGTAATCTATGAAAAAATGCAAGATCAGCTATTACTCTCCTTATCTCCAGCGCATCAAGAGAGCAAAATGATCTCAAAAATACATAATTGATGTCAGTAGACTGAATTCCCATCTTAAAATTGATGTACCTCAAAAACTTGTTTTGAACTCTCTCAACGTTATAAATATGAACAGTATAACACGGACTCCAAACAATTGAGTTATATTCTAGTATTGGTCTAATTAAATTTTTGAATAATAATATAAATGTATTAATATTCTTGAAATCCCTACTCAATCTAAGTACAAAACCCAAGGTTCTAAGAGCTCTGTTTACAGTTTGGTTGACATGAGAGATGAGACAAAATTTACTGTCAACTATTACACCCAAGTCTTTAATTTCGTCGACTATGCTTAAAGTTGATCCATTGATCTTATACTCAAAATGAATTATGTTTTTGATACGATGAAATTTTATAACTTGACATTTAGATACATTCAAAAACAATTTGTTAACCATACACCATTTTTGTAAGATGTCTAATGCATTTTGGAGTATTGTACAGTCATGCAAGGTCTCGATCGTCTTGTATATTTTCATGTCATCAGCAAACACCAAACATTTTACATCATAAAGCATACCTATTAGATCATTTATAAAAATATTAAACAAAATAGGACCTAAATGGGAGCCTTGTGGTACTCCACTTATGGCACAGAAATGGTCAGACTCCAACTGACTAATTTTAACAATCATTATCCTCTCATGCAGATAGCTACAAAACCATGACCACAAATTTCCTGTAATTCCCAAAGCTTCGAGTTTACAAAGTAAAAGACTATGAGAGACACGGTCAAATCCTTGGAAAAATCGGTGTATATACAATCAAGTTGACGGTGGTCTTTAAACGCATTCAAAACATCAAGCTGTAGAATCAGTAAGTTAGTCTGAGTGGACCTATTTGGCATAAATCCATGTTGCAAAGGTGATATAATACTGAATAGGTATCTATTAATTCTATTAAGTAGCAATAATTCAAATAACTTTGGTATAGCTGATTGGATGCAAATTGGACGGTAATTCATTATGTCTGAGTGGTTTCCTTTTTTAAAAATAGGAATTAAATAGTTCGATTTCCACGACTTAGGAAAAATCCCAGTGTTCAGAGATAAATTAAAAATTTTGCATAAAACAAATGACAGTTCTTTAGAACAATTTAATAGAAAGGTATTTGGAACTCTGTCCGGTCCTGGTGATTTATTTGTATCCAATGATTTAAGTGCCTTTTCCACTTCTTGTTCATCAAAAACAATATTAGGAATATTAAGTTCATTATGCAAAGTTGATAGGTCAAAAGTATGAGGTTCTTGGGTTGAATTATCATAAACAGATTTGAAAAACTCCATAAAGAGGTTAACAATTCTTTGAGGTGAGTCAGCCCACATATTATTTAAGAACATGGATTTAGGCAAATCATAGTAATCACTATTTAGTGATTACTATGATTTGCTAAAAGATGAATGTTAGGCACTGTTTTTAAAAAACTAATAAAACAATTTCATATCATTTAGGTACGCTTGGCTTGTCCTCGACATGACTTGATTATAATTTATTATTATTTTTGTGCAGTTAATAGTCCATTACCCACAAAACATTCGCCCATAACTTTTTCATATAACATTAACAACGTTTCCATAAAATCTTGCAACACTGTGAGAAACCTCGGCATATTCATGGATGGCAGACTTACATTCAACAACCATATTGATAAATTGATAGACAAGGCTTATAGAACTCTTGGATTCATATTCAGAACATGCAAATCCTTCAAATATATAAATACGCTAAAATCTATATACCTACTATACCATGGTTAGTCCAATACTCGAATATGCATCCCCAAGATATACGATATACAAACAACGCATTGAGAGGATACAAAAATTGTTCATAAAGTATTTAAACCGCAAAGCATATCTCGAGTTTCCCAGCTACGACTGCGCTATAGCCCATCATAAAATCGACAGTCTCGAGAATAGACGCACAATAAATGACATGATGATAAATAACAATATAGACTGCCCCTCAATACTCAATATCTATTCCTACTCGCCGAACTAACCAATTATTTATTTTATTTCATTTTATATTTGTTTAAAAACTGAACGGCTATACATTTATAATACTTAATTGTAAATAAGAATACAAAAGAAATAGCCAATTATAAAGTTTCACATATTTAAATTATTATATATTATTGATGTTGGGTTGTCATTGTATGATGATGAGTGTATGTGGGGGAAAGGGAAGGGTAATGGATATAGGAAAGCGTTGATAAAGAAGGGATGAAGGTTTAAGGAAAGTAAGTTTGATTTTAAACCAGTAATATTACCAATAACCGCACGCAATTGGCGTTTCATCGATGTCTGTATGGAGTTAAATATATCAGGTTGGGGGTCAAGACTATTGTAATAATTTAAGCATCTGTTAAAATAATTATTCTGTGCGTAATTTGTTCTGCAGTGTGGTGTATAGAAAAGGTGATTTTGGCGTTTTGTTTTCATGGGGCAGTTGAAAGAAATTTTTGGAGAAGGTAAGAGCTGTCTACAAGGTTATTAAGTATTTTATAAAGCAGATAGACATCGGATATCTTTCTTCTTTTCTCAAGTGATATAAACCCATGTAATTATAAAGATTTGTCATAATCATGGTTATAATTATGGTTATAATTATGGTTATAATCATGGTTATAATTATGCACAAAACATGGAAATTCATAGAATGTGCGATACATATAACAACAGGTTTCAAGAGTTTAACATTTTTATTTTTTTTTAATGAATATGTCCTTGTTAAACAAGTACATATACATCTTCCTACGTTCCCTAAAATAAGCAAATAAATGCTTGTGCTTAGGTGAACGAAAGGCAGGATTCAAACTCGCGACCACTGGATTACTAGCCCAGCGCGCTTGCCGCTCTGCTACCGACCCATCTAAACATATTCCACCTCAGTGACAATACTCAATACAAAAGAAAATCAATGCCCGATTAGTATAGGAAAACATGACGGTGTTTTATGTATGAGTGTACGTAGGTTTTATGTTTTAGATTGTTTGCAAACTTGTAATATTTTTGTTTCCTAAATCACAACGACAAAATGTAATAGGCCTTAATACCTGATGTCATTATTGTATTGTTTATGTCTTAACGCTATTTTTTGTCCAAATTTAACACAAATAAAATAAAATAAAATTACCAATAAATAATTACATCAAATAGAATAAATTTATCTCAAATGTGAATAATATATAGGTACGAACATATGTACACTGACATTGTAATCAAATGTCTTACAATATTAGTTCAGAATATAGGGAAGGATAACCTACCTAATGTTATCTCGATATTATAAGCTCTACCTTGGTTTTGATTTTGAATGAATGGGTCTTTTTGATATCTTGATATTTTTCAAAACTACAGTCTGTAAATGACACAGATATGACACTATCGCTCATAGTCAAAGCCTCGGATTCGAATCCCGGCCACACAAAGGTGAAACGGGTCAGAGCGATAACATTGTTTCAATATGTTGACATTTTGACAGATAAAGGAAAATTGATCTCAAATTCTCATTGTATAAGTTAAAATGTTCTTTGTACTAATAAACGAATGATTCCATAGAAAGATTTGGCTTAAATACAATGTCATGTACATGAACGCTGATATTAAGATCTGACGAAGATATTGAAAGAAGATCTATGACAGGAAATAGAGTAAATGGAGCACTTAATTCAACTACTAAAGCACTTTATTTAAATTCTCTTCCCAACTTATTACATTCAAAAGAGACATTTTTGTGTTCGGACTTGACAACTGAAATGATTTGTGTTTGTTTGGCTAAATATCAACTTGAAACATCACTATTGATAGTAACGAGCTGCAGGGTTAATTATTGTTGGAGCTAGTTCAAAACGCATGTTAATGTTACGTATCACAGTGTTTCTACACGAAAGCAGTCGATATAAATTATCATTCAAAAGTGTTTTTTTCCACATTACACCTTTTTTTTATAAGGATTGGCTAGTTCATAAGTATATTCTTATCTTCTTCCTAGCCTTCCCTCCACTGCTGGATGTAGGCCTCTTCCATCTGTCTCCATTTTACTCTATTCTGTGCCGCTTCAATCCATTTCTTTCCGGCGACCACAACAATATCGTCGGCCCATCTCTTCTGTGGCCGACCGACACGCCTTTTGTATTCCCATGGCCTCCACTTTAAGGCTTTGGGAGTCTATCTTGAATTTGGCTGTCTTGCCACGTGTCCTGCCCATTGCCATTTCAATTTTGCGATCCATGATATCGGCGATTTTTGTTCGGCGTCTGATTTCTGTATTTGTTATTCTATCCCTCAGACTTATTCCCAACATTTGTCTGATTTCTGTATTTGTTATTCTATCCCTCAGACTTATTCCCAACATTTGTCTGATTTCTGTATTTGTTATTCTATCACTCAGACTTATTCCCAACATTTGTCTGATTTCTGTATTTGTTATTCTATCCCTCAGACTTATTCCCAACATTTGTCTGATTTCTGTATTTGTTATTCTATCCCTCAGACTTATTCCCAACATTTGTCTGATTTCTGTATTTGTTATTCTATCCCTCAGACTTATTCCCAACATTTGTCTGATTTCTGTATTTGTTATTCTATCCCTCAGACTTATTCCCAACATTTGTCTGATTTCTGTATTTGTTATTCTATCCCTCAGACTTATGCCCAACATTTGCCGCTCCATGGATTGTTGAGCGCACTTTAATTTGTAGACAGTATTTATGGTCAGGGACATTGTTTCCAAACCATATGTCATCACAGGCAAGATGCATGATTCATAGATTTTTCTTTTTAAATTAATGGGGATATTCTTATAATAATTATCAACTTCTACTAAACTAAAAAATAGTATGTCGACAAATCAATTAATTTGAAATATACTTCAACGAAATTCATATTTATATCTTACTATGTATATTTAAAAATCATATTTATATTTACAAAGTTATTTTTATCACATTCCTCTATTTGGTTTTTCTACTTTTCCACTCCCTTTTGATTTCTTTTTCCCTGTATTTTAATTTTCCAAAAATGTTCAATTCAAATTTTCAATAATGTGGGACTTAATTTCATACCGGTACTCTTTATAAGATACTGGAATTTACAAAAATCTAATTAAAAAAATTACTTTGAAGGCAGGATTAGGTACTCTGATCGAACAGTGTATTGGGACTAGCGCCACTTTTGTACAAAAAAGACCTTTCTATAGATGTATCGTTCATTTCGATTGGTTCCGGTACCAGATTTCATACATTTGTGTCCATCATCCTTAATTTTTAATGTTCAATCGCGTTGGCATAAGCGGGTTTATTACACTAAGACAATCTCTGTCAACGAACACATGTAACGTAGTCTTACAGTAAAATATGTTCCTTGTACAAAAAACAGTAAGGCAAATGAAAAATACACCTTTGATGCACAGACTGATTACAAGTTTCACTTTCTCAAGAAATCGAACCTGGTATATCAACACTGAAGTCAAACGATCAGAAAAAAGTCATACAGAAACATTAAATAAACGTATCTGTATTTGCTGTCGCTTTTCCTTGGGCTTTGCTTTTTTTCGTACAATATATAAATTTATAATACTAATTTCATGTAACACATGAGATCCAACTATCGATGGCGATAGTATGTATAATTGAAGAATACATACCAACCCGTAAA
Organism: Molanna angustata; assembly: GCA_963576475.1. Classification (NCBI taxonomy): domain Eukaryota; kingdom Metazoa; phylum Arthropoda; class Insecta; order Trichoptera; family Molannidae; genus Molanna; species Molanna angustata. The sequence continues at coordinate 25,117,281 of OY754988.1, read as the reverse complement.
CAGGTAAACACAAATTAATAATTATTTCAAGATATTTAGTTTTCTATATACAACATGCCGACCGCCGTGGCACCATTGGTAAGCCGTTCGGTCTCTGTGCGGGCGTCCTGGGTTCGATTCTCAGCAGAGGAGAAGTTTATTCAAATTCTTCTCTGGGCTGGTTTGTTGGAAGAAATTTCCATACGGCAATAAACTCGTCACAAGCGCAGGTCAGTTGTTCATTTATTTTATTTATTTAGGTATGTATGTCAAGATAGGACATTATGGATGTCAGCCTTTTTTTTCTAGTCAGAATATGAAAACAGCATAATGGTACTGTATATATGTTTAGAGATTAAGTATCAAACTATTGAGTCCCCGTAGATATTGTGTAGTGTATACTGCCTTACAAATGTTTTTCTTGATAAAAAGTGTTTGAGAAATTCTGGAAATAAAAAAAAAACAATTTGAGATTTTGTATTTTTCTATATTTATAGGTACTAATTTTCGGCATTCTTGCTTTTACGGTTTTTGAGATATAGGTATGTAAAAATTTTAAAGTTGATAACTTCTGACTGAAACAAAAATTCAAAATACTGGGTGTAAAAGTTTTGTAGGCCTAAAACTTTCTATATATTCTGAAATTTTGGGCTCTGTGCATTGATCGGATCAAAAGTTTAAACGGGGGGGACAGACACACATACAGAAACACTAAATATTCTACTCCTAATTCTGAGTAAATCCATAAAAATTCGAAGTCTCCAAGTTGGTGTTTTTTTTACTTCAAAGTTGAATAAACCATGAAAAATATAGACCTGGCATACAAATCTCGCGTATCTTGACTTGACGAAAACTAAATTCTCTTGAACAGATCGACAGTTGGATAAGCAATTCTGTGTCCGTTTGAAAATTCATGGTTTAACATTTTTATTTCATTTCGATGCCAAAGTTTAAATCGACCGTACATAAAATGCACTCGTGATGTTTTCATTTTGAGCTCTTTGAGTCAATTTCTACTTCCTATCTTATGACCTTCTGGCGAGAACTTCCTGTGGAAAAATATCACCCAACGAAACATTACTAAAATCAAATTTTAAATGCTCCATGATATCTAGAGAAAAGCGCTGAGTTGTAAAAATTGTCAGAATATTCGGTAGGGCTACACATGAAGTTGATTAATATTAGATTTGTACTCAATCAATTGTGTTAATTTATACATTTTTTATGATATTTTTTTTTACTATCTCAATAGAGACGAAGTTGGGTTGTTCCAAAATATTAAAAGAAATGTACGTCGTTTTATATTTTGTTGAATTTGTTCGGTTCGGTATTTACATTTAAGCGTGAATAGGAACCACCTGTCTTGATCCTCTCCCCCTCCCGTCCATGTAACTACTATATTCCTTTATTGCTATACACCAACTAGTACTTGTTCGCATACGGCCTTGAGCGGTTATCAATTTAGACTACGTTGCCGTTGTCGCCGACAGAAAATCTTTCGTCGGACTGGGAGAGCGATCGAGGCGAGGACTTCTTCCATACTGGGAGGTGATTTCCTTTCTCGATCCATTTCTTTGATCCTCATTGCCGTGAATAACGCACCGTGACAAGTGCAATTATTTATTTTTAGTAGGTATACAGTCCACTAATCTTTTAGCTCGAGTTACTAACAATATTCTACCTTGCGCTGTACGTAATTGGCATTAGCTTGATGGCAATTGCATCCAAATTGCCAGTGTTTCTAGTCTAGATAGTAAAAAAAAATTATGCTTTTATGACAATTTTCAAATCGCGGTTAAACAAAAAAAAAAATAATGATTCTTTCGTGTTTCGTGGGTCAGACTGGGAGATCTATAAAACAGCGTTTCCTTGAGCATCATAGAGCGTTATTCAGAAATGGCGGACCGCTGCATAGAACATAATCATTATTTTTGTTTGGGAAATGTAGAGGTTTTGCATTCAGAATATAAAGGATGGAAACTTGACGCTCTAGAAATGTTAGAAATTAGTAAAAATATAAAAGGCAACATTGTTAATATCCAGATACCAAAGGTATCGCCACTTCTCCAAATATAAGCTCACCCACATAATGGCAACATTGTATTATTTCTGTAACTCCACCCACATATTTGGCAACGCTGTGGAGTTAATGTAGCTCCACCCACACATGTGACAACGTTGTAAATGCTGAGTGAAGTTGAAAATTGGTAATTTTTGTTTTAGTTTCGTTTGGACCTTGAAAATGCCAAGTTACCTTGGCGAAAACGTTCGGTCGTTAATATAAAAAATATTTGTGGAAAAATTTCATTTATTAAAAAAAAATATATTTATTATTATTTATTTATTATTAGATATTTATATAATGATTTTTTTTGTTTACAGAGTGGAAATCCATTTGGAAATTAATTAATAAATATATAGCGTAGTATCATTCCACATAAATTCGATTATAATGACCGAACTTTTCATTTTAGACCTTGATAAAGCCGAGCCACCTCGGCGAAGACGTTCTCTCATTATAATCGATATTTATGTATTAATAAATATGTTTATCCCTGTATTGAATTTATTATATATGACTTGTTTATTTTTTTAGTCAAGCTTTGAATTTATTATTTATGTCGGTGTAAGTAAATTAATGTCATTGTATAAATAATCACGATTTTAAATTATTTTTAATGTACATATTTTGAAATTGGGATTTGAAAGTTGGTGACAACTCACAGGATTTATTGAAATATTATAATGATATATTGATATTTAAGTATATAAGTAGTTAATTCTGTAAATAAATCCATGTTAATTGTTCGGCAACGTACTGCCACAGTGAAATCTTTTCTATTCAACGAATACTTCGCACTACACAAGTAGACAAGATTCTAAACTTAATATTTAAATAAATGTACCTATAAGTTCCACTTTATCCTCACCATGCTTATTATCGGCGATGGCGAACCGATGAGACACGTGCCAGAAAAATTTTATAATGCAATGGAAAGTAATGAAACATATAGAAGTATGCACTTAGGTATATTTTTGGAACTTCTCTATAGATGATAGATGGACGGCTTAGAACACAATCTTGAAAGAAATTGCATTGATTAAATAAATATAACTACCAAATTTACACCTCTCACAACGAAAACTCACTGCAAAAAAAGACATTGTAAATTGGCGAATGTTGCAATTGCGTAAAGTGGTCACTTAAGCCAGCCGATGACAGGTCTTTGTGATTTTTCCTTACTTTCAAAACAAAATCTCTTCCAAAGATAGAGATGTTCCAAAATATACCTAAGTACATACTTCTATATGTTTCATTGCTTCCAGAATTTTTTTTAAACTTAAGAAAAAAAACGTTAAAAACTTGTTATTTTTCGATTTATAACAATATCTTCTTCAATACTTTTTTATTGCCTTCTTTTGATATTAAGTATAGTACGTAACAGGTACATGTCTTATTTGTATTATTGATTATTTCCTTTTAATAATTGTATGCATGTACTGTGTTCTGTCATTTGTATAAGTAGAATAAAAATAAATAAATAGATCTATAGTCCATATCGAGTTTTGGCCTCCATCAACCCTCGCATCCAACTCCGTCTGTCCTCCGATGCTGTCCTCCAATTCTGTATTCTTTGCAGCTGTGCCATGGCCCACCCACCTTCCTTCTTCCTCCCGGATGTCTTTCCAAAATTCTTTTGGTGATGACGGCATACTCTAGATAAGTCCATCCCACCTCAGTCTACTCAGTACAGCATGAACAGATCACCTGGGAGTCTCGTAGATGTTATATAACCCGTTATTATGTCCTATTCTGATTCGTTTCAGAATACGAAAACGTCAAAATCAACGGGTGTTCGTAGATAAAAGGTTTTTATCCGCGCGGTGTGACGTACATAATGAGTCCCGTATAAATTCATTCAACTTTTTGACATTTCTCATGTACTAAAATTCAGACGGATAAATTTAGACGTATCAGAATAGGACATATTGTATCGTATTCTTGAATCTTGTATCGTTAAAGTGTCCAGAGTGAGTTGAAAACAAAATTTGTTTGACGGTGTTTAATGCTTTGAATAACCTGGCACCACAATAAATTCAAGAGCTGTGTCTCCAAAGCAAGAGCACTTTCCTCTAAAGGACTAAAAACAGTTTTGTTTCGTAGAACTATAAAAGACAGAATATAGGCTCCATTGGAATGATCCTCAATATTTAAACGGCGCTACATAAATTGTTTATTATTATTATTATTATTCCGACTTCGCCATCATTCACGGGGCCCAGGAGGCGTATTTACCTTTCCGTGTTGATTAGGAGGCAAGTATTGCCTCGAATTAGGAACTAGTTTGTTGCGCTAATGCACTTAAAAACTCTTGTTGAATTCAAGGTACGTGTCCTCCAAATGCACACGGTTTAACAACGCAAACTGTCTCTTCTAATACGTGTTCAATTCAAGGCACTCATCTTTCAATCGTACACAGGTTTATAAATTTTAACATGCGTATTGATTGAGCGTTACAAGGCTGTGTTAGAGGCATTTTTTGTATATGATTTTTTTTGTTTAATAGATTAATCTACACAAATCAATATTATATCATAAAAATTCATTGTATGAGATTGGTACTCATGAATTTTTCAATGAAATAATCACACTTTGCGTCGTAATTAGGTCCTTCACAAGATATAGAGCATCGAATTTTACATTGGTAATCCTTTTCTCCTTCGTATTTTACAATTGTCCAAAATACTATCAAGTATGTTCTTTAACAGTTCCATATTACTTAAAGACTTACTGATTACTACCATATAATAATCTGTGAACAAAATACAAATGTGACAGAGTAATAACAGTACAGACGAAATGCGAGCGAAATGAAATAGCGCACGAACTTCATGGCTATATAATATGTTCTATATTCAATAATTAATTACCTTGAATTCAACATTAGCGCAACAAACTAGTGTCTAATTCGAGGCAGTACTTGCCTCCTAATCAACACGGAAAGGTAAATACGCGCCCAGGAGCACTCTTCACTCGAAAAAAAAATATAATAAACAAAATCTTTTGCCCAAAATAAAAACATTTTTTTGTTCTCAAAATAATTTCTCTAAAAAATAAATAAAATTGATTTTTTTTTGGCACTCGTATCAGAAAAGGTTTTCCAACGCTGCTTTATACTTATCTTGACTTAAAATTTGTATAATATTTATATAAGTAAGGAAAATGTACAGTAATATTGCGATATTTAAAGCTTTGCACAGAGGCGCAGTAGCCGGCTTGGATTTTTGTCCTCTTAGCAACGACGTCGTTATTGCCAAAAATCCTATGCACGCAATTGAATTCCTACATTGAACCATTCCTATATCAACAATTCTTATTTAATTACATTAATACAAATAAGTACAATTTGTATGAAAAGTTACGATGTAAATAAAAGGTGGGTAATCTGTTTGATCTTTAAACTGCAATAAAACAATTATTTTACATATATATATTTTTTTTTAATTAGAATCAATTGTGTGATTATTATTATTTTTTTTTATTTGAGAAGCCTTTTACGGAAAAAATAAACTAAAATTTACTGTTTATCAACAATGACTTACAAAACGCTGAGGATATGTTTTTTCTTCGGGATTGTTTGAAAATTATACCTTTATTCAAGATCATTAAATCATTTGATGGCCCACTCTGTCCTAGAATAATATTCGCTAAATTTCGAAATCGAAATTTTGAATTACGAAATAACTAATTTGAATAATAATGATTTCGAGATTGCGAAATCATAATATATATTTCAATGTTGGAATTTAATTTTAATTTAAAATAAATGTGTTGGTGTTAAGGTTTAACTAGATTATATAATACGCAATACACATAAATTGTATCGAGAGGATACAAAATATATTTATTAAACACCTTAATCGTAAAGCATTTTTTGATTTCCCGTCGTATCGTGAGGCAAGGATCTACCAATGCATTGATTCACTCGAAAACAGACGTACTGTATCTGATATGATGCTTCTCCACAATATTATTAATAATAAAATTGATTCTCCTGCTCTTTTAAATTATATATCTTTCAACATCCCTACCTACACCTGTAGAACTAGACACACTCCTCTTTTCCGTCTTACCACTCAACACACCAACTATGCTCAACATGCAACAATGTATAGAATCTGTTTTACATACAATAGGCATTTCCAAGAGTTCGACATATTCTCACTAAACGCCCCCACATTAAAACAAATATATCAGACTTAGGGGCTGTTTCACCAGGTCCCGAATATCTCTCGATTATGCCTATTCAGCGGTTATGTCTCAAGTAAGGTAAAAATTGTGTTTCACCACTCCCGAATAGCGCTACTCGTCAGATAAAGTGACAAGTAACTTATAGGGGACTTTATCTACCCAGTAAAGTTATTCGGAACTTTATTTGTCACTTTGACAGTTGCATTTCATTGCCGGTATCACGTGTTTCATTGTTATTTTCTTTTAAATATGATTTTATTCGGGGCAATAGACGATGTTTTTGATGCGGAAATGATTCCTACACAAATAGATAAAATATTAGGCCATGAAAAGACTACTTCGTCAAATTCGATTTTAAAAGAAAATTTCGCTTGTCAAAGTTTACAGTATCAATGATATATGACTTGATAAAATATCGAATTACGACAAATGCAATGAAGTAAATACATACTTTGATATATAAAACATTACTTTATTATATTTGTTATTTATATAATGTCATTCAAACGTAAAATTAAGTATTAATTTATATACATAGAATATTGTTTATTTTTATTTAAATTCAAAAGATTCGATCCGTAAAACTTAAACGTCAAAATGTAACGCATTTGGCGGTTGTCCATAGAAGAATTTGAAAACTAGTACATTTCTATGTATTTGTCTATGAAAATGCGACGTTGCCATCGTTATTCGTCAATTTACTATTCGGAACTTATCCAACGATGGTGAAACGCAAATTTTATTCAAAACATTTTAACCGGCGAATAACACTACTTGCCGAATAGTTATTCGAGACTTATTTGGAGTTTGGTGAAACAGCCCCTTAAAATTTCATCCTCATAATCTTACTCAACACTTTATATACTGCATACATTTATATATACAATTTCACACAATATCTCACCATAATATATTATTATGTAACTGTTCCTAACTTATCTAAATATACTACAATAACTCCAGTGACAACTTGCACTTGGCTTTAATATTACTCAAATCATCTTTATTTTATATAATTTATTATACGCTGTATGTTGTCCTTTAAATAAATAAATAAATATAAGAAATTGTATATAAACTTTTGAAAAAATATTTGCCTAAATTATTTTCCTTGTATGGAATCTGTAATATTTTTTATTTTATTTATATTACAGCACATATTTAAAAAACACAATCACAAGACACAGAAAAGAAACAAAATAAAAAAAAATATTGCCATTCACTAGAGTGCGAGCACTTGTGTGTTAATAAATAATTATATGTATAAGTTAACGAAGTTTTTAATAATTACACTATGGAATGCCATTATAAATTATTTATATTGACTAACTATTCAAAAATTATTAGAAACACAAATTAATTGGAATATTGGACGTATTATAAAAAGTCGAAATTGAAAAAGAAAAGTCGAGATTGGAAAAGAAAATTACAATATAAATCTATTAAATACCCACATACCTCCCATCACCTCTCCACTTCTGTACATTTTGATAAAAAAAAACCACACAACCTTTCTCCGAATCTATACATAGAAGCTAGGAATCATCCGGGTGTTGCACCGAAATTTGCAGTAACGGCCTAACTAGTAAATTGCAGGTAATTCAAATCCAAACCTGAGTGATTCGACACAGTCAATGGACTAGTGAATCATCCAGATGTCGCATCGAAATTTGCAGTAACGGCCTAACTACACCTTAGCACAGGCTATGCCTAGTGAGGGGGCTAGTAACAAAGATACAAACAAAAAGGATAGCTTTAACTATGTAAGCAATGGTGAAGTAATGAAATTATATTTATTGCAATAAAATAACTTATATTTACTTTGTATGTCTACTATGTATGAATAAGCTTATATTACCTTTAATTATTTTGTATCTTATATCTACTCTATGTTTTTGGATAGAAATAAATAAAAATTAATGAAAAAAACTAGTAAATGCAGGTAATTCAAATCCAAACCTGAGTGATTCAACACAGTCAATGGACTAGTGAATCATCCAGATGTCGCATCGCAATTTGCAGTAACGGCCTAACTAGTAAATACAGGTAATTCAAATCCAAACTTGAGTGATTCGGCACAGTCAATGAACTAGTGAATCATCCAGGTGTCGCACCGAAAAGCATACCATCTACACACTGATTTGCCAAAAACAACTTTGATTCACTGTATTTTACATTTTTATTCATATATAACAATATTGTATATTGTCATATTTTTTATTTTATTTTTTGTGATTATATGTACTACTTTTGTTATATCATTATTTACTTTTGTTCTTTATTATATCCTATTTACTTTTGTTTTAAATTATTATTTATTTTTCTCTTACACTGGGTACTTGATATTTCCTCTCCTTGTCCTTACCCTATCCTTTTTTCTTTTGTATCTTAGTGTTATATATATATTTTTTGCTTTTTTTGTTTATTTTTTTGTTGTTATACATACACAATTTTGTCATGCTTTGTAATCTGGTTGGTTGGAAGAATTGCCCAAAGCAAATAAGGCCACCAGTGCAAAATATATTTGTTTACATTTTGTACAGAAAGATATATAAATAAATAGGTATATTTAATTAAAATTTTTCCTGAATGATTATTTTAACATTTTAAATAGAACAAACTATGTATAATAATATTGCCTGGCCAGTACTTTAATGACGTTATCATGAACCTAGGAGTAATTATGTTATTAAAATCGTTAAATTTAATGTTTTCACCCTCTATTAACAATCCAACGAGCTTCGGCTTTGTAGTATGAGTGGCGGCGTATAGATGGAGTTAGGGGCCAATTTCGGACCCAAAAGTGATCATTGCGAATGTTAATTGAATCACTTAATTGGTCTACCATTGACATTTGATCACGTCACAATACCAGGGTGACGGGATTTAATCGCCGGAAAATTACTTCGAACGTTTAGACAATCCACTAATAAATTTTGATCGCCACATCGCTTTACACAAATTTAGACTATCACTAATTCAGATACAATCAAGTGATTAGTTTTAAAGTTTTTTTGAGCATTTAAATCATTTGAACTTTTATGAAGCAATGTATGAATGTTGCCGTGGTGATAGATGCGTGTAAAGATGGAAAAACGTGACATTCTGTTCTCTTTGCTCAATGTTTCTTAAGTTTATCTTTTAAATAAAATTTATTTTGCTGCTAACCGTCCTACAGTATGATCCTTATAAAAAGGGTACCTATTTCAAATATTATCTTCATACTGATAAATATTTTATGTAAAATCCTTATAATGAACATAGATTTTTGATTAGATTAGATTTTTTTTTCAATATTAGACACTGTCACTTCATGGTAGAACTCCATAATCAATTAAAACTATGAAAAATTTATATTTAATTTTACGTTCTACTTAAATTTTTCGCAAACGCGACTCCCATTCACCGGTATCGCTCTATGATGAGCATCGTCAGAATGGTGAACAATAATGATGAAGACCATCATTATTGTTCACCATTCTGAAGATGCTCATCATAGAGCGATACCGGTGAATGGGAGTCGCGTTTGCGAAAAATTTAAGTAGATTGTAAAATTAAATATAATTTTTTCATAGTTTTAATAGATTAGATTTATTTTTTTGGTCGCTAGTTCTTGATGGAATTCCATAAAAAATTCTTAAAATTTTTAATAAATATTAAAAAAAAACATTTATAACTTAATTCCACTGATTATTTAGTGATCTACTTGAAAGTACTAGTAATCTACTTGAAAATGTGCTTTGCACGAAACCGGTTATAGGTTGTAGTCTAATATAAAGTGGAATTAAGTTATAAATAATCTTTTATTGAATCACTGGAGGGGCACAATATAGATCTTGGACACGGTAAGTAAGTAAGTAAGTATTATTAATATTTATTTAAATTTTTACGAAATCATAGTTTTTTTAATTATTTCCACTAAAAAAAGTATATTTTTAGTTTTACTCTCATAATGAAAATATTGTTTTTATACATATCGAAAATATGTTTTAAGTATCATTCTCATGATGAAATAATGTTTTTAGTTTCATCCTCATAATGAAAATATGTTTTAAGTATTATTCTTTAATAATACTTAAATATTGTTTAAGATAAGAAACGAAAATATTGTTTTTCTGTCATAATCGAAAAGAAAAATATATTTTTATCATCATCCTCATATAGAAAATGTGTTTTTATTATCATCCTCATAATGAAATATTTTTATTAGTATCATCCTCATAAGAAAAATATGTTTTTAGTATTATTCTTTAACGAAAATATTTTTTTTTCTGTCATAATTGAAAAGAAAAATATATTTTTATCATCATCCTCATATAGAAAATGTGTTTTTATTATCATCCTCATAATGAAATATTTCTATTAGTATCATCCTCATAAGGAAAATATGTTTTTAGTATTATTCTTTAACGAAAATATTGTTTTTCAGTCATAAACGAAAAGAAAAATATGTTTTTATTATCATCCTCATACAGAAAATGTGTTTTTATTATAATCCTCATATTGAATTCTTTTTCAGTATCATACTCATAGTGAAAATATGTTATAGTATCATCCTCACACTGATATTGCTGAAATAATGCGAGTATTATTCTTATTTCAAATTTTATTTTAAATATTCTTATTTTTTTTGTAACATTTTCTTAAAGAAAACATGTTTGTTTTTTACTTTCGTAATAAAAATAATATGATTAGGTACTAATGATGAAAATATGATTTTAGTACTAGTATCATTTTCATAATGACTTTTTATGTTTTTCTTATGTTTTTTTATGTGTAAATAATTGTTTATCTCTTGTATGAATTATTCTCACCCACATTAATGCTATCTATATTACTTTTTTGTATTTAATAAAATATATTTATGCCATCATAGTATTTTAAAATGTATATACCTAACTGAAACAATTTAAATCCGTACTTTTTTACAATCCTATTTATGTTCAAATCACTAAGTAACGGGTGTTTTTTTTAGAGGTATAGAACTTTAAGATGGCAACACTATTTTAACTGGCGGCCATTTTGTTAGCTTTCAAGTGATTTGTGTTTAGTTTGGTTTGGCATTTCAACATGAATAAACTGACGCCTGAACAAGGCTTCCAAATTGTGCAAATTTATTTTGAAAATAATGGTTCTGTTCGAAATACGTATCGGGCACTGCGTCCATTTTACGGCCAACATAATCGTCCATCAGAGCAATTAATTCGAATAACTATGGACCGTTTTCGTAAAAGTATAAACAAAATAAACAAAACTGTCGTATTTGGAGTGAAGATAATCCTCAAGTGTACGTTGAGACACCGTTACATCCAGAAAAACTGACTGTTTGGTGTGCTTTATGGGCTGGTGAAATCATTGGTCCGTACTTCTTTAAAAACGATGCTGGCCAGAACGTTACAGTCAATGGTGACCGCTATAGAGCCATGATTACTGACTTTTTAGTTCCTCAATTGAAGAACCATGATGTGCAGGAGCTGTGGTTTCAACAAGACGGCGCAACATGTCACACAGCTCGTGCCACAATTGATTTACTGAAGGAAACGTTTAGTAACCGCATAATTTCACGTTCCGGACCCGTGAATTGGCCTCCAAGATCGTGCGATGTAACGCTGCTAGACTATTTTCTGTAGGGATATGTGAAGTCTCTAGTCTACGCCGATAAGCCCGAAACGATCGACCACTTGGAGGATAACATTCGTCGCGTTATTGCCGATATACGGACACAAATGTTGGAAAAAGTGATTGAAAATTGGACCTCCAGATTAGATTACGTCCTAGCCAGCCGTGGTGGTCATATGCCAGAAATCATATTTAAATTATAATGCCAAAAAATTATCTTTTGAATAAAATCAATTTCATGTCAATTTTAATAATTCATCCTTGTTTTATTCCATTTCAAAGTTCTATACCTCTAAAAAAAACACCCTTTATATGTAATAAAAAGATAAATATTAAAAAAAAATGTGTTATGTAGGACCTAGTTGTGCTTTGAAATATAAATATCTGTAATATCTACAATATATGAAATTCATTTATGTAATCGTACATGTTCTTAATAATCCATTATTGTATATATGTAACGTCCGAATAAATATGTATTATTTTAAATGTGAAAACTGTATATTATTATGTTATATATTATCAAATAAATGGCGATCTTCTTGCACTGAAATTATTTGTATTTTATTGAAATATTTTATTTTTTTATTTTTTATTTAGTTTGGATATCCAACAGTACAGTAGAATATAATGAAATTAAAAACAATGGAAAAAAACAGTAAATGATGGACTACGGTACATAATAATAGGACATCATATCAAGTATTTTTTAAAGTTTTACATACAATTTTCAACAAATGAGAAAAACAAAATTATAGAATCACACCTGAAACATACAAGGAATAGTACCAAGAGGAATTTATTCTAGAAAAAGTTAGTCTAGACACGCCGGTCGATGGAAGGACAGCGCTTCCGAAACATGTCGCGAAGTGACTCAAAAAACAAGTGGTTTATAGCGAATTTATGATTCAATATGGTTAATATTAACCACCACAAAATATCCGCCGAATCACTAAATGAACAAAATACAATTTAATATACATATGCCTTATTACAATTTATTCAAAAATTTGGAAATTTTACGGCCTCGCTAGACATAGTCCCAATGGAATTATCGCCTGGGGAGGAACGCATACAACTAATTTACATACAATCAATAAACACAGAACAGAAAGTGATAATAAAAATAATACTTAAAATAAAGAAACTTCCCTATAGAGCAAATTTTTTCAATATTCAAAGTTCTTAAACTTAGGTCCGAATGCAGAGTTCGACATAAATACTAAATTCTAAATACTAACCATGTTTTCATTGCACTGTCGCTCACTAAATTTAGGAGATCACGTGGCTTCCTAACTGGAGGATTCTACGAAGTTTTTGTATGAGAATTGCATTGCAGACATATCAGAATACTTAGAGCATGCGCGGTGGTGTAAAATAGTATTTGCGAACTGTCAAAAAGTAAGGTTGATCGCGAGGGACCTTACGAGTGGTTAAGTATTAAAATACGAGATGTTTTCAATGGAGGATGATTTTAGCGACTTCGTCGAATATGTATTTGGTAATTTTGTCAAATCCAATACCAGAGTTTTAAGCGATCTATACGAGATGCCGAAAATTCGCTGGAATTTCAGAAAAGAGACATCGAGCTCTCAGTGTGAGCTTGGTTACATATTTTATAGAGTTGTTATGACAAAAAAAACATTTAAACGCCAGTCCTTACCCATAGAAAACTATCAATATTTTTTCTTTATACTGATGTCTCTGCAACGCAATTGGTAACTTAAGGATACTAAATACTCCAGTGAGGTTAGGAGTTAGTATTTAGTTACCTAGGACTCGGCATTCGGACCCCTGTCTCAACCGATTTCATTCAACTATAGTGCAAGGATTTATGCTTAGGGAATTTATGAGAATTTACATGTTCTTGCTACAAGGTGATATTTATTTATTTTATTTTATTTCGCAGCACATGCATAAAAAAAATTAATAATTTTTAATACAAAAAATTGAATTCTAAATGAATGTTTGCCAAGATAGAAAAATATGGTGTCCGGTTCTCTCGTGACAACGTGGCGTGATGGTATGTATGTAGTAATTATCTTTCATATAACTTGCTTATATAATAATACACAAATCCTTGAATCAAAACAAATTGATGAATCATGAGTTCTCATGATTGCCATCATCAAACATCATGATTGGCTTAGTTCAGATGGAACCACACCAGAAGTAATCATATTCTAATAAAAAATGAATCATCAAATTTGGATGACGCGATAAAGAATAATTATAAACTGCAGACGACTTTGAAAATTGAAGATTTTGATCTTTTTTGTCGTGATTTTCATCATCAGAACTCGATGAAGTTCATATGTGTGATCATCTCTAAAGCACTCCCTTCCAATGATAAAAGAAATCATTAAAAACGGACAATGTTGTAAAAAGTTCTTATCGCTGAAGTGTCAATTGAAGACATTGATAAATTTCTCATGGATCCCAAAGAAAAATATCGCTGAGCATAATTAAAAATTTACGTCGAAGAGTTTATAGAAGTCCGTTAGTAAAAATAAAACTTCATAATATTTTGTGGCTGTTGGTGGTTCTTAATATTTAAATATACGCTTAAAAAATCAATAAAAAAAGGAATGACATCAATGTTATTTATTATCGTGAATAATGTGTTAAGAATAGCTGAAAAGAAAAATAATTGTGCTATAAAAAGTAAACAAAATGTATATTCGTCCAACGAAACCAGCAATAAAGTCAATCGAATAAATAAATCGTTTTAACTGTTGTCTGTTCCAGGGTTTGAATAAGAATTACCAACATAACTTTCGCCAAAACTGCTATAATCATCCATCTCCAACCCTTTATATCCCATTCTGACTCAGAATCCCTTGTCAACATTCCTTGTTAGTATCGGGGTACTTGAAATTTTTATATGATTTCTCAAAATCGTCCGTCGTGGCGTTCCATGTTGCCGAATTGTAAATGTAACTAAATCTGCTAACGGAGGTCATGATCCATTGCATGAATATTGGTGTATTAGTGAACGTTATGACATCGTCGGTGTCGCATTCGATAGTATTAGGGACTCTAAGATGCATAACGGAACCCACAAGACCAATCAATTGGCCTTTATAGACAACTCCGCCTCCGGAGTCTCCGTGACACGGAATTCCTGACATGCCGATGGCGCAAAAGTACGTTGACGAAACGGAAATCGGACAGCTGATTCTTTGTATCTTCGCCGATTTCAATACCTTAGAACAAGTTCCGACCTGCGACATCTCCCAGCCCCAGCCTTCGACAGTCAAAGGTTCAAAGAAAGGGACTATGTGTTGATAGATGGGTATCGGTTGAACGTCGCCGTCGATTTTCAGAGGTGCTCCTACAAGTGCGATGTCGAATCCATTTGCTGGGAAATTTGGGTCGTAATTTGGATGCGCTATGAAGACTTTGATTGGTGCTATCCTCCCTTTTCTAAGTATCCCAGTTCCGTAGCGCACTCCGGACAAACGGTTGTCTTGCTGCACTTTCTTGCAATGAGCTGTGGTCAAGATCCAACTGGGCGAAATGATAGACCCACCGCAAAAATGACGATAGACATCGTTGAAGATCGAAACGTGGTAATTTTTAGATTTGTAGACATCTTCTGATATTTTTTCTCCATTAATGATTCTGGTGGAAAAAGGTACAATGTTTTTGTTTGAAGATGCTTGGTGAATACTATGTAATTGCGTCAATATAATATATATCCGAAGATACATCCATATAGCTTGATCGAATAAAGACATTCTAGGTGTCATCTGTAATAAATAAAATTAAACATTATTATTTATATTCTATTTATAATGTCAAAAGATGAAATATGAGAGAAAAGTTATCAGAAAAGTTACTGGTGATATTTGGCATAATATTCATTCTGTAAAGCATGCAGCACTTATTTTAATAGGCAATAACGCATGAAATTATGATCTTGTATCATCAAAAGGTATTACTTAATTACTTACTTAACGTGCTCGGCCTTTTACATATATTGGCCTTTCCAATCCAACACGATGTAGCAGCAATTGCCATGTCATTTGCTACAACTAAGTCTTCAGATATTTATATATAAATTAAAGTAAATTTCATCAATATTATTTAACATAATGTAAGAACTTATTATAATTCATGGTGTAATTCAATTTATTTCCAATATTTAGAAAATATTTCCAATAAAAGAACTCACCTTTCGATTACAAATCCGTTCCGATAAAATATTAATAACATGTACTTAGGCAATCAATCATTCAATTTTTCATGTCACTTAAAAGTTAATGCCTGCATATTACAGTAAACGGTTTAATTTATAATGCCAATATTGTACAATTCGTTCTGCTCTTGTGCACACATCACAGGTCGATCAAAACAATTATAGATTTATACACGAATCAGGAAACTTTATATAGGTTTATTTTGATATAAGTATAAATTTAATCTAAACTCTCTTTCTTTCTCTTTGCAATAAAACCTTGCATCTTTTCATCAATGCTGCTCTGTACTATGCAATCTTATTCAGCTCCACATAGGTGCTGAAGTTCATATTCAACACAGTGTGGAAACCCAATTATACTAGTCATAAAATCAGATTAGAATCAGTTCAAAAGAAATATCTTGGACACATAAATGTTCGACTTCACTTAAAATAAATTTCCATCTTATCAAGAATCAAATCGATCACTCTCGAATACCGACGCATCTATTTTGATCAATCATTGCTGTTTGAAATAATGAACAACTACATTGATTCTCCTGATGTTATGAAATGATTAGTTACATTACGTGCCCCAGTAAGAATGAACAGAAGACCTGTATTGTTTCATGTTCTAGTATAAAGGCAAACTATCGAAAATTCTCCATTATATCGCGCATATGCCGTCAATACAATGAAAGTTTTAATGATGTTAATATTTTCCAATTTTGTTACAACAAATATCGAAAAATGATACGAAGTAAACTAGTGCCGGTTGATTGAGTGGTAGCCTTGTGTGGTAGACATTTGCCTCTTGTACCTTCCTACCCCTTCTTAAAATCTTCTATACACTACCATATTGATTTATTTGTTATTTTATCTTGATAATTTCTGCTTCTTTTTTGTTTTTATTTTTTTTTCATTTTTTTATTTAATAACGTTTTTCTTTTCTGTTTTTTTTTTGTTTGTTGGTCATATGGTTTTAATTTGTGGATATATATTTTTTGACATTTTAACATCTTAATAAAGACGAAGTTGGAATATTATAGAAAAACCAGGAACTAAAGGCACCTACAGGGCTTACGACCTGTCATCGGCTGGTTTACGTGATCACTTTATACGTTTGCGCAACGTTCACTAATTATGTCTTTTTATTGAGTTCCCTTATCAATGGCATTTTTGAATGTTCAATATATTTGAATAGTGAGTAACAGATCACCTGAAAATAGGACATTATCACCGACAGGGAAAAAATCCAATGTTTGCGTAAATGCAATGCATGAATTATTTTATTGTTTTGTATATTATTTTGTTGTAAGTATTTTAAATCCCAATTCAGTATCTACTGTTGCGTAGATCCTCAAGATACTCGTCACCTGGGATTTTTCACCACAGTTATCCCCTCATTATGTTATAATGTAGGAGAACCTCTTGACGGATTATGTGTCCAATCCATCTGGCGCGTCTTTCTGAGATGGTCTAACTTAATTGTAACTAAGTTCAATTTAATTACGTTTCTAAAAACACTTTTTTAAATATTTTATTCCTCGTAAAAAGACAATACTTTTGTACTTATTCACCAGGTATGTTCGATCCACGGCTGAATAAAGGCCTATTCTCAACTTTTCCACTTATTCCTATCTTGAGCTGTTTGCTCCTATTCCACGACCCGCTATTTCGGACAATGTCATATATGTCCACCTATTTAGATAGTGGTATTTCCACGCCTCTTTTGTTGGTCCAGTGCCTCCACAAGACAACGCCATCCCAAAATTGATATGCTTATAATAGGTGAACGAAATCGACCGATAAATGAAATATGAATCATGAACTTCCACTTTTTGAACGTAGTAACTTTAAAAATGTTCACGTCACTAAGATCATTTTCTATATTTTTATTAGTTAGGCTACCATACTCAATCGGTATAGTATAATTTGTACCATAATTGTGTTTATTGAACACTCGAACTCAAACATAAATATGACATACAACATAAAAAATAGCAAATAATAGTCGTTTATCATTAAAACAACGTAATATCAAAAGGAAAATTATTGAAAAATATTATTTTTAATAATAAATATTAAAAGTTAACGATTCACATTCATTTTTTTGAGAGCAAAAAGGAGATCAACAACAAAATGTATGAAGATTTCGTTGTTAAGATTACCAGTTGATGGAATTGTGCACGAAAAGAACAGATGATCTATGACCGATGATTAACAGATGATGATTTAAGAGATGATCTATGACAATTCTATTTCAGACAATATCATTTTGACAATCTAGAACTTATACATGCCATCACGCCTTTTTCGTTTGAATATTGGCCAGAATGTAAAGAACTTCATACTATTGGCCCACAATGGAAGCCATTTTTTGTCTGTTTTGCTTCTTTTGCAATGTCTAATGCACTATAATAGATTATATTGCTTTACTTTCCCATATTCCAGAATTTAGTTTATGCAATCGAGCAAAATCATCCGTGCTTATCCCATACATACAATTTAATTCCTGCTGTCTTATAAGCTTTCTTCGTTATTTATGTGTGCAAACCATTGATACTTTGTCGTTTTTTTTTTGTAAAATAATATGACTTAATTGTGCAGAGGTTAAAATTTGACCGTAATTCATTAAATTAAGTCATTGTACCTGTTCAATATAAAAACAACTGCGTTTGACATTAAGTATTTGATATTGGCAGTATGAAATTGAACAATCTATGATAAGACGTGATTTTTTTTTTAATTTCGTAAAGGGTCGAAAGGGTTCAACATAAATTTTTAAGATTTGTAAATTATAAATTATCCATTCCTTTAGAAAAATTAAATTATGATTTCCTAATGAGTGTTCTAAATTTATCGAAACTATCAAACAGAAAAACGATTTGCGATTTAATTTGCTTTCCATATTCAATAATTAATTGCCTTGAATTGAACACGTATTAGCAGGAACAGTTTGCGTTGCTAAGCCGTGCGCGTTTGGAGGACACGTGCCTTGTATTCAACACGAGTTTTTAAGTGCATTAGCTCAACAAACTAGTGCATAATTCGAGGCAGTACTTGCCTCCTAATCAACACGGAAAGGTAAATACGCTGTCGGGTCGCGGACCCGACAGCGTATTTACCTTTCCGTGTTGATTAGGAGGCAAGTACTGCCTCGAATTATGCACTAGTTTGTTGAGCTAATGCATTAAAAAATTTAGTATTAAAAAATTTTGACTTTCTCCATTCCATTCTGCGGTAAAATGGCGAAGTATACTGGTTAGTTGGAAGAAATTGCCATACGGCAATAAACTCGCCACTTGCGCGGGGAGCAAGAATGTGTTTATTAAATTATATTAAGTTTTTTTGAGATTTTCGTGACAAATTAAAGGATTTTATTTTCGTGACAAATTAAAGGAAAAGGCAATTTATTGCTTTTCTCCAAATAATATATCTAGAAAAATATTATGAAAACAAATCTGGGGAGCAAGTTTGGTCCAACCGTGGAATCAAAAACTTGATGATCACCCATATCATCTCGAGATACATGTCCCGGATACGTAAGCCGATATATATTTTCTTAAGACTGCGCAATATCGTGACAATGCAGTCAATGAAAATAATATAATATGCATATATGTAATAAATATATTATGCATTTGTGCAATCAGTGCTAACTTGTGGTATTACTGCCTGGGGTGGAATGCATACATACAACTAATTTACATAAAATCAATAAACACAGAACAGCAATTGATAGTTTAAATAATACTTAAAATAAAGAAACTTCCCTACAGAGCAATTTTTTTTTTCAATATTCAAAGATCTTAAACTTAGATCCGAATGCAAAGTATGACCTAAATACTGAATTCTAAATACTAACCATGTTTTCATTGCACAGTCGCTCACTTAATTTAAGAGATCACGTGGCTTCCTAACTGGAGGAAGCTACCAAGTTTTTGTATGAGAATTGCATTGCAGAGACATATCTAAATACTTAGCGCATGCGCATCGGCGTAAACCGTCAAAAAGTAAGGTTGATAGCGAAGAACCTTAAGAGTGGTTTAATACTAAAATACGAGATTTTTTCGGTAGATGATTATTTTATCGGCTTCGTTGAATATGTATTTGGTAATTTTGTCAAATCAAATACCAAACAGAGTAATCAACGATCCATACGAGATGCCGAAATTCGCTGGAATTTCAGAAAAATCGTGACATCAAGCTGTCAGTGTGAGCTTGGTTATATATGTTTGTGTTATGACAAAAAAACATTTTAAACGTCAGTCTAAACCCATAGAAAACTATCTATCTCTTTTCATATACACAATAATGTGAACTTCTACGCCATTGACCTTAAGTTTGGTGTAGTATTTAGTATTTAGTTGGTGATGTCTAAGCAACGCAATTGCTAACTAAAGAATACTCAATACTCCAGTGCGGTTAAGAGTTTAGTATTTAGGTACCAAGGACTGTATAATCGGGCCTAAGTGAAATTTATTGCAACAAAGCATTGCTACAGATATTCAAAAAAAAAATGATGAAAAAACAATAGTTCGTAGCCTCGTATCAAATGTAGTTCGAAATATAATAGTGCAACTCTATAATAAATCAATTTCACAACACCACTACATTTATATCGGAACTAAATACTTCAATACTCTCCCAGGTGACATAAAGATAGTGAAAAACTATAAGTTATTCAAACATTAAAATAAATATAGAAAATATTGAGTGTTTTACGTCTTTTTAGTGACAATTTACTGTATAATTGTACAAAATTGTTTAATATACGAAATTTAATGTCCATTTGTAAGAATTAGTTAAGAAATAGGTTTTTTTAATTATTTTATTTTTACTTTAACATTACTTTTCGGGCAAATAACTGGTACTATGTCAAATATTAATCTAACACGCACCAAATAACAAGTTACCACATTCTGGAGACTAACAATATTAATCGTCTCACAGATCCAGACTGAAAACACAATTAAAAACTGTGTCTCAACCGGGAATCGAACCCGGGACCTTTGCATCAGCAGTCAGATACCTAACCAACTGAGCCACGAAGGCCGACAATTAATGCATATTTGTAATATTTAAATGTCATTCTTGCCTCTGGGAAGACCAAGACAGAGATTGATGGACAATGTTACCCGAGAACGTGCTGAATGCTTGTGATGACTGGGAGTCCACTGCAGCTGACAGGAAGGCTTGGAAAGCTATTGTTCAGGAGGCTTAAGCTCTAACGGAGCTGTCTGGTCATCGGAATTAAGTAAGTATTCTTGCCCCATATACAAGTGTCTACACTTTCAATGGGGCAGTAAAATTGAATTATTTTATTTTGTATTTATATTTTTATATATACTTTTTTATTTTACCTGTAAAAAATAAATAGGGTGGAACGCCAGAAATTAATTTAAAAATAAAAAAATATATCTAATGTCTGTCCGGACTTGCCCCCCAATTGTGGAAAAGATATTTAACAGGAAACGACAAACCTTTTCATTCCCAACTATGAGTCTAACTTCGATCAGCATTCCAAGTTTGGATTCAAAGATTTGTAGAAATTCTCAACCAAGCTCTGGTTCCAGTGAACTTCTTCGTTCAAATTGTTTCGATAAGTTTTTGTGTAATATTTGATCGTGGCTGAGACCCAATCGCGAAACATCAGCACGTTTGTATAAGTGACGGTCACGGCCAATTTGCAGCGGGGTTTGATCTTGTAAGATCTGCTGAGAGCCTGGTCATTGTCGTTAATGTGTCTGATGGCAGACCCCACGAGACCTACCAAGGAGTCGTTGTAGATGAGGCTGCCTCCGGAGTCTCCGTGGCACGGATTGGAATCGTTTCCAACAGCACACATAAAGGAATTGGGCAAACTGGATGGACAGTGTTCAAGTTTGACAACGGCAGCTTTCATGACCTTAGAACAGGTACCTGTTTTGGCCTGGGTCCATCCCCAGCCCTCCACTTCCATCTTTGTGCCGATTTCCAAATGTTCGCTGTATATCGGGATCGGCTGGGCGGTTTCGTCCAGGATCAGCGGCGCTTCGATCAGGCTTATGTCGAACCCGATCGAAGGGAAGTCCTTGTACTTTTCGTGGACTATGAGCAATCTGATCGGCGATATTCTCCCATTTCTGAGTTTGATGGTGCCGTATCTTACGGCGCACATGAGGTTCTTCCCGCAGACGTTGTGGCAGTGGGCCGAAGAGATTACCCAGTTCTGTCTGATGATTGCGCCCCCGCAGTAGTGGCGGTGTTTCCTGTTGAATAAGGAGACGTGAAAGTTGTGGGTCGAGTTTTCACTGACGTACGTGCCTCCGATTATCCTCTCCGAAAAGTGACGGTTGGCGGCTGTCTCATGAGACGACCGTAACTCGCATTTCGTGGCGAAAAGGACGACGAGGAAGATGATCAGCATGACATCAGTTCGAAGAAAGGCACGAAATGACGCAGACACTTTTTCCCTGAAATGAACAAAAACATCTTGAAATAAGTCCAAAATATTAAAATTTTGGGATACTACAATTTGTTTAAACTATTCTATATCGTGTCGTTTAATAAAAATAATGTTGCAATCCAACAGTAGGAATATTAACTATCGACTAAGTTTTTATTTGGTAGAATTCCATTATAAGTTATATCTATAATTAAAAGTAAAGACTTTTTGATTCTACATTGATTTTTAATTCTGCGCGATAGGCCTATTTCGCCTTGTTAGGGCATTAACTAGCTTATAAGCTAGTTAATGCCCTAACAAGGCGAAATAGGCCTATCGCGCAGAATAAAAAATCAATGTAGAATCAAAAAGTCTTTACTTTTAATTATAGATATAACTTAGTAGGAATATTGCCAAATATTAGGTAATTAAATGAGTTCTAAGTTTGATCCTACATTTACCGTATTTAGTTTTGATTAAAACAATTCAAATCAAGGCTTATGTGTTTGTTTGAATGTTTTATTCTGGCTATAATACTTACATAAATAAATCACATGTAAGTAACTTTCACGAAATTTTACACAAAAATCCAAATCTTCAGATTTTTAGAACTCAATTATCGTGTGACATAATATTTTGTTTTGATCAAAAATTATGCTACAATGAATTTATTATGGAAACAAATCGTGAGATGTGATAAATTACACCATTTTCACTATATCCAAACAAGTTCAAAATCCAAACTTACGTAAAACAATGTTGCACGTTTTATGACCTTAACAAGTTAAATCGAACATGTAATTGCATGCATTTAATTTAATGCCAACTTGTAACAGGGCTGAATTATAAACAAATGGAAATATAATATAGGTGCCTATTGTAGATAACTTTATACTGACTAATAAAAACTCGATCCATTCCCGAAACCCAAAATCATAATATCCATTATCGAAACTCAAACTCATATTCATTCTCAAAACTCAAACTCAACATCCATACTCGAAACTCGAACGCATATCCGTTCTCGCAACTAATACTCACATCCATTCTCGAAACTCAAACTCTTGATGGTTTGGCCACACGGGGAGAATAAATGAGAAACGCCTGACGAAGAAACTATAAATGGAACTATTGAATATATACATGGAATGGACAGGAATGGAATGAGAGGTCGGGGCCGCCCAAGGAAGAGATGACACGTCCATGTGAACGTTATTTTGAAAAACGGAAATGTTAGAAGCGTGAACAACAGGCAAACATGTATAAGACGATGTATGCATCTCGAGTCGAGTCATCAATTGAAAAATATTCAACTTCTTGTGACCAGGAAT
Source organism: Molanna angustata (assembly GCA_963576475.1). Classification (NCBI taxonomy): domain Eukaryota; kingdom Metazoa; phylum Arthropoda; class Insecta; order Trichoptera; family Molannidae; genus Molanna; species Molanna angustata. Next base: position 25,093,489 of record OY754988.1, on the reverse strand, counting down.
CCATTTTCTTTCGATTCAGTATAAGTTTTTCTCAGTCATTTAATAACATGGGAGACTCTTTGCGAAATAAATTTAGAGTACATAATCGGTGGATGCATCTCTCGGGAGGATTATAACTGAAACTCTGGAGAAGCAAATACGGGGAGGACAGGACGTGATTGGAATATCCATATAAAGCTATACATTGGGGGGTTTAGGAAGGAAATGAGAAGTGAAATATTTACAAGACTTTAAAACTAGACCAGATACATAAAATTTCGAAACAAATAAATATAAAATGGGAGATATTATTTTATGTATTTCAATTTTTTTGCTGTGGTTTCAAAAGTTTACAATATAATAATAATTTATTATGTAGATTAAAAGAAACCTCAAATACAGAGAAATTCTCTCCGATAATAAATAATCTTTGTGTTTCGGGCAGGAGTTTAGAAAATTCACAACTTATCGAGTGACACTCCTATTAAGAGACAAATACGAGGATTGAAGAGGCTTCATCGCGGCGACAACTTCTTATTGATAATGCTCCTATCAACATCAACGGAGAAGCAATTGTACCATCAAAGAATGGAAAATTTCTAGGCGATCACTTGAACAACAAACTATTGCTTGACCTGCAGATCTCAAAAACTGTTAGCTCATGTTTCTTCCATCTGAGACAGCTTAAAGTTTGCGTCGAAATTTGCCTTAAATGAGGCGAAGGCACTTATAACCGCATTTGTTATGTCTAGGTTAGATTATTGCAATGCTATATGTATATGCTAGTCTGCCCAAATGTCAACTAAATAGGTGTCAACTGGTATTTAACGCAGCTGCGAAGTTTGTCTTTGGGGTGGATAAAATATGTCACATAACGCCTCTCCTAAACGAGCTGATCTGATTGAGGTATCCAGAGCGAATAGATTACAAAGTGTGTTGGATCTCATGTGTTACATGTAACTAGTTATATATAGATTGCCTAAACCAGTGTTAGGCGTTTCATGTTCTGTCGATCCACTTAATGCTTGGATTCAGGGCCTTCTTTGTCCTAATGGAGGCCCTGGGCACCTGGGCAAATAACAATATCAATTTAATATTGCAACGAATATAAACGCCTGCTCAGAATAACCAAGATGTGTATTATTTATTAAATGACGATTGCTTTGATAAATAATTAATGCAATTATATTAATTACAATATAATCGCATTCATTATCGTTTGCAAGAACTATAGATCTATGATGACTACTTGGATTTGCTTCTGGGCCTCATACAAGGGCTTTATCTCAATTGATCCATCTCTATTAAGTCTATTTCTTGGTACAATTTCAAAATACGATTTATCCCTAAATAAAATTGTCAATCGTCCAATCAAACGTTATTGACTTGTGTCGGAATAACTCAAAGACCATATAAATCAGCGACGACTGGGATTTTCAGTTTGACAGTTTTTGAACGTACATTTTGATAGTCTATCAGCACGTTTCATGGTTTAATTCCTTCACATTGATTGCCTTTTTAACTATCATGACCCAGTTTCTTTCTCCACTGCAAGTACTTAACTATTTCAACCCAGAACGAAGGTAAAACTAAAATAAATCTCTCTTACATTGTAAAAAAATGGAGACTACTCCGAAAAGACGACAAAAGAATAGTTACAAATTTAGTAAGTAAATAGATGTTTTTATGACAAACTTTTAACATCTCAATTGAGACGAAGTTTGAATATCAAAGGAAAACTGGGAAAGTACGGTATAATATGTTATTCTTATTATAATATGTTATACATTATTATTTTGCACTCGGTAAATGTTATTCATGTTATTTTAGTTTAATGTAGACTTTATTATTGTAATCTCTCTCCTTATTTAAAGGCTTTTTATCACCGTAACCACTGTTATCTTACTTCAAATACTTACTGCAAATCTTACACAAATACGTTTTAAGCGATGATTGTTTTTTTATATAAATTAATATTTAATAGTATGTGACTGACGCCTGTGATTGGAGTATTGGAGACCTTATGTGTTTGTATCATGTGTTAACTTGTGTGTGTATATTTCAATGTTCTGTTGATGTCTTTATATAAATTAATATTTAGTAGTATGTGACTGACGCCTGTCATTGGAGCATTGGAGACCTTATGTGTTTTTGTATCATGTGTTAACTTGTGTGTGTATATTTCAATGTTCTGTTGATGTCTTTATATAAATTAATATTTAGTAGTATGTGACTGACGCCTGTCATTGGAGCATTGGAGACCTTATGTGTTTGTATCATGTGTTAACTTGTGTGTGTATATTTCAATGTTCTGTTGATGTCTTTATATAAATTAATATTTAGTAGTACGTGACCGACGCCTGTCATTGGAGCATTGGAGACCTTATGTGTTTGTATCATGTGTTAACTTGTGTGTGTATATTTCAATGTTCTGTTGATGTCTTTATATAAATTAATATTTAGTAGTATGTGACTGACGCCTGTCATTGGAGCATTGGAGACCTTATGTGTTTGTATCATGTGTTAACTTGTGTGTGTATATTTCAATGTTCTGTTGATGTCTTTATATAAATTAATATTTAGTAGTATGTGACTGACGCCTGTCATTGGAGCATTGGAGACCTTATGTGTTTGTATCATGTGTTAACTTGTGTGTGTATATTTCAATGTTCTGTTGATGTCTTTATATAAATTAATATTTAGTAGTATGTGACTGACGCCTGTCATTGGAGCATTGGAGACCTTATGTGTTTGTATCATGTGTTAACTTGTGTGTGTATATTTCAATGTTCTGTTGATGTCTTTATATAAATTAATATTTAGTAGTACGTGACCGACGCCTGTCATTGGAGCATTGGAGACCTTATGTGTTTGTATCATGTGTTAACTTGTGTGTGTATATTTCAATGTTCTGTTGATGTCTTTATATAAATTAATATTTAGTAGTATGTGACTGACGCCTGTCATTGGAGCATTGGAGACCTTATGTGTTTGTATCATGTGTTAACTTGTGTGTGTATATTTCAATGTTCTGTTGATGTCTTTATATAAATTAATATTTAGTTGTACGTGACTGACGCCTGTCATTGGAGCATTGGAGACCTTATGTGTTTGTATCATGTGTTAACTTGTGTGTGTATATTTCAATGTTCTGTTGATGTCTTTATATAAATTGATATTTAGTAGTATGTGACTGACGCCTGTCATTGGAGCATTGGAGACCTTATGTGTTTGTATCATGTGTTAACTTGTGTGTGTATATTTCAATGTTCTGTTGATGTCTTTATATAAATTAATATTTAGTAGTATGTGACTGACGCCTGTCATTGGAGTATTGGAGACCTTATGTGTTTGTATCATGTGTTAACTTGTGTGTGTATATTTCAATGTTCTGTTGATGTCTTTATATAAATTAATATTTAGTAGTATGTGACTGACGCCTGTCATTGGAGCATTGGAGACCTTATGTGTTTTTGTATCATGTGTTAACTTGTGTGTGTATATTTCAATGTTCTGTTGATGTCTTTATATAAATTAATATTTAGTAGTATGTGACTGACGCCTGTCATTGGAGCGTTGGAGGCGTGTTGGAGGCGTGTTGGAGCTGCTATTGCGACAGGCAATCAAGCCGAAAAAGGAATTTGTGCACTTCAACCCATTTATTGTTTTTTTAATCCTCACTGGAATACAGTGGGGAGTTGTGGAAACTTATTTTTTATTGCAGATTATCAACTAGTGTCATGCTGAGATTTAATTATGAAAGATTATCACAATTTATCTGTGTGTGTACTATGTACGGCATGTTAAAGACTAAATTACCCACTCATCCTTTTCAAATTTTGCAAATTTGTATATCTATTACTCGCTTAGATCCCATTGTATCTTGAAGGATATCTTATCAGAGCTTCTCATTTTTTTAACTGTCGAATATTTCAAAGTGACCCCAAGCTTGTGAAACTTAAAAATGGGTATTTTTATTTTCAGATTGATAAAAAGGCACATTACTTTTGTAATTTGGCATTGAAGAATTATCAAGTTTTCATAATAAAATATTGTATTCAAAAATAATTTCACAAAACTCATTTCATGAAAATGCTGAAAGTTCAGAACGGTTAGCGCAATGGGTGAGTAATCCAGTGGTCGCGAGTTCAAATCCTGCCACGACCGATTTCGTTCAAGCATATTAGGGAATGTATGAGGATGTATTTATGTTTGTGTTTGTTCCAAGGACATATTCATTATTTTGAAATAAATACATATTACAGCCTTGTATTATAAATTATTTCTCATAAAATGTTAAACAATTTTATACTATTCTATACCTATTTCAAAAAGAGTGGGTTGTGGCCAACGCTAAACTCCTCACTAACATGTCATTCTATAAAGTATTCAAATTTTGTATAGAAAATTTTCAGCATTTTCATGAATGAGTTTGTTAAATTATTTTTTATTTAAATATTTTATTATGAAAATTTGATAACTCTTCAATGTCATTTTATGAAATTGATGTGCCTTTTTACGAATTTGAAAATAAAAATTTTAAATTTTAATTTTCCTGAGCATGGGGTCACTTTGAAATATTTGACAGTTAAAAAAATTGAGTAGCACTATTCATATATCGTTCAAAATCTAATGGGATCTAATCGAGTATTAGAAATACATATGAATAGAATCGAATGAGTCCTGTGTTCGATTCCCAGCAGAGGAGAAATTTATTTAAATTTATTTCTCACGCTAATATTGCTTCTCTGGGCTGGAAACACTGGTTAGTTGGAAAAAATTGCCATATGGCAATAAACTCGCCACTTGCGCAGGGTGCAAGGAAGTGTTCATTATTATTATTAAATGTATCAAAGGATGCCTAAGTTGCCATTCATAATACAATCCTAGTGTCAACATAGACTATACAAGTGAAACCTGGATATGGCAGAATTTTGAATGAACTTTTGGCAGTGAGGGACATTGTTTCTAGGCAGCACTGGCAAGACACATGAGTCATAGACTTTAACTTCTCAAGGGCACCTCCTTAGCCAGGAATGTATGTCAAGATAGAAAAATGTGGCGTTCGGTTCTCTTTGCCAACCAAGTGAGGAACATTACGTGATGGTATGTATGTATGAATGCATCTGTTTTCTAGATGGACAAGGTTGATTTTTTGTCTTTGCTAGAGTAAAATTTAAATAGGTTTGATAGAAAATAATACACAAATAAAACATACAAAAATATTTTTATCACAGGGAAAAAACGTTAAAATGGAAAGAATAGCTCAAAATGGTATACACATTGCATTTAAACCTACATCGTTAAATATATATCTTAAACTAGGTAAATAACATTATACTTTCATATTTCAGTCAAGCAATATAAAGTATATCTTAAGAACAAAAATATTTTTATCACAGGGAAAAAACGTTAAAATGGAAAGAATAGCTCAAAATGGTATACACATTGCATTTAAACCTACATCGTTAAATATATATCTTAAACTAGGTAAATAACATTATACTTTCATATTTCAGTCAAGCAATATAAAGTATATCTTAAGAACAAAAATATTTTTTCAGTTAATATTCTGAACCTAAAACAACACCTTTTAATTTAAAATCAACAAAATTTTCTCAAATTTCCTAGAAAACGTTTTTGATTATATTTCCAAAACCATCAAAAATAGATTTCACGAGTAAAACAGAAAATACATCAAGTATTTAAGTTAAGCTAATTAATTACATTTCTTTGAAAGATGATCTTCAATCAACAGCTTTCGCAAAGTGGCAAAATTTTCCTATAATGTTGGAATTCGCCTCTTTTTTCACTATCTGTAAATTATACGGAAACTCTTCAACAACCTTTTATCGTATGTCCGAAATTGTACACCGAATTCACGTATTCCTTTGTCCATTCCTGATGAGGTGGCAGATTGTCAAGATCATATTCTTCCTTATACTCTTCGATCATCTTATCAATCCAAGTTGTGTACTGCATCAGGTTTGAAAACTTACCAGACGATTCCGAATTGCAACGATGGCCTGAAAATATAGGATTTCTTTTTGATAATATATCTTCAAATCCTGTATATTCCGCATTAAGTCTACGATCTGTATTAAAATCTAATGCATCTGTGAAATCTGTATCAGCTTCTTCATATCTTGCATTTTCGATAGTTTTATTTGACTTGTCTCTCATAATATTTATTTGAAATTTCTGTATTATGTTTTTTTTTGAATCCACATCTATATATTTTTCGCTTTTAGATTTATTTATATTTTGAACTGAAACATTGTCAAAGTATATCTTTGTTCGTTGCTTTTGTTTGCTAACCTCCAAATAATGTTTCACAAGTGATTCATCTATGTATTCGAATTTCCTGTTTTCTTCAACTTCGTCGTAAACTGTGTCGTCAGTAGAATTTACTGGTAGATTATGCAGAGCATTTCCGAATCCTGCAACTCCAACTAATTTTCCCTGCATCGTCATAATTCCACCGGATTCTCCGAAACAGGGTTTGTAACTCATTATCGAAGTACAAACGAAAGTTTTCTCAAGCCCCAGCGGGCACTGGATTTTGCTGATTCTAACTTCTTTCAAACGTTTTGAACAACTGCTGGACTTGTCGTCCGTCCAGCGCCAACCGGATGCCGTCATGACATTGGAAAATGTCACTTCGACATCATTGATTAGAATTGGTCTGATAAATCTATCAACTATGATTGGAGCTTCTACAAGAGCGACGTCGTTTGACATAATTGGATTTGAGGAGAACTCTGGGTGGACCACAAATATTCTGATAGGTGCCGCTCTTCCATCGTTAAGATTGAGAGTACCGTATCTGACAGCACAAGCGAGATCTTCACCGCAAACTGTATAGCAATGAGCTGCTGTTACGATCCAATCTTTTCTGAATATGGCTCCTCCACAATAATGTCGATGCCTTTTGTTGAACATGGAAACTTGATAAAATCTTTTGTCGTTTGAAGCCAAATGTGCTTTTGGAGATAATATGTCTCCAGAATAAGCGCTCGAAATCATAAGAATAAATAGTACTGGAATAATAATTTTACGACGGTGACCCATTTTCTGTAACAAAGAATAGATTTTAAATGCAACTTCAGTGTTCAGTGAATAGTTTTGGGGCAAGCAACAATAAATTATGTAAAGAACATATCGATTTTGTTTGGATATTGGTAGTTCTTTTACTAATTATGTATGAGTATCAGTAATATTATTCAGTATCCCACATTGCGATGTATTCACTGCTAGTAATGATTGCTACAAGAATTCTTTATATAGATGCGTAGCTGCGTAAACCTGTGTATTGTTGAAATTTTTTATTTGTGGACTTATTTTTGTTTTTGTATAAAAGATACTGTTTTTTTCACAGCAGTAACAAATTTAGTCCTCCCTTCTTTTTTCCTTCCCTATCTGTTTATTTATAAGACTGTGTTTGTCCCATAAATAATTAAATAAATGTTTATTCAAACTGAAACACAGTTTATTGTATATGTCACACCTCACAAATGTACAGGTAATAAAGGTACATTGTACAAAAAATACAAAAACATCATTGAACTTTTACACAAGAACAGTAGTTTAAGAAGAAAAGGAAATATATCAATTAAAAATAGAAACAATAACTCCAGAAAATATATATACGTACGTTAATTTGAAAAGCCAAAAATTAATAAATACAAATAAGATAAAAGAACAGTAATCGAATATTTTTATTATTGCATTTGCGCAAACATTGGATTTTTTTCCCTGTCGGGAGTCAAAGATATTTTTTTACAGATTTTTTAATTATCTCAATAGAGACGAAGTTGGAATATTTATTGTCAATAAATATTCCAACTTCGTCTCTATTGAGATAATTAAAAAATCTGTTAAAAAATATCTTTGACTCCCGACAGGGAAAAAAATCCAATGTTTGCGCATATGCAATAATAAAAATATTCGATTACTTACACATTGGTACAAGTAGGTAAATAAGACAAAAATCACCTTATAAGTCTGGCGCAATTCAGGGGTGACTTCTATGCGAAAAAATGCATTGTCACTGTTCGGTTTTGTTTCAGTATGCCGAATTTACGCGCCAAAATAATATATAATAAAATCATCATTTATCAGCGCTACGGTACGAACTGCCTTCCCCTCCCTACCTCTCCCTACCATTTATTTCCTATCCAACCTTCAAGGCCAATGAGTCGACCAGTAGTCGACAGTAGTCGTAGCCGATCGGTTGCAAGCACTGTCACGTTTCGTTCGCTGTCGTTTGTGATACAAATTTTCGCTCGTCGCAAAACATCTCGTATCGTAATAAACAAAATTCTCAGTGCAACAGTGAAAGGAGGCGAATTAGAATATTGGTGAGTCCTATCTAATATCCTTTCGTTTCCTGTTACCGGCATTTCACATAAGCACAGATTCAGGATTCAATATGATGCATAACCTGTGACAATATTGTCGAAACCAAAATATCTTCTTCAATTTTTCGATAATATACAGTCCACTCTTATAGCCCGACTTGTAACTTCGGCATGTTCGGCGCTAACAGTCACCTCAGATATAAGAATTGTAGCTTTCATTATTTACAAAAAACCAATTCTCTCAATAGATGGCGTTACAACAAAATAAATAAAAAATAATAAGATTGTTGTTCATGATTTCACCCAGAGATGGCTGTAGTAAAAATTTCTTATTTTCACGCGAAAAGAATTCCAGTATTATAATATATAGAACTTTCAAAATTGAATTGATAGGGATCTCATTAAAAAGGCATAATTGGTGAACGTTGCGCAAGCGCATAAAGTGATCACGTAAACCAGCCGATGACAGGTCGTAAGCCCTGTAGGTGCCTTGATTTCCCGGTTCTCCTACAATAAATATTCCAACTTCGTCTCTATTGAGATAATTCAAAAATCTGTTAAAAAAGAACAGTAGATAAATATAAATTAATTCAGAATAAATATTCAATACAGTTTAATTAAGAATTATGCAGTGGTAAAAATGTGTGGTATTTGGTTTCGCCATACCAATTCACATTTTGTGATATCCTCGGAGACCGTCGGCAATTGTCGGCGGTATCCGGAAAAACAAAAGATTCGTTCGAATGGCGTCATTCCGTGAAAAACGATTGACATATAAACACCGTCTTAATTATTAATAAGTGTATTTTTATAATTTGATATATTATATATTATTTGTATCAGATAAATAATTGTGTAATAAAGTGGTATCAACAACAACAACAAAAGTATTCCTTATTAAAATATACCACAAAATGCCTACACAAAAATAAAAAAAGAAATAAAAGAAGCAGAATCAGGAGACAAGAAGAGAATATTAATAAGTCCAAATTTATATTTTCCTCGAGATTTGTTTTTTATGCATATTTCACATTTTTCGCAGATTTTTTTAATATTATCGGTTAAATTTTTTGGTGTGTAGAATGGTATAATCTTATTTTGCATTTGTTTTGTTCCTATATGACAGTAAAGATAATGTATATTTTCTATAAATTTTTTACTAAATTCCTCTGATAGTATTATTTTTTCTTTTTTTCCAATTTTTTTGTAGTATATTTCATCTTTCAATTTTAATTTATTTTTATTATTTTTCAAATCTTCATTATTTTTCTGATCATTTTGTATATCCCCTAGTTTTATAAAGTTTACGATTCTTAAATTTTCTTCCTGATTTTCATGTGGTTCTAACACCGGATTTCTGCTTAAACAGTCTGCTTCTAAATTGTATTTTCCTGGAGCGTATATTACTTCAAAGTTAAATTGAGATAGATAATAAGTTAATTCTCCTAGTTCTTCATCTGTTCTGGCTTTTATATTCATTCTTTCTAGTGGTTTATGGTCTGAGTATACCGTGAATTTTTTTCCTATGAGCCAATGTTGCCAGTATTTTACTGTCTCCTTTATTGCTAAGCATTCCAAATATATTGCCTTTTTCTTTTTTGAGTTTCATTTAATTTTCTCGAAAAATATGCACATGGTTTCTCCATTTTTTTGTGGTTGTTTCAAGACAGCTCCTATGCCCTGTATACTCGCATCTGTGTAAATATTTATTGGCAAATCTGGATTATATATTGTTAAAATAGGTGTTGAACAAAGTAATGTTTTAATTGTTTCAAATGATTCTTGACATTTTTCTGACCAAATAAATTTTTGTCCTTTTCTCAACAAATTATGTAAAGGGTCTAAAATAATCGATATTTTTGGCACATATTTAGCATAAAAATTTATTTTTCCTAAAAATTGGCGCACATTTTTTTGTGTTCTCGGAAGAGGAAATTTTTTTATAGCAATTAAATTATCTTTTAATGGACTTATTGTGTTATTCTTGATTATATGGCCTAAATACTTGACCGAATTTTGTGCAAAGTTGCACTTGGAAAATTTCAATCTAAAACCTTCTTTCAAAATTGCTTTTAATAATAATGATAAGTGATTAATGTGTTCTTCAAATGTTTTTGAAAAAATCAATATATCATCTATATAATTCACTGTGAAATCTGATAGTTTATGTTTCCTTATAATGCTACTTAAAATTCTTTGGAAAATTGCTGGTGAAGTTTTTAAACCAAATGGTAAACAGGTCCACTGAAAATGACCTTCTTGTGTAACAAATGCTGTTTTTTTTTTATCTTCAATTTTCAAAGGAATAGACCAGAATGCTGAGTTTATGTCCAATGTTGAAAAAAATTTACAATCTCTCGTTTTAACCATTAAATCCTCGATCAATGGGAAAGGTTGTGACTGAGGAATTATAATTTTATTTAAATCACGAAAATCTATACACAATCTTGATCTTTTTCCGTCTTCTTTTTTATATGCCAATGTCACCGGTGCCGCGAAAGGACTATATGACTCTTCTATTAATTTGTTTTTTAACAAATTGGATACCTGTTGTTCTATTTCTTTTTTATCTTCAATAGTGCATCTATACGGTCTTTTACTACAATATTTATCTATTAATAAATCAATATGTGCTTCATATCCTTTTACCATACCTATATCATATTTATCTTTAGCAAAGAGTGATCTATAATTATATATCAATTCATCTATTTTAGACTGTTGCTGGAGGTCTAGATGATTTATTGAAATTTCAAAATTGTCTACTTCTATATGTTCATTAAAGTTTATTTTATATTCATCATTACTTTCATCCTTTTTCTTTTTTATTATATCCAAATATTTATTATTATTAATATATGAATATTTTTTTTCTTCCATTTCATTACCTGAGAACCCAGGAATTATTTTTTTATTATTTTCATTATCTACTTTGTCAATCTCGTTTACTTTTATAAGGCTTATGTATTTTTTTTTTGAGTAATTTCTAATTTTTCATTTTGCATTAACTTAAAATTTTCTATGCAATCTAATCCAATCAAGAAATCATAATCGAAATTGTCTTTATCCATAGCAAAAACATTTATGTTTTTCTCAATATCAAAAATCTTAATCTTTAAGGTTACAATACCCATAGTTTTTTTCACACCATTAATCGTTTTTAAATTAATATTTTTCTTATTATTATTTATTTGATTATGTTTCAAGCACAATAATCTCGAATTGATTAAAGATACATTTGATCCTGAGTCATAAATTCCCCAGATTTTTAAAGTATCATTTATTAACAATTTAGTTTTGATTAATGGTGTAATTATAAGTTTTTTGGATCAATTTCATTTAATTCTGTTTCTAATTCAGAGTTATTAACATTTCTTATATTATATTCTCTCTTTTTTTCATCATTATTTTTGTTTTGGAACCAACATGATGATTCGGGATGATAACGAATTCCCTTATTTTGTCTTTCACAAATCCTGCATGGTTTGTCTCTAATATAATTTTTTTTTATTTTATTTTGAATACTAGTCTTTTTTTCTTAATAATTTTTATTTGCTAAATTTTCTAAACCTCTAATGTTATTAAATAAATCGCTAGTTTCCTTCATGTTGTTTCTATCAATTTTATCAGATATAATATTTGGTAGTCCCGTAGCAATCAGATCAATAAGAGTGCATTTATCTATCGATTTATTTATTTCCAATAAAAGTCTTTCTTTTTTTAAAGCATATTCTGATAATGAGCCTTGTATATATTTGAATGACATTGCATACCTGATTGGTGTCCAACCTTTGTCTGCATAAGTTTTACAAAAGTTATCTTTCCATGTTGACCATTCTGAGTTTACAGTATATTTTATAAGCATTGACCTGTACCAGTCAAGACATGACTCATCCAGAAATAACCTAAGTGTTTCAATTTTCTTAATATCTTCTTCAATTCCCAAACGAGTACATTCACTTTCAAAAATATTTATCCATTGTGATACGTTAGAAGTTTTTGTCGTAAAATTTTCTATAACAAAATTAACTGCTAATTTTTTTATATTATTAGGTTTACAAATATCTTTTTGAGCTATAAAATTGTCAATAATTTTTGTCTCCTGTATTTTATTTTGTGTAATTTCCTCCAAATATATATTATCAAATTGTAAGTTACCATCTTCATCTATGTATGTTTTTTGTAACTCATCTATTAACGTTATCCAAACTCTTCGTACTTGGTACCTTTTTGTTATACTTCTTTTTACTTTAATAAAGGCACTTGTTTTTATTATTTCTTTGTGTTTGCTCACTGGTTGTAGCTCTTCTGGTAAACCTTGTTATCAGTTGTGGTGATTGAGATTATATTATAAACATTTGTTTTTCCATCACTTCCAGGTAATATTTTAAATTCAAAATGAAGTTTCACCATTTTATGTATCTTGATTTTGTCGTTAAACAATAATGTCGTTTTATAATGGAGTGTATTAAGCAAATTAAATATTTGCTCTGTAAAAAGAGAAATTTATTATTAAAATAATTATAAAATACAATAAAAGTAATAATAACATAAACATAAATAAATAATAATGATAACAAATATAATTTTACCTGTAAAAAGAGAAACGACATTAAAAGCTTTTAGTTCCTCCTTTTTAGAATCTTAACTGTCACTTTAAAACAAATATAAAACTAAAACTTTAATATAGAACCAATTCAAATAAAAATGAAATAAGTACTTCTAGGTGACATCTATGTAAGTACTTGTTTTACATAAATATAAATTATTTAATCAACTCAAAGAATACAAGCAGTCAACAATCACAATTGACTTTGAAAAATAAATAAATTAACAATAAATAAACAAACAAAAATAATGATAGAAGTAAGAGCATTATAAAAATCAAAATCATAGAAAATACTCTTGCACATTACATTGAAGATCCAAAATTATAAAAATGTCTGACAAAAGTTTTATGATTATTGATCGACTTCAAAGAGTTGGACAATTTACTAAATGTTCTTGGGGCAACAAACACGCCGTGTCATTGTGTCTTTCTCATTTTATACTAAGGGACTTTGTACATATTCAATCGCTGGCTAACTCTGTTCTGCAATTACATGGTAATTGCATAATTACAAATTTGTTTTTACAAAAATCAAAAATTAACATCTTCTTTGTTTTTTATCTTGTGGATTGGTTGTCAGCAAAGCGATGCATCTCTTTCTCCACTCCACTCGCTCTTGATGCTTCCCTCATTTCTGGTTCACTGTGATTCTTTCTTTTATTTGCACTGGTCGAAGCATTCACACGAGGTAATCTTCAAACTTGCACTAAACTTTTTCTACTTGTCACTTTATGTTACCCAAAGTTATTCCAACTAACTTTCTAAGTGACAATTCTCAAACATATCAGTGAGGGGACAATGGCGTGGAAAGGATAGAAGGAAATATGCTTATACATATGTATTGTAAGTTTTGGTCTTGTGTTTTCTATTAAATGTCTGTTCTTTATATATTTTGCAAATAAATTTAAGATCTTTAGGAATAATACATAATAACGTTTCCTTTTTCGTTACAATGCCTTCATAATGTCTGTCTAAAATAAGGAAAGTTAGTACGTTAATTCTGGGTGGGTGTATGATAACATCATCTACATGTACATAATTAGACCATTATTACTTAAATACTTTAGTCAAGTTCATTATGTTACTGGTTAAAATTTCCATAAAGATGTCGATAGAAGACGATTGCATAAATTATATTTTTTTACACCTCATCTGTCTGCCTTTGTGACCTTGTCAAAACACATCTGGATTCTATGGAGATCGCGATACCACTTCCACGCCGGTGACGTTATAGAACCCATTGGTCCTGTTCACCCCCGGACGCGGCCGCAACGTCGGAGAACACAAAATATCCACAATCCATCGGGTTCAACCACCGCCCCCGAGAATCCAACCTCAAACGGCGGGGCAACCGCTCAAGATCGGCAGCAGGGGCAAGCCCCTAGGCACACCGATCGAACGGAAGGGCTTGTCCCCGCACCCCTCGGTCCTCGTGTTGGCGTCCGAAAGCTTGGCGGGCTAACACCGGGAGCATCCGACGCAATCATCACCTGTCAGATTTGACGTCACAATTGTCAACACAGGATGTCTGATGCGTGATGGTATGAATGTATGTATGTACATAAAATAAACCAACTTTGTTTCTGTTAAGACATTAATTTTGTCCAAAAAATCATTGACTTCCGCCAGGAAAAATTCCAATGTTTAGATATATTTATATGCAAACCGAAAATATTCGTCATATAAATTATTTTACAAAGCTTTATAAAGATAATAGAAAAAAATGGAAGCACTATTCGTAGAATGTAAAACATACCTAAAAAATAAAAGTTATTAAAAACGATTGGGTTGTGGATAACACTAAACTCTCCACACCATAGTAAGCGTTTATTTTTCTTCTTCAAATGTTGACAATCTCAATATGGTAAAATGTGCTTATGCTAAATTTTACCACCACTCACCAGGAATATAAAGTTTCTAACGATAGTATATTTTCATATTAAGATAGACAAACTTCTAATGCAGTATGGTGGAGAATGAAATATTTTAATAAAAACACATAAATTTTGTTTAAAGAACGTTAGAGCATTTTGAGATTTTTGACACGTGATATCATATGAAATTTTTTTTTGTTATTAATGGAAAGCTAATTAGTTCTTTGTTCAAGCTCTTTAAATTATAACATGAAATCGAAATACTGAACTTTTCCATACACAAGAAATTTATCATATTATATACATTTTTATTCATTCTAAAATTTTACTACCAGGAATATAAATTTTCTAACGATAGTATATTTTTATGTTAAGATAGACAAACTATTAATGCAGTATGGTGAAGAATGCTTATGTTGTATGAAATATTTTAATAAAAGCAGATAAATTTTGTTTTAAGGAGCGTTAGAGCATTTTGAAAATTTTGACTCTTGATATCATATGAAGAATTTTTTTGTTATTTATGGAAAGCTAATAAGTTCTTTGTTCAAGCTCTTTACATAATAACATGAAATCAAATTACTTAACTTTTCAATACATAAGAAATTTATCTAATTATATACACTTTACACATATGATGGTAATATGAAGTCGATCGGACTTATAGTTTGGGCTGTAGAAAGGACACTAAAAAGATAAATGCTACGGCGTACGGCGAACGGCGAACGGCGAACGGCGTACGGCGTATACGCCATACATACAAACACATCACGACGAAACTCATAGTGTGCATTCTCTACATGATACCCATTGAGAAATTGATGTAAAAAATACGCTTAAATTTTGCGAAATCATGACTCTCCCCTATTCCATAGTGTGGAGAGTAAAAATATCTAATTGTGATACTTACACAACAGAATTTCCAAAAAAAAAAACCGCAGAACTCCCCCACGAATTTAAGATTTAATTAAGCACAACAAATAATTATTTATCCAATAATATCTCAGGTGTATGCAGTGCCATCTAGCGAATATCACAATAGGAAATGACAAAGGAATTATAATAATAATATAATACCCCATACCCGGATATAACATCCATTGTTCTCTAGACGCAGATAAAGGTTTTATGGCTGTAAATATTTGCTCAACTATTATTGTCGTTATAGCCGCTTACAACGACCCCTGATAGAGCGAACTCCTCGTTTATACGAAATATCATTCAACCGCAGTGGATTTATGTTGCTTTGACTAATCAACATTTTAGTTATTCGACTGTCGATATATTCAAGAGAATTTATTTTTCTCAATGAATCTACAATATTAAGTATTATGATGAAACATTTTGTATGCGTAGAAGAATTATTTCATGCAAAAATCACCAACATTGCAGAATTGGGAGTACTCAATTTATGTGTGTGTGTCTTATATAACTTTTGATCTGCTTGATGCATAGAGCCTTAATTCTCAATAAATAAAGTAAATTTTATACTCACAAATTTTTTATAATCATTTTTTTAAAATCATTTTTACTATAACTATGACCAATTTATCTGACCACCGGCCGTAGCACAGTTGGTAAGCCGTCATTTCTCAGGATAATGTTGTTTCTCTGGGCTGGAAATACTGGTTATTTGGAAGAAATTGTCATATGGCAATAATATCGCCAATTACGCAGGGTGCATGGAAGTGTTTATTATTATTAATTTAAGTGTATAACTGCCTTTATTTCCATTTTTTTAAATATAGAAAAACGCCGAAACACCCCAACTAGATAATTTAATTTTTATACAAAAAATGCGAACATTACATAACATATTTATTATTTTATATTATACAAACATAATATTCTTATTAACAATTTTGTTAATTTGTATTATCTTAAATTTTTATTAATAATTTTGTTAATTTGAATTTAGTGACGATATGATACAATTTGTATGGCAGAATCTATAATATCTTCGAGTAGGTACTTACTCTCAATAGTTTGATATTTTATCTATAGATACCATCATGCTGTTTTCACATTCTGGGTAGGAAAAAAACGATTTACCTCCATATTATCCTATCCTGACTTACATAAGTGTTTTGTATAAAAAAAAACATTTGTAGTGCCTTTTTCGAGGCAAAGGCGTGGGCTTACACGAATGTGTCGTACTTCCTTTTCCGCACACTCGCACACCTTTAGCTGGTTTCTCCACATTGTAGGATATGCCGTGGTGGTATGTAACAATTTTTTAACTTGTATTTATTGGTTCATTTTCATTTTACCAATTCTTGTGTCACCCGTATTAATTTTTATTCATTCACTCATTCGTCCATTCTTTCGTTCGTTCGTTCATTCATTCTTTCGTTCGTTCGTTCATTCTTTCGTTCGTTCGTTCATTCATTCTTTCGTTCGTTCGTTCGTTCATTCATTCGATCGTTCATTCGTTCGTTTATTTTATTTTTATATTTTTATTATTATATATTTATTTACCAAAATTCACCATTAAATGCTTTTTACACACATACGTTAAACAACAATTATATACTTCGTAAAAAAACCTACCCATTATTACAATCAAATCAAAAATCACCAAACTTCGGAATATATCCTGTAGTTGCAACCCAATGGTGTCCTCTTATAGATCGGAGCTCCTCGTTGCTGTCCGTGGGCCTCTTCAAGGTCCCATTGGTCACGCGGATTTTGTGATCGCGAAGAACAATTTTAAAGCCTTCAAGAATTTCTGTCATAGTTATGGTACCTTACTTTAGGTTGAGTCCCATTAAATTTATTTTTTAAAGAGATCTTATTCACACCTTTAATGCTTTATATTTGAAAAGATCTGAAATCGATTACAGTCCACGAGTGTGAATCTTTTTCGTCGATTGTTCTTTTTGTAGATATGGTGCCGAGATTTCAAATCTAGAGGGCTCCATGAGCTACTTTTCGTGCTATACATTTTTTATTCGTCGCTCATTTAGCGTTCTGTAAAGAGGCCGTTTACTGTCGCCATATGCAGAGCGGGTGGTGGTGGAAGTAGCGAATAAATAAAAAAATAAATAATATATAAATATGCAAACACAAAAAACATACATATGAACTCTAAATAAAACAAAACTTGAAATAAATAAGTATTATATATACAAAAATAGCAGTAGAAGCAGTATAATATCTGTTGGCACCAATATGTCATTGGGATAATTGTCACATTTTTATTTTTATTACCTATATAAAGTGACACAAAATTGTTGCAATCATTGCCCGCCCCACATCCATAATTCAGTATCCTTTCAAACCGCGTCTTATAAAGACTGTCCGCATCTCTTCCACCTTTTTTACCGTTTCTCCAAACTCGCTATAAAATTGCCATCACCGCGCGCGTGTGAATAAAGTGCTATCATCCAACCAGGGAGAGGACTAAGGATCTGGTGAGTTTCCATATATATCCTTCCTTTGCCTTGCGGTGGTTGCAACTAATCACCCGCACCAAAAAATACAGTCCACTTTATCTTTAATTTCATATCCGCGTCAACAATGTCATCAAATTAAAAACAAAAATGATAAAAGAAATAAAAACATTATACTATTGAAAATATACAAATACGCACTGAAAATATAATTAGTTAATAAAAAAAATGTGCATATGATAGTCCGTTCCGTTTTGTATTTGTTTGGACAGCAAAAAAATCTCACCTATAAATAAGAGTATTCATTCCCAATATTATGGAGACGACTGGCTAGCGAGTGATATTCTGTCTGTGTACTTGTATTGATGTAATAAAATGGTGCTGTCTGTCTGCTTGATTGGCGTGGTAAATTGTAATTAATCAATTCTGTTAGTGCAGGGCTGTCCAAACTCGAGTGAACTATTTTGTGTAATCTAACCAATATATATATTTCTGCGATATGATTGAAATGCGATCTGCGATCTGTTTTATTGAATTTGTCAAATGGATAAGGGCATTGTAATCTTTTAACTTTCTGGGAATAAACATCATTATATTGAATAAAAGTAGATAATTATAAACTGTTTCTCACAATTGAATAGTATGTATGTACTTAAAAACTTTATTTTATATGGTAAAAGTTCAACATCCCGCCGGATCAAATGATCTCTTAAAGGTTCGTCTCACGAATTTGTCTGACCACTTACGGAATTTTTTCTTCATCTCTTTATAAAACATCTTAGAAACATTCTCTATCATTTCGTTTATCCAGTCCATGTATTTGTAAGAGTACGTGTAGGTTATGATGTTGTTTGCCTTGCAACGGAAGGACGGAACTATACCACCAGTATTTTTCTTGATAACCGAAGCTCCGACCAGCCCCGCGAGCATATCTTTGTAGACCACACTCCCTCCTGAATCTCCATGGCAAGGATTCGAATCTGTCCCTACAGCGCAAAAGAAGAACCTCGAAACGTGGACGGGACAACCAACTCTTTGGACATGAGCCACTTTGAGGTGAGTGGCGCACGTGTGATATCTAATCTCGGTCCATCCCCAGCCTTCGACTTCCATTTCTTCCCCGAAGGGCACGTCGCGAGGTAGCAGAGGGATCGGCTGCGCCATCTCATCCAGGATCAGCGGCGCCTCTACAAGAGCGATATCGTTGTCGATCTTGGGCGTCTTCATGTAACCCTTGTGTGCTATAAACAATCTGATCGGAGCCACGCGTCCTTTGCCGAGCTCGAGGGTCGCGTATCTCACCGCGCAGAGTTCTCTCTTGTCGCAGGCGGTTTTGCAGTGAGCCGATGTGAGGATCCAGTGGGTGCCGATGATGGATCCCCCGCAATAGTGACGATACTTTCGGTTGATGATGGAAACATGAAATCTGTGGCTGGTTTCGTTGCTCAAGACCGACCCGCCTACGATTCTGGACTTCATGACGTTCGATGGATCGATGGGTTCGGGCAACTTGAAGTCGTCCATTGTATCGTTGTTCGTTTGGTTGTGTCCGGCGACGCTCCATAGGTGAGGGTATTTCGAATACATTTCTTCCAGAGCCTCTGGGAATATGAAATCGGCAACGTTTGCCACTTCTGTTGGGATTTCGGCTATTGTACTCCATTTTCGATAAAGATGATTACCAGACTCCATTTTTGATAAAGATGATGATTCTGATGCTGAGGCAAATAAGATACTCCATGTCAACTTTATCAGAAGTATCTGATGGTAAAGGGTCCTCATCCTGGTACAATGTTTGTGGTTGGTGAATGTAGTTTCCTAAAAAAAATTCTGAATATTATTAGGTATACTTACATATTATCAAATTACGGATTCGAAATTCTCGAGCAGATTGCAAACACTCCCCAACATGACGTTGTGCGCTTCTTCAGAAGAGAATGATGGACCCAAATTCTTATAGCTGGGACCATTTAAAAGAAATAATTTATTATTGACAACATATATCATTAAATCTCAAAAATGTGTTAGACCGTTTTAGATATTGTCCTAAAGACCTTTTAAGCTATTTAAAGTACTGGATGTAAGGCAACATCATACTTAATCCATTCTTAATTATTTTTTTATAAAACAAACCTATTGATAAATACTCTACCACAAAGAACGCAAGAAGCAAAACGTCAGGTAACTACTTGGTGCCAAAAATTACTTCTAAATTTTGGCAAACATTTTTTGTATAATATACTGCATCTAGAATTGCACCTATAACTGTCACCGGATCTCAAAATGTTGAAACAACTCGAAATCCGTGGTACTAAGTGGTTAATTGATGTGAGTAGAACATAAAATGATTATTATGGCATTAACTATGTAGCTTATAAGCTAGTTAGTGCCCTAAAAAGGCGAAATAGGCCTATCGCGCAGAATAAAATTATTGCAGAATCAAAAAGTCTTTACTTTTAATTATAGATATAACTTAGTATATCATGTTTTCAAATACTAGATTTAGCGATACATGCCTTATTAAAGTCCACTTTGGACACCTCGGGCGGTGCCTGCTCGCTCTATTTTCAACACGGATTAAATATATGGTCGAGATGCAGAGGTGTGGGAATGGTGTTACTTCATTTTTAGGCAAATAAACTAGTATTTCTCAGAGTGTTTATTATTAAATAAACGTTTATATCCTTACCAATAGAAAATATATTTCACATGTTCGCAGAGTTAACATGTAACTTGTACCAAACAACACATCAATAGTACAAAATTAATGGCATAAAAATATAATTTCGTTCCGTCATATAATACATTAATTTAATTTTGATCGTTAAATTGAGTTAATTTTATATTTTATAAACAAATTTGTCAAGGGTCAGATTGGAAAAATAATTCATACCTACACTCGTTTACAGTGTTGCCAACCCAGAGGTGAGAAGCAATAATTCAGCAATATTTTTAATTAATTTATCCCCTTTTTTGAGAAATTAAATACTATCTCATTTATTTTTTTATTAAATCATGAATTCGTGTCGACTGACTGTTGGGATCAGCTCTCCTCGCCCTTAAATTATAGGTCCTTCTGTTCTGTATTATGTCACCTAGATCATGTCTCTGTAATTGTTTTCGTCTTTGCAAGATCCAGGAATTCTTTGGTATTCCTCTGAATGTAAGTCGAAGAAGATCCATGATATATTAAATCATGAATACTTCACCCTTTCTTTATCCCAACTCTTTGTATGTGCCGACTGTCAGTAAGTATTTTTTGAAGCATCTAAATAGAGAAGTGGAAATAGAAATTGTAGATAAAAGAAAGGAAAATCAGTCATCGGCTGCTTTAGTGATAAATTTACGCAATTTTTGTATTCTTCTCTTGTGTCTGCAACAATCAAACACTTATTCAATTTTTGTATTCTTCTCTTGTGTCTGCAACAATCAAACACTTATTCAATTTTTGTATTCATCTCTTGTGTCTGCAACAATCAAACACTTATTCAATTTTTGTATTCTTCTCTTGTGTCTGCAACAATCAAACACTTATTCAATTTTTGTATTCTTCTCTTGTGTCTGCAACAATCAAACACTTATTCAATTTTTGTATTCATCTCTTGTGTCTGCAACAATCAAACACTTATTCAATTTTTGTATTCTTCTCTTGTGTCTGCAACAATCAAACACTTATTCAATTTTTGTATTCTTCTCTTGTGTCTGCAACAATCAAACACTTATTCAATTTTTGTATTCTTCTCTTGTGTCTGCAACAATCAAACACTTATTCAATTTTTGTATTCATCTCTTGTGTCTGCAACAATCAAACACTTATTCAATTTTTGTATTCTTCTCTTGTGTCTGCAACAATCAAACACTTATTCAATTTTTGTATTCTTCTCTTGTGTCTGCAACAATCAAACACTTATTCAATTTTTGTATTCATCTCTTGTGTCTGCAACAATCAAACACTTATTCAATTTTTGTATTCTTCTCTTGTGTCTGCAACAATCAAACACTTATTCAATTTTTGTATTCTTCTCTTGTGTCTGCAACAATCAAACACTTATTCAATTTTTGTATTCATCTCTTGTGTCTGCAACAATCAAACACTTATTCAATTTTTGTATTCTTCTCTTGTGTCTGCAACAATCAAACACTTATTCAATTTTTGTATTCTTCTCTTGTGTCTGCAACAATCAAACACTTATTCAATTTTTGTATTCTTCTCTTGTGTCTGCAACAATCAAACACTTATTCAATTTTTGTATTCATCTCTTGTGTCTGCAACAATCAAACACTTATTCAATTTTTGTATTCTTCTCTTGTGTCTGCAACAATCAAACACTTATTCAATTTTTGTATTCTTCTCTTGTGTCTGCAACAATCAAACACTTATTCAATTTTTGTATTCTTCTCTTGTGTCTGCAACAATCAAACACTTATTCAATTTTTGTATTCTTCTCTTGTGTCTGCAACAATCAAACACTTATTCAATTTTTGTATTCATCTCTTGTGTCTGCAACAATCAAACACTTATTCAATTTTTGTATTCTTCTCTTGTGTCTGCAACAATCAAACACTTATTCAATTTTTGTATTCTTCTCTTGTGTCTGCAACAATCAAACACTTATTCAATTTTTGTATTCTTCTCTTGTGTCTGCAACAATCAAACACTTTTTTCAATTTTTGTATTCTTCTCTCGTGTCTGCAACACTCAAACACTTTTTTCAATTTTTGTATTCTTCTCTTGTGTCTGCAACAATCAAACACTTATTCAATTTTTGTATTCTTCTCTTGTGTCTGCAACAATCAAACACTTTTTTCAATTTTTGTATTCTTCTCTCGTGTCTGCAACACTCAAACACTTTTTTCAATTTTTGTATTCTTCTCTTGTGTCTGCAACAATCAAACACTTATTCAATTTTTGTATTCTTCTCTTGTGTCTGCAACAATCAAACACTTTTTTCAATTTTTGTATTCTTCTCTCGTGTCTGCAACACTCAAACACTTTTTTCAATTTTTGTATTCTTCTCTTGTGTCTGCAACAATCAAACACTTATTCAATTTTTGTATTCTTCTCTTGTGTCTGCAACAATCAAACACTTTTTTCAATTTTTGTATTCTTCTCTCGTGTCTGCAACACTCAAACACTTTTTTCAATTTTTGTATTCTTCTCTTGTGTCTGCAACAATCAAACACTTATTCAATTTTTGTATTCTTCTCTTGTGTCTGCAACAATCAAACACTTTTTTCAATTTTTGTATTCTTCTCTCGTGTCTGCAACACTCAAACACTTTTTTCAATTTTTGTATTCTTCTCTTGTGTCTGCAACAATCAAACACTTATTCAATTTTTGTATTCTTCTCTTGTGTCTGCAACAATCAAACACTTATTCAATTTTTGTATTCTTCTCTTGTGTCTGCAACAATCAAACACTTTTTTCAATTTTTGTATTCTTCTCTCGTGTCTGCAACACTCAAACACTTTTTTCAATTTTTGTATTCTTCTCTTGTGTCTGCAACAATCAAACACTTATTCAATTTTTGTATTCTTCTCTTGTGTCTGCAACAATCAAACACTTTTTTCAATTTTTGTATTCTTCTCTCGTGTCTGCAACACTCAAACACTTTTTTCAATTTTTGTATTCTTCTCTTGTGTCTGCAACAATCAAACACTTATTCAATTTTTGTATTCTTCTCTTGTGTCTGCAACAATCAAACACTTATTCAATTTTTGTATTCTTCTCTTGTGTCTGCAACAATCAAACACTTATTCAATTTTTGTATTCTTCTCTTGTGTCTGCAACAATCAAACACTTTTTTCAATTTTTGTATTCTTCTCTCGTGTCTGCAACACTCAAACACTTTTTTCAATTTTTGTATTCTTCTCTCGTGTCTGCAACACTCAAACACTTTTTTCAATTTTTGTATTCTTCTCTTGTGTCTGCAACAATCAAACACTTATTCAATTTTTGTATTCTTCTCTTGTGTCTGCAACAATCAAACACTTATTCAATTTTTGTATTCTTCTCTTGTGTCTGCAACAATCAAACACTTATTCAATTTTTGTATTCTTCTCTTGTGTCTGCAACAATCAAACACTTTTTTCAATTTTTGTATTCTTCTCTCGTGTCTGCAACACTCAAACACTTTTTTCAATTTTTGTATTCTTCTCTTGTGTCTGCAACAATCAAACACTTATTCAATTTTTGTATTCTTCTCTCGTGTCTGCAGCAATCAAACACTTTTCGTGCAATCAAACACTTTTTCAATTTTTGTATTCTTCTCTCGTGTCTGCAACAATCAAACACTTATTTCAATTTTTGTATTCTTCTCTCGTGTCTGCAACAATCAAACACTTATTTCAATTTTTGTATTCTTCTCTCGAGTCTGCAGCAATCAAACATTTTTCAACCAATGCTGATCCAAAAGTCCCGGGTTCGATACCTGGTGGAGAATGTGGAGATACAGTTCTTAATTGTTTTTCAGTTTGGATCTGTGAGAATATTAATATCGTAAGTCTCCAGAATGTAGCAACTTGTTATTTTGTGCGTGTTAAATTAATATTTGACATAGTACCTGTTTGTTGCCCGAGAAGCAATATTAAATATATAAATACTTACGTCGACTGCTAATTTTTGTATTAATTTGATTAAAAAATATATATAATATATTTTAAATGCTCCACTTACTAACTCCGTAAATGTATTTTTTGACTAAAATAATATATAATCTCCCTATTATCTATCTTTGTTAGAACTATCTCTATAAAATATATTTGAATAATAACACCGCCATTGAAAGGCCTCCATTCACCCTCGTTTGCAGCATCGAAGGTATTTTCAATAAGTACATTTCCTACTTCAATTTGGGGCCATTAATCAGAGTTTGGATCAAACTATTCTAAGTTACACGAAACCACAATAAATTACCAAAACAACTATTTATGTACCTACTTTAGATACAAGGATGTGCAAACTTACCAATATTTACTAACCGGTTTTTTTAACAGCAACGAAAATATTTAACAAAAACGATTATTTGCAACATCGATAGTAATTGATGAATACTGGCTAGATGAAGGAAACAGCCATCCTGCTACAAATTTGTCGATGGTGTAAATAAGTGTATTGAAAAATCTTTTTAGTGTGAAAAAATTTATTTTGAAGCAGAAAAACTTTCAAATGAACCAGCGACAGTCGTTAGACAACATTCAAGTCTGATTAATTAGTAGAAAAAAGAACCATCATGATAATCCATATCGTGGATATTATTATCTTATGGAGTTATATAATATCTTAAGATAATATAGAACTCCATAATATAATTACTTACTTTTGTGTGGCCAGTCAGCCACTGTACGGCCTCTAGGGTTATCTATTATCCATCAACCCTCCCCCCCCCCCGGATATCTCCTCGTCAGACACTCCTCTACCAGGTGTTAGACAGTCTGGTTATTCGCTCCACAATAACACTCCAGAGAATCCCTCTTGTCACGTTTCCACATGAGGTGATAGCAGCGCCCCTGTCCTGTGTGAATTCTGTTTTGCTGGACCCAGACTTTACGGGAAAAGTGGAAGCTCGGGACCTTCAAGATGGGATCCTGGATAATGTTCTTATTTTTCATTGGATCTGTATCAGTCCACCGCCAAGCACTAGGCAGATCGAAGTCACCCCTAACTTATCAAGTAGTTCACGTGAAATACATAATATACAGATTTAATATAAAAGGTTAAAGGCACTATTAGAACAAAGTACCGGTTAACCGGTATATTTAAATTCACCTCGATAATGTCACCCCTAACTTGCCAAGTATTTCACGTGAGATACATAATATATTTAATTTAATAGGTGAAAGTCATTATTTGAAATATCTGTTTACAAGTAAAGTTAGGTACCATAGTTGATAGTAATATAGGTCTACATGTAAAAACTATTGGGTTCGATCCCCAGTGGGGCCATGAATAATGAGAATTGTATGTAATGTCTCATTTCCATATTAATTTAATTAATTAGTAATTCTATTTGTTGGTTAGTACTTAGCTGCTAAAAACATTACAGAATTATATATTATCTAACTAAGGTGTGGGGTATTTTACAACAGAATATTACTTGTTGCATGTAACACATGAGATCCAACTGTCGATGGCGATATTATTTATATGTATCCAACTGTGCTACGGCGGCGGTCGGTATTTATCGAATTGTTTTAATATTCATTGTTTGTTGTAATATAATTGTTGTTGTCGGCCTTCGTGGCTCAATTGGTGAGATATTAGAGTTTTTTAATTGTATCTGCAGTCTGGATCTGTGAGACGATTAGTATCGTAAGTCTCCAGAATGTGGCAACTTCGTATTAGGTGCATGTTAAATTATTGATATTTGACATAGTACCTGTTAGTTGCCTGAGAAGCAATATTAATTAAATAAATAAATATGTATGTTTTGAAATCTGCTTGTAATTATATCGAAATGTTTAAAGTGTGAGTAGCCAAGATTTTATACTTTCATCAGACATATAAAATCTTGGCTACTAACAGACCAATGTAATGTGCAAGAGTATTTGTTGTGATTTTAATTTTTTATAACTCGATTCTTTATTTTTGTTTGTTTGTTTATTGTTAATTAATTTATCTATCTTTCAAATTAAATTTTGATTGTTGACTGCTTGTATTCTCTGAGTTGATAAATGAATCATACTTTTTGGTTCTTGTCTCCTAACCCTGCTTCTTTTATCTTTTATTTTTACATAAGTATTTTTTTACTACTACAGATTTATTTGTTGGTGTTACAACTCTATTAAATATTTATTCTGGATTTATTAATATTAATCTACTGTTCCTTATTATAATTTGTATTTATTTGTTTCTTACATGTTGGGTTTTCAATTTAGTGCACCTATGTCTTTCTTTTCCTCAATATTCTGCTCTTGTGTAAAAGTTCAATGATCTTTTTATTTTATTATTATTATTTTTTTTAATCATAATTGGAAATTCTCAATTTTAACTAGAATATGTAGATTGACTGCGACATGCATAATGCATATACTTGTACTTGCCAAGTATTGTTGCTATCGACTGCGGGTATAATATTTGGTAGGACCGCTGTCAGTCTGCTGATTCATGCAAACTTTTTGATGTTTTGTATATAAATATGTGTATGTAAGTTTTTATATATAATTTGTATGCTTTATATTTTTTGCACTTGTTTCCGGCCTAAGCAATCTGCTCTATTTTATTTTATAAATAACTAATGTTATTAACGAAATAATTTTGAATACTTATTTTTTTAATTGGTATACTTACCCATAGACAGGCTATGCCTTGTGGGATTTTTGTATGCACGGTTGATTTATTGTGATTGATATTATGTTTATGTATATTGTATGTTAACCATGTCTATATTATAATTGGTATACCTACCCATAGACAGGCTATGCCTTGTGGGATTTTCGTATGCACGGTTGATTTATTGTGATTGATAATATGTTTATGAATATTGTATGTTAACCATGTCTATATTATAATTGGTATACCTACCCATAGACAGGCTATGCCTTGTGGGATTTTTGTATGCACGGTTGATTTATTGTGATTGATAATATGTTTATGAATATTGTATGTTAACCATGTCTATATTATAATTGGTATACCTACCCATAGACAGGCTATGCCTTGTGGGATTTTTGTATGCACGGTTGATTTATTGTGATTGATAATATGTTTATGAATATTGTATGTTAACCATGTCTATATTATAATTGGTATACCTACCCATAGACAGGCTATGCCTTGTGGGATTTTTGTATGCACGGTTGATTTATTGTGATTGATAATATGTTTATGTATATTGTATGTTAACCATGTCTATATTATAATTGGTATACCTACCCATAGACAGACTATGCCTTGTGGGATTTTTGTATGCACGGTTGATTTATTGTGATTGATAATATGTTTATGAATATTGTATGTTAACCATGTCTATATTATAATTGGTATACCTACCCATAGACAGGCTATGCCTTGTGGGATTTTTGTATGCACGGTTGATTTATTGTGATTGATAATATGTTTATGTATATTGTATGTTAACCATGTCTATATTATAATTGGTATACCTACCCATAGACAGGCTATGCCTTGTGGGATTTTTGTATGCACGGTTGATTTATTGTGATTGATAATATGTTTATGAATATTGTATGTTAACCATGTCTATATTATAATTGGTATACCTACCCATAGACAGGCTATGCCTTGTGGGATTTTTGTATGCACGGTTGATTTATTGTGATTGATAATATGTTTATGAATATTGTATGTTAACCATGTCTATATTATAATTGGTATACCTACCCATAGACAGGCTATGCCTTGTGGGATTTTTGTATGCACGGTTGATTTATTGTGATTGATATTATGTTTATGTATATTGTATGTTAATCGTGTACCAAATCTTAAATAAATAAAATGTATTGTAGTTGGAGCAACTCCGTCTAATGTAATTGTTTTGTGAGGAGTTTTTGTAACATCGGTCGACATAGAATAAAAACTGAGATATAAAACTGCGTGATGGGCAGTAACAGATTTATTTAGTAAGTAAGTAAGGTGAGTCTACACGGTTGTGAATAATTTTTTGAAGGTATATCATGTCTATATATATTATATTATTGTTGTTCGTCTGTTTTCGAGATCACAAACATTATGGTGTTTAGCAGATCGCCAGTACTTTTACTACAGTAATTTTAATTTACCGCGATAATACAAATGTTCCAATAATTTATTCTGTACTCCTTCTAGTCTATTAATGTATGTTATCAGAAAAGGAGGAGGACAAAAAGGAGGCCAGGGTCAAAAGAAGGCCAGAGTCCGTAGCGGACTATAGTGCCAATGAGGATGATGATGATGATCAGAAAAGGATTCCATTCCACTGATGATCTGCATGTCCATTTATTTTTAAAGCGACTTGCGTCTTTCAGTATGACGTTTACATGGATAAGCCATTCTTTTCTTGAACGAACCCGAACTTTTTTTTCCATTTATTTTAGATTTGTATATTTTCTTTGCCTTCGTTTATCCTCGCATGTGGCCAAACCATCAAATTTTATAACAATACTAACAATAAACATTTAATTACAGGAAAACATTAAGTGCAAGTGTTGCAAATGTTATATTGTACCCTTTACAAATGTGAAAATAAAATGATCAAGTTTGAAACAAAGCCTCGTAAATATGAGTTGCCAATATTTTAATGTGTCATGTTTGCAAACGACATTATTGAGAACACAGGGGTTATCAATCTAAGAACTCTTTCTTTAAAAAAAATATCATTTATTTTAACTTCTCGACAGACAATTATGTTTTACTTATAAATTTATAGATTTACAGTATCTATACTTACAATTGTTATATTAATTTCTACACTATCAGTCTCACTAATAAAAATCTACTCCACACCCGTTGACCAGTGTTTTAGTTACACACCGTGTAAATCCTGTGCAGCGATTATTTAAAATCTTACTAATAAACGCTGTATAACGACTGGGTAGTTGCAACACACTTACAACAAAACAATAATCCGACAACGTTGAATTTTTCTACTCGCGCATGCGCAGAGCCGCCAACCGTAATCAATAATAGCAATAATATTATGAAAAAAATGAAAATCAGTCTTTCGACCACAGTAAAATAATAGCAATGATGTAATATAAATATTTTAGTAACACCAATAAAAGAAAAAGTTTCTGGTCAATATTTTGACTGTATTCAAATAATAGCAATGATGTAATATATATATTTTGGTGACACATTAAAAATAGCAAAATGTTCAGGTCAATTTTCGACTGTATACAAATAATAGCAATAATTTAGTAATAATATTATGATGGTACATTGTTCGCGCTACAAATTTTATATATATATATAAATATGACTGCATTTGACTTATTTGGTGCCTCTATGTGTCATTCAAGTAAGCAATGCACCGACTCGGCCAATAGGAAGGCCGTTTGTTTATTGCGGCCGCCGCCAGGTGTGCATATAGCCGACAACTAGAACAAGTGTTCGCTTCGCTCTCGCCGCTGTGAAAAAAGACCTTTTTTTCATTATTACTTTCGCTGACGCATCTATTATATTATTGCAATATATATTTAAAATAAGTTTCGCTATTATCATCTCGCCGCCGCCGATATAATCGCTACAAGTTCGCCTGTCAACTGAGACGTCTCTAGCTACCCACACTGCAGAAGAAGGCCCTTCCACCAACCCTGGTCCAAAGGTAGGTGCATTGTCTTGTTTTGTTGTCACTGGAGGTGTTTAAATTTGTTCAATTGCAGTGCATAAATATTATACCTCGCAATTTCTATCTCTACGAATCAAATACTTATTCAAATCGAACCAGCGCCGCATTCTCTCAACACCAATTAAAAATCAGTATTTCCACCACAGAAAAATAATAGCAAAGATGATATATATAAATATTTTGGTGACACAAGAATATAAGCAAAATTTTCAAGTCAATATTTTGATAGCATACAAATAATAGCAATAATTATGGCACATAAAAAAATGAAAATCAGTATTTCGTCCACATAAAAATAATAGCAAATGTATCCAATAAATATTTCGACTGTATCCAAATAATGGCAAAAATATACATTATATATATATATATATATATATATATATATATATATATATATATATATATATATATATATATATATATATATATATATATATATATATATATATATATATATATATATATATATATATATATATATATATATATATATATATATATATATATATATATATATATATATATATATATATATATATATATATATATATATATATATATGAATTATCATTATTTTTCCGGATAATCCGCTGTGGCTTTTGGTTGTCTTGCCGACGTTTCGCCCGAATGACATCGGGCATTATCGAGGCTATTAACTCGAGCGCGTGCACGAAGATAATGACGCTAGCGTGCTGTCGTGTTGTCTATTTATGTTATTCAAACGACGACTTAGCGCTGCTTCGTGTTATACGTCGAGCGGGGTGGGGGGGCGGCGGTGCGTTGGTACCGGCCGGCTCGCTGTGTATCGAAGTACAGCTAGGTGTATTCACTCTGCTACGACACTGTTCACTTGCGGTCGCGGGGTAGTTACTCGGGAGGGGGGTGGGGTGTGGTAGGTTCCCTGCCGGTCGATCGGCTTGCTGTGGACGGTCTATGTGCGGCTCGCTATGTTGTGTATGGAGGGCTATGATACGCGGCGATCGACGTGTAGGTATTTTTGTAACGGTGGCGGGCGGCTCTATGTTAGAAGTATTGTTGATTTCTTTACAGTCTTTATTTTTAATATTACTTATCCGGTTTATCAGAGGCTTCCAAGCTGCAGGTAGTCGAAGCGAATCGTCACGTGTATTCATGGAATTTTCACGGCGTTCTATTTCTATTGCTTCGCGGAAGACTCGGCAAATTTCTTTTTCTTGGCGGACGAGTGTTTTTGCACCATCAAAATCAATTTTATGCCCCTCGGTCAACACGTGGTTGGACAAAGTTGACGTGGGCTTCTTTTGTTTGACGTCCAACTGATGCTCCGCTACTCTTGCCGAAATCTTCCTGTTCGTGCGACCAATGTACGTTTTTTCGCACGAACCGCAAGGTATTTCATATATGCCATGCGATTCTAGAGGTATAACGTCTTTTACTCCTCTGAGTAGAGTTGATATTTTTCCTTGTGGTCTAAATATAGTTTTTATTTGATTTCTTTTTAAAATGCGGCCAATTTTATTAGAGATCCCTGCGATATATGGTAAGAAAGCTACTCCTTTTATTTCTTCTTCGGGTTTAGCTTTTCTGTTTTCTTTTCCATATAATGCCCTATTGATAGTAGATTTTTTGTACCCGTTAGCGACGAGAGCCTGGCGTAGATTATTTATTTCTTTTTCAGCGTGTATTTTATCAGCTAGCTTAATTGATCTGGTGACTAGGGTTTTTACTACTGAATTTAAATGTCCTGGGTGATGGTGAGATGTTGCATTAAGGTATCTGTCAGTGTGTGTAGGTTTTCTGTAGACTGAATAACTTAGAATCCCGCTGTTTGTTTTTTCCACTAATACATCCAAAAAAGGTAGTTTATTGTTTATTTCTTTTTCGATTGTGAATTTGATACTATCGTGTAAATTGTTTAGGTAGTGAAGAAATTCGTCGAGCTCTGATTCGCTATGTCGCCATATTATAAATATGTCGTCCACGTATCGCAACCAAATGACCGGCTTTAGCGTGGCGTTCTCGAGTGCATTTTCTTCAAAGTCCATCATAAATATATTGGCTGCTACTGGTGAAAGAGAGGAACCCATTGGTGTTCCTCTTATTTGTTTGTACATATTCCCGTTATATTGGAAGTATGTATTATTCAGGCAGTGTTTGATTTGGCTTATTGTGTCGTCTGGTGGTTCAAGTCTCTTTATTATTACGTCAATGGCTTCGGATACTGGGATATTGGTGAAGAGGGACACAATGTCTAAGCTGACAAGCATGTCACCCTTTTTTATTTTTATGTCTTTTAATTGCTCAATGAAATGTTCTGCATTTTTGACGTACGACGACGCTGTTTCGACGTGATATTGCAGGTTTTTAGCTAAGTGTTTTGCTAGGGCTTGTGTGGGTGAACCGACGGCACTAATGATGGGACGTAGTGGTATATCTGTTTTGTGGATTTTCGGAAGGCCGTACATTTTAGGTACCCTCGATGATTTTTCTCGCGGAATAAGTGTTCTTTTCGTTTCGGTACCTATATTTGATTCTAGTATTAATGCTTTTGTAGTTTTTTCTAGGTAAGTTGTGGGATCCCTCGTGTGGCGTTTGTAAGTGGTGTTGTCTTGTAATAATGCCTCCATTTTGTTTTCGTAATCTGTCGTATTCATTATAACCGTTGCATTTCCTTTATCTGCTTTTAATACGACTATCTCTTTGTTCTTTCTTAGTTTTTCGAGAGCTTTCCTCTCTCCCTTCGTAACATTTGGAGTCGGGAGCTTTGCTTTTCGGAGAACTTCACAAGATAGTTGTCGGATCGTTTCGGCTTCTCTTTCGGGTAGTTTAAATATGGCAGATTCTACTCCGGTAATAATGTCTTCAGTTGGTATTCGGGATGGTGTGATTGCGTAGTTAAACCCTTTTGCCAGGACTGATGTTGTTGATTCGTCTAGTATGTGATCTGATACATTTATCACTATCTTGTCCATGTTTAAAGAAGATGTTGACGGTGCGCGTGTTTGCTTTGATTTCTCAGAAATTAGTATATTGAACTTGTTTTGTTGCTTTTCAGTAATAAATTCTTTGTTGCGTAGTGCCCGTTGTGATGTTAAAGCGTCTACTTCGTACCATAGGTGTGAATGAAGTTTCCCGGTTAGTAACTGATGAGTATCGTAGAGATTTATTTCGACTTGATTGAGTGTTGCTCGAATACATCTAATTTCTTCGCGTAAAAGTGCTAGGCTGGCTTTGTTCAGGATCCTCGCGGTATTGTAGGTGTATGTAGCTCTTTTTAGTCTCAACGATTTTGGTATGATGTCAAATATGTGAAATAAACAATAAACTACCTTTTTTGGATGTATTAGTGGAAAAAACAAACAGCGGGATTCTAAGTTATTCAGTCTACAGAAAACCTACACACACTGACAGATACCTTAATGCAACATCTCACCATCACCCAGGACATTTAAATTCAGTAGTAAAAACCCTAGTCACCAGATCAATTAAGCTAGCTGATAAAATACACGCTGAAAAAGAAATAAATAATCTACGCCAGGCTCTCGTCGCTAACGGGTACAAAAAATCTACTATCAATAGGGCATTATATGGAAAAGAAAACAGAAAAGCTAAACCCGAAGAAGAAATAAAAGGAGTAGCTTTCTTACCATATATCGCAGGGATCTCTAATAAAATTGGCCGCATTTTAAAAAGAAATCAAATAAAAACTATATTTAGACCACAAGGAAAAATATCAACTCTACTCAGAGGAGTAAAAGACGTTATACCTCTAGAATCGCATGGCATATATGAAATACCTTGCGGTTCGTGCGAAAAAACGTACATTGGTCGCACGAACAGGAAGATTTCGGCAAGAGTAGCGGAGCATCAGTTGGACGTCAAACAAAAGAAGCCCACGTCAACTTTGTCCAACCACGTGTTGACCGAGGGGCATAAAATTGATTTTGATGGTGCAAAAACACTCGTCCGCCAAGAAAAAGAAATTTGCCGAGTCTTCCGCGAAGCAATAGAAATAGAACGCCGTGAAAATTCCATGAATACACGTGACGATTCGCTTCGACTACCTGCAGCTTGGAAGCCTCTGATAAACCGGATAAGTAATATTAAAAATAAAGACTGTAAAGAAATCAACAATACTTCTAACATAGAGCCGCCCGCCACCGTTACAAAAATACCTACACGTCGATCGCCGCGTATCATAGCCCTCCATACACAACATAGCGAGCCGCACATAGACCGTCCACAGCAAGCCGATCGACCGGCAGGGAACCTACCACACCCCACCCCCCTCCCGAGTAACTACCCCGCGACCGCAAGTGAACAGTGTCGTAGCAGAGTGAATACACCTAGCTGTACTTCGATACACAGCGAGCCGGCCGGTACCAACGCACCGCCGCCCCCCCACCCCGCTCGACGTATAACACGAAGCAGCGCTAAGTCGTCGTTTGAATAACATAAATAGACAACACGACAGCACGCTAGCGTCATTATCTTCGTGCACGCGCTCGAGTTAATAGCCTCGATAATGCCCGATGTCATTCGGGCGAAACGTCGGCAAGACAACCAAAAGCCACAGCGGATTATCCGGAAAAATAATGATAATTCATATTCTACGATCCGCGAAAACATCAAAACCAACATATTGAACCTTCACGGAGAGGAACTATTCAATCAGACGAAGAATTTGGAGAAGCTGAGGTGTAAGAAAGTAAAATTACTTTGTAATATTACTTTTCTGCAAAGATGTCGTGACAATGACATCATACCAAAATCGTTGAGACTAAAAAGAGCTACATACACCTACAATACCGCGAGGATCCTGAACAAAGCCAGCCTAGCACTTTTACGCGAAGAAATTAGATGTATTCGAGCAACACTCAATCAAGTCGAAATAAATCTCTACGATACTCATCAGTTACTAACCGGGAAACTTCATTCACACCTATGGTACGAAGTAGACGCTTTAACATCACAACGGGCACTACGCAACAAAGAATTTATTACTGAAAAGCAACAAAACAAGTTCAATATACTAATTTCTGAGAAATCAAAGCAAACACGCGCACCGTCAACATCTTCTTTAAACATGGACAAGATAGTGATAAATGTATCAGATCACATACTAGACGAATCAACAACATCAGTCCTGGCAAAAGGGTTTAACTACGCAATCACACCATCCCGAATACCAACTGAAGACATTATTACCGGAGTAGAATCTGCCATATTTAAACTACCCGAAAGAGAAGCCGAAACGATCCGACAACTATCTTGTGAAGTTCTCCGAAAAGCAAAGCTCCCGACTCCAAATGTTACGAAGGGAGAGAGGAAAGCTCTCGAAAAACTAAGAAAGAACAAAGAGATAGTCGTATTAAAAGCAGATAAAGGAAATGCAACGGTTATAATGAATACGACAGATTACGAAAACAAAATGGAGGCATTATTACAAGACAACACCACTTACAAACGCCACACGAGGGATCCCACAACTTACCTAGAAAAAACTACAAAAGCATTAATACTAGAATCAAATATAGGTACCGAAACGAAAAGAACACTTATTCCGCGAGAAAAATCATCGAGGGTACCTAAAATGTACGGCCTTCCGAAAATCCACAAAACAGATATACCACTACGTCCCATCATTAGTGCCGTCGGTTCACCCACACAAGCCCTAGCAAAACACTTAGCTAAAAACCTGCAATATCACGTCGAAACAGCGTCGTCGTACGTCAAAAATGCAGAACATTTCATTGAGCAATTAAAAGACATAAAAATAAAAAAGGGTGACATGCTTGTCAGCTTAGACATTGTGTCCCTCTTCACCAATATCCCAGTATCCGAAGCCATTGACGTAATAATAAAGAGACTTGAACCACCAGACGACACAATAAGCCAAATCAAACACTGCCTGAATAATACATACTTCCAATATAACGGGAATATGTACAAACAAATAAGAGGAACACCAATGGGTTCCTCTCTTTCACCAGTAGCAGCCAATATATTTATGATGGACTTTGAAGAAAATGCACTCGAGAACGCCACGCTAAAGCCGGTCATTTGGTTGCGATACGTGGACGACATATTTATAATATGGCGACATAGCGAATCAGAGCTCGACGAATTTCTTCACTACCTAAACAATTTACACGATAGTATCAAATTCACAATCGAAAAAGAAATAAACAATAAACTACCTTTTTTGGATGTATTAGTGGAAAAAACAAACAGCGGGATTCTAAGTTATTCAGTCTACAGAAAACCTACACACACTGACAGATACCTTAATGCAACATCTCACCATCACCCAGGACATTTAAATTCAGTAGTAAAAACCCTAGTCACCAGATCAATTAAGCTAGCTGATAAAATACACGCTGAAAAAGAAATAAATAATCTACGCCAGGCTCTCGTCGCTAACGGGTACAAAAAATCTACTATCAATAGGGCATTATATGGAAAAGAAAACAGAAAAGCTAAACCCGAAGAAGAAATAAAAGGAGTAGCTTTCTTACCATATATCGCAGGGATCTCTAATAAAATTGGCCGCATTTTAAAAAGAAATCAAATAAAAACTATATTTAGACCACAAGGAAAAATATCAACTCTACTCAGAGGAGTAAAAGACGTTATACCTCTAGAATCGCATGGCATATATGAAATACCTTGCGGTTCGTGCGAAAAAACGTACATTGGTCGCACGAACAGGAAGATTTCGGCAAGAGTAGCGGAGCATCAGTTGGACGTCAAACAAAAGAAGCCCACGTCAACTTTGTCCAACCACGTGTTGACCGAGGGGCATAAAATTGATTTTGATGGTGCAAAAACACTCGTCCGCCAAGAAAAAGAAATTTGCCGAGTCTTCCGCGAAGCAATAGAAATAGAACGCCGTGAAAATTCCATGAATACACGTGACGATTCGCTTCGACTACCTGCAGCTTGGAAGCCTCTGATAAACCGGATAAGTAATATTAAAAATAAAGACTGTAAAGAAATCAACAATACTTCTAACATAGAGCCGCCCGCCACCGTTACAAAAATACCTACACGTCGATCGCCGCGTATCATAGCCCTCCATACACAACATAGCGAGCCGCACATAGACCGTCCACAGCAAGCCGATCGACCGGCAGGGAACCTACCACACCCCACCCCCCTCCCGAGTAACTACCCCGCGACCGCAAGTGAACAGTGTCGTAGCAGAGTGAATACACCTAGCTGTACTTCGATACACAGCGAGCCGGCCGGTACCAACGCACCGCCGCCCCCCCACCCCGCTCGACGTATAACACGAAGCAGCGCTAAGTCGTCGTTTGAATAACATAAATAGACAACACGACAGCACGCTAGCGTCATTATCTTCGTGCACGCGCTCGAGTTAATAGCCTCGATAATGCCCGATGTCATTCGGGCGAAACGTCGGCAAGACAACCAAAAGCCACAGCGGATTATCCGGAAAAATAATGATAATTCATATTCTACGATCCGCGAAAACATCAAAACCAACATATATATATATATATATATATATATATATATATATATATATATATATATATATATATATACGGTGAGCTTTCAGTGTGAGTAGACGTGTGTCGCGCGCGTGCTTTTCGTTAAGTCCTTGAAAATGCCTGGTGATATTCAGGCGAAACGTCGGAAGACAAATGGTCTTAGTCAAGACCTACTGACACGGGAAAACCGAGATAAAAATATTATAACATATATATATATATATATATATATATATATATATATATATATATATATATATATATATATATATATATATATATATATATATATATATATATATATATATATATATATATATATATATATATATATATATATATATATATGTTATTATTAAGTATTTTGGGGATAACCCGCGTCAAATTCTGATTCCCGAGAGAATCAGTCGTCTGCCGACGTTTCGTCTGAATCACATCAGACATTTTCAATAGGCGCCTTGTTAATAAATTTCCGTCGCGAGGGATAGTGCGCGCACGTCCGTTCGCGTCGGAAGCTTACCACCAAGTGAAAGTTTGAAAGGAAGCCATGTCAGTTGTTAGTGGAGGGGTGGGTTTCCCCAATGACGTCATTATTGCGTTTTGTTTGGCTTCTAGTGACTCGAGTACTTAACGGTATATTGTTTACAGGTGGATTATCAGTTTTCGGCTTACTAAGAATTTTACTAATGTTTTTAATGTGACTATTGTTTGAAATATCGGTAGTTGGGTTAATTTGATTATTATGGTTTTTCAAAATATTGTTTTCAAGTACACTTGTCCATGCGGTCGGGATTCAAATGCTATCGTCCCTGCTATTCATTATACTGTTGCTTCTTCTATATATTTCTATTGCTTCCCTGTAAATTCTAAATGTTTCATTGTTGATATTCGCGACTACTTTTGAATTTTCAAAGTCTATGGAGTGATTTTCGGTCAATGAGTGATTTACTAGAGATGAAGTTAATTTCCGGTTTTTAATATCTACGCGATGTTCAGAGACGCGTGCCGAGATTCTGCGATTTGTCCTGCCTATGTAAGATTTTGTGCAATCACCGCAAGGGATTTCGTAAATACCGTGTGACTCTAATGGTATTTTATCTTTCGGACTTTTTAAAAAGGATGAAATTTTGTTGTCTGTTCTAAAAATGGTGCGAATATTATGTTTGTAAAGTAGGTGACTTATTTTGTCAGTAGTGCCTTTTATGTAAGGTAAAAATGCAATGGCGAGTGGCTTTACTTTAGTTGATGTATCTTTTTTATTAAAATTTTTATTCGGTATTTACGAAATCCCTTGCGGTGATTGCACAAAAACTTACATAGGCAGGACAAATCGCAGAATCTCGGCACGCGTCGCTGAACATCGCGTAGATATTAAAAACCGGAAATTAACTTCATCTCTAGTAAATCACTCATTGACCGAAAATCACTCCATAGACTTTGAAAATTCAAAAGTAGTCGCGAATATCAACAATGAAACATTTAGAATTTACAGGGAAGCAATAGAAATATATAGAAGAAGCAACAGTATAATGAATAGCAGGGACGATAGCATTCGAATCCCGACCGCATGGACAAGTGTACTTGAAAACAATATTTTGAAAAACCATAATAATCAAATTAACCCAACTACCGATATTTCAAACAATAGTCACATTAAAAACATTAGTAAAATTCTTAGTAAGCCGAAAACTGATAATCCACCTGTAAACAATATACCGTTAAGTACTCGAGTCACTAGAAGCCAAACAAAACGCAATAATGACGTCATTGGGGAAACCCACCCCTCCACTAACAACTGACATGGCTTCCTTTCAAACTTTCACTTGGTGGTAAGCTTCCGACGCGAACGGACGTGCGCGCACTATCCCTCGCGACGGAAATTTATTAACAAGGCGCCTATTGAAAATGTCTGATGTGATTCAGACGAAACGTCGGCAGACGACTGATTCTCTCGGGAATCAGAATTTGACGCGGGTTATCCCCAAAATACTTAATAATAACATATTTTGTACTCGCGAAAACCTTAGATTTAACATAAATAACCTCTACGGGGAGGAAATATACAGTGAAACAAAAAAGTTTGAAAAATTAAAGTCAAAACACGCTAAGCTTCTATGTGACCTAACCTTTTTATGTCGATGTCGTGATAAAAAAGTAGTGCCAAAGTGTTTTCAACTGAGACAACGCGGTAGCAGAAAATCGGTGAGAAAAATTCTTTATAATACTAGTTTTTCCCTCATACGCGACGAAATCGGTTACATTCATTTACAATTACATACACTTGGTACTGATATTAGAAATCTTCATATAAAACTTGCTAATATATTACACCCGTTAATATGGTCCGAATTAGATAATCTCATTCATAATAGGATTGAAACGAATAATAAAATAAACTCCGACCGCCAAATAAGTAAATTCACGCGTATCGAAAATAATATCAAAAAACAAGAATACCAACAGTCGTTAAATACCGATAAAATCATTCACAATCTCACTGATCTAAAATTAAATAACGATACAATATCTGTTCTAAGTAAAGGCTTTAATTTTGGTGTTGTTCCTCCGAAAATTCCGAAAGAAGACATTGTTACGGGTATCGAATCAGCCGTGTGTAAACTACCAAATAATATAGCCGAAACTATACGACAAGAAACTTGCCATATACTTAGAAAATCGCTTCCGCCGAAAAGAAATATATCTCTCGATGAAATACGAGCTCTTAAAGAATTACGCGCAAATAAAGATATAATTATTCTTCCGGCAGATAAGGGAAACGCAACAGTCATCATGAAAAGCGAAGATTATCACATTAAAATAACTAATTTGCTTAACGATCCGGCTTATAAACTGCATCCTAATAATCCTATAACATACTTAGAAAAAACGACTAAAACAAAAATTATGTCATCCAAATTAAGTCCAGAATTAAAAAAGTCGTTAATACCTAGAGAAAAATCGTCACGATTTCCGAAATTATACGGTTTGCCAAAGATTCACAAGACGGATGTTCCTCTTAGACCCATAGTCAGTTCTGTCGGTTCGCCACTTCAAATGTTATCAAAGTATCTTGCCAACTACTTACAACCAGATGTAGAATCAGCGGAATCATTTGTCAAAAATTCGGAACATTTTATACAAATCATTAAAAATCAAAAATTAAACAAGGGCGACATCCTTGTCAGTTTTGACGTCGTATCCCTGTTTACCAATATACCTACAGACGAAGCTCTTCAAGCAATAAAAGAAATGAGTGACCCACCGAATGACATAATAACTTTAATAGAACATTGCCTCAATAACACATTTTTCACTTATAATAACGACATGTACAAACAAGTAAAAGGAGCACCAATGGGTCTATCTCTTTCACCGCCAGTCGCTAACATATTCATGACCAAGTTAGAAAAAGAAGCTATAGATAGAGCGCGCTTAAAACCAAAGCTATGGATTAGATACGTGGACGATACTTTCGTTATATGGCCTCACGGTTTGGAGGAACTTCACAAATTTCTTGATTTTCTGAACGATCTCCACAATAACATCAAATTCACAATGGAGATCGAAAACAACGGTGAAATTCCTTTTCTTGATGTTCTCGTAATCAAAAAAGACGATGGCACTCTCGGCCACACTGTGTACAGAAAATCAACACATACCAACAGATATCTCCACGCATCGTCGAACCATCATCCAGCACAAATCGCCTCTGTAGCAAACACCTTGGTAACACGGTCATTAAGGATAACCGACTCCGAAAACATTCAAAATGAATTAGAGTATCTTAAAAACGCGCTACGAAATAACGGTTTTTCAAATTTCACAATAAATAATGCAATAAAAAATCAAACGAATAAAAATTTTAATAAAAAAGATACATCAACTAAAGTAAAGCCACTCGCCATTGCATTTTTACCTTACATAAAAGGCACTACTGACAAAATAAGTCACCTACTTTACAAACATAATATTCGCACCATTTTTAGAACAGACAACAAAATTTCATCCTTTTTAAAAAGTCCGAAAGATAAAATACCATTAGAGTCACACGGTATTTACGAAATCCCTTGCGGTGATTGCACAAAAACTTACATAGGCAGGACAAATCGCAGAATCTCGGCACGCGTCTCTGAACATCGCGTAGATATTAAAAACCGGAAATTAACTTCATCTCTAGTAAATCACTCATTGACCGAAAATCACTCCATAGACTTTGAAAATTCAAAAGTAGTCGCGAATATCAACAATGAAACATTTAGAATTTACAGGGAAGCAATAGAAATATATAGAAGAAGCAACAGTATAATGAATAGCAGGGACGATAGCATTCGAATCCCGACCGCATGGACAAGTGTACTTGAAAACAATATTTTGA
Source organism: Molanna angustata (assembly GCA_963576475.1). Taxonomy (NCBI): domain Eukaryota; kingdom Metazoa; phylum Arthropoda; class Insecta; order Trichoptera; family Molannidae; genus Molanna; species Molanna angustata. Next base: position 25,051,114 of record OY754988.1, on the reverse strand, counting down.
AAAACCATAATAATCAAATTAACCCAACTACCGATATTTCAAACAATAGTCACATTAAAAACATTAGTAAAATTCTTAGTAAGCCGAAAACTGATAATCCACCTGTAAACAATATACCGTTAAGTACTCGAGTCACTAGAAGCCAAACAAAACGCAATAATGACGTCATTGGGGAAACCCACCCCTCCACTAACAACTGACATGGCTTCCTTTCAAACTTTCACTTGGTGGTAAGCTTCCGACGCGAACGGACGTGCGCGCACTATCCCTCGCGACGGAAATTTATTAACAAGGCGCCTATTGAAAATGTCTGATGTGATTCAGACGAAACGTCGGCAGACGACTGATTCTCTCGGGAATCAGAATTTGACGCGGGTTATCCCCAAAATACTTAATAATAACATATTTTGTACTCGCGAAAACCTTAGATTTAACATAAATAACCTCTACGGGGAGGAAATATACAGTGAAACAAAAAAGTTTGAAAAATTAAAGTCAAAACACGCTAAGCTTCTATGTGACCTAACCTTTTTATGTCGATGTCGTGATAAAAAAGTAGTGCCAAAGTGTTTTCAACTGAGACAACGCGGTAGCAGAAAATCGGTGAGAAAAATTCTTTATAATACTAGTTTTTCCCTCATACGCGACGAAATCGGTTACATTCATTTACAATTACATACACTTGGTACTGATATTAGAAATCTTCATATAAAACTTGCTAATATATTACACCCGTTAATATGGTCCGAATTAGATAATCTCATTCATAATAGGATTGAAACGAATAATAAAATAAACTCCGACCGCCAAATAAGTAAATTCACGCGTATCGAAAATAATATCAAAAAACAAGAATACCAACAGTCGTTAAATACCGATAAAATCATTCACAATCTCACTGATCTAAAATTAAATAACGATACAATATCTGTTCTAAGTAAAGGCTTTAATTTTGGTGTTGTTCCTCCGAAAATTCCGAAAGAAGACATTGTTACGGGTATCGAATCAGCCGTGTGTAAACTACCAAATAATATAGCCGAAACTATACGACAAGAAACTTGCCATATACTTAGAAAATCGCTTCCGCCGAAAAGAAATATATCTCTCGATGAAATACGAGCTCTTAAAGAATTACGCGCAAATAAAGATATAATTATTCTTCCGGCAGATAAGGGAAACGCAACAGTCATCATGAAAAGCGAAGATTATCACATTAAAATAACTAATTTGCTTAACGATCCGGCTTATAAACTGCATCCTAATAATCCTATAACATACTTAGAAAAAACGACTAAAACAAAAATTATGTCATCCAAATTAAGTCCAGAATTAAAAAAGTCGTTAATACCTAGAGAAAAATCGTCACGATTTCCGAAATTATACGGTTTGCCAAAGATTCACAAGACGGATGTTCCTCTTAGACCCATAGTCAGTTCTGTCGGTTCGCCACTTCAAATGTTATCAAAGTATCTTGCCAACTACTTACAACCAGATGTAGAATCAGCGGAATCATTTGTCAAAAATTCGGAACATTTTATACAAATCATTAAAAATCAAAAATTAAACAAGGGCGACATCCTTGTCAGTTTTGACGTCGTATCCCTGTTTACCAATATACCTACAGACGAAGCTCTTCAAGCAATAAAAGAAATGAGTGACCCACCGAATGACATAATAACTTTAATAGAACATTGCCTCAATAACACATTTTTCACTTATAATAACGACATGTACAAACAAGTAAAAGGAGCACCAATGGGTCTATCTCTTTCACCGCCAGTCGCTAACATATTCATGACCAAGTTAGAAAAAGAAGCTATAGATAGAGCGCGCTTAAAACCAAAGCTATGGATTAGATACGTGGACGATACTTTCGTTATATGGCCTCACGGTTTGGAGGAACTTCACAAATTTCTTGATTTTCTGAACGATCTCCACAATAACATCAAATTCACAATGGAGATCGAAAACAACGGTGAAATTCCTTTTCTTGATGTTCTCGTAATCAAAAAAGACGATGGCACTCTCGGCCACACTGTGTACAGAAAATCAACACATACCAACAGATATCTCCACGCATCGTCGAACCATCATCCAGCACAAATCGCCTCTGTAGCAAACACCTTGGTAACACGGTCATTAAGGATAACCGACTCCGAAAACATTCAAAATGAATTAGAGTATCTTAAAAACGCGCTACGAAATAACGGTTTTTCAAATTTCACAATAAATAATGCAATAAAAAATCAAACGAATAAAAATTTTAATAAAAAAGATACATCAACTAAAGTAAAGCCACTCGCCATTGCATCTTACATAAAAGGCACTACTGACAAAATAAGTCACCTACTTTACAAACATAATATTCGCACCATTTTTAGAACAGACAACAAAATTTCATCCTTTTTAAAAAGTCCGAAAGATAAAATACCATTAGAGTCACACGGTATTTACGAAATCCCTTGCGGTGATTGCACAAAAACTTACATAGGCAGGACAAATCGCAGAATCTCGGCACGCGTCTCTGAACATCGCGTAGATATTAAAAACCGGAAATTAACTTCATCTCTAGTAAATCACTCATTGACCGAAAATCACTCCATAGACTTTGAAAATTCAAAAGTAGTCGCGAATATCAACAATGAAACATTTAGAATTTACAGGGAAGCAATAGAAATATATAGAAGAAGCAACAGTATAATGAATAGCAGGGACGATAGCATTCGAATCCCGACCGCATGGACAAGTGTACTTGAAAACAATATTTTGAAAAACCATAATAATCAAATTAACCCAACTACCGATATTTCAAACAATAGTCACATTAAAAACATTAGTAAAATTCTTAGTAAGCCGAAAACTGATAATCCACCTGTAAACAATATACCGTTAAGTACTCGAGTCACTAGAAGCCAAACAAAACGCAATAATGACGTCATTGGGGAAACCCACCCCTCCACTAACAACTGACATGGCTTCCTTTCAAAATTTCACTTGGTGGTAAGCTTCCGACGCGAACGGACGTGCGCGCACTATCCCTCGCGACGGAAATTTATTAACAAGGCGCCTATTGAAAATGTCTGATGTGATTCAGACGAAACGTCGGCAGACGACTGATTCTCTCGGGAATCAGAATTTGACGCGGGTTATCCCCAAAATACTTAATAATAACATATTTTGTACTCGCGAAAACCTTAGATTTAACATATATATATATATATATATATATATATATATATATATATATATATATATATATATATATATATATATATATATATATATATATATATATATATATATATATATATATATATATATATATATATATATATATATATATATATATATATATATATATATATATATATATATATATATATATATATATATATATATATATATATATATATATATATATATATATATATATATATATATATATATATATATATATATATATATATATATATATATATATATATATATATATATATATATATATATATATATATATATATATATATATATATATATATATATATATATATATATATATATATATATATATATATATATATATATATATATATATATATATATATATATATATATATATATATATATATATATATATATATATATATATGTTATAATATTTTTATCTCGGTTTTCCCGTGTTTTCCCGTGTCAGTAGGTCTTGACTAAGACCATTTGTCTTCCGACGTTTCGCCTGAATATCACCAGGCATTTTCAAGGACTTAACGAAAAGCACGCGCGCGACACACGTCTACTCACACTGAAAGCTCACCGTCAAGTGACTCGTAGCGTACAAGATGGCCGCTTATGTCAAATATTGTTAGCGCGACGTGATTGGCTCCTTGTGACACGCCCACCTGCTGTCGTGTTCGTTGGTAATAATATTTTATCATTATTTTTGTGTTGTGATTTATTGTTAATTTTAGTTGTGACATTAATATTATTATTGTTGTGTTTTGGGGTTATTTTCGCTATGGTATTATTAATATTATTATTGTATTGTTTGTCATATAAAATGTTCTTCCAGGTACTAGGCAAACGAACTCCGTCGTCCCGATTGTTCATTATATCCCTTCTCTTATATATTTCTATAGCTTCCCTGTAAATTCTGAGAGGTTCACTGTTTAAACTTGCTATTATTTTTGAATGGTCAAAATCTATTGTAATCAGGTGGGCGTGTCACAAGGAGCCAATCACGTCGCGCTAACAATATTTGACATAAGCGGCCATCTTGTACGCTACGAGTCACTTGACGGTGAGCTTTCAGTGTGAGTAGACGTGTGTCGCGCGCGTGCTTTTCGTTAAGTCCTTGAAAATGCCTGGTGATATTCAGGCGAAACGTCGGAAGACAAATGGTCTTAGTCAAGACCTACTGACACGGGAAAACCGAGATAAAAATATTATAACATATTTCACCCGTGAAAACATCAAATATAACATATATATATATATATATATATATATATATATATATATATATATATATATATATATATATATATATATATATATATATATATATATATATATATATATATATATATATATATATATATATATATATATATATATATATATATATATATATATATATATATATATATATATATATATATATATATATATATATATATATATATATATATATATATATATATATATATATATATATATATATATATATATATATATATATATATATATATATATATATATATATATATATATATATATATATATATATATATATATATATATATATATATATATATATATATATATATATATATATATATACAGACGGTGGCCAAATTAATACAATCAAAGAAAAAAAATGCAAAAATAATTGTATTTTTAGCTGTTATCCAGCAAAATCGAATCACATCAGTATATTTTTAATTGTGGCAACTCCCTTTATTATTGTTATCGTACTTGCAACACTTTTTAAGCATCAACATGAAGTTTGTCACATACAAGATACGATAATGTCAGTTTAGTATTGGTCTTCACAGAGTGTGCGGGTGTTAATGGAATATTTTGCCCATTGATTTTGTGTTTATTTGAGACAGTGTTTGAGTGTTTCTTACATTTTTTTTAAATAACAGGTAAACCTAATATTTATTACTAAATATTTATCACAATTATACTACTTATCAAATTATTACGATTTTGATAAATTATCTTCTAAATGTATGCTGAATTTCAGAATTTTTTGGTTTATTTTAGAAATGGGAAGATCTTGTGACCTCACTCCAAGAAAAAAATCTAAAATTGCAACCCTTCTTGGTCACTGTGAATACAGTCAACGAGAAATTGCCACACTTACCAATGTTTCTCAATATTCTGTGCACAAAATAAGTAGGCAAATGAAAGGAAATGTACCCCTTGAACCATCTCCAATAGGAAAATGTGGACGAAAGCGCATTACTACTCCGCGAACAGAAAGAAAAATCAGAAATGTTGCTCTAGAAAATAGACAGAAGCCTCGAAAAGTAATAAAATCTATTTTGCAGACCACAGGAGTCAATATATCTGATCGTACATTGAGACGAAGATTGGTGGAAATGGACCTCAAATGTTATCGCCCAGTGAAAAGGCCAAAACTAACACCTGAAATGCGTAAAAAGCGACTAGAATGGGCACTAAAACACCAAAATTGGAACGAAGACGATTGGAGCAAGGTATTAGAATGTAAAATAAGTTTTTATGAAACTTTCTGTATTAAATAAAATTGACTAGTGAAAACTTCTCGTGTTCTTTCAGGTTTGTTTTTCTGATGAATCCTCAATCCAAATACTGCAGGACAAAACTCAATATGTGAGAAGAAGGCCAGGTGAAAAATATAATGAGGAATGTGTGGTCCAAAGAGTGAAGCACCCTCAGTCAATAATGATCTGGTCAGTGATTAGTGGGATGGGTATGGGAAGGCTGTATATTGTGAATGGCACAATGCGCCAGGACCAGTATATAGAAGTTTTAAAAGGGAGACTAAAGCCTCAAGTGGCCGAATGGTTTCCAAATGGAAAATATGTATTTATGCATGATTCTGCACCCTGCCACAAAGCGAAAACCGTTACTAAATTTCTAGAAGGAGAAAAAATAAAGGTATTAGATTGGCCAGGAAATTCACCGGATCTAAATCCAATTGAAAACGTTTGGGAGGCTCTGAAAAGGGCAATTGTAAAAAAAGGTGTCATCACCAACAAAAGACAACTAATAGAAAACATAATTGAGGCATGGCACAACACACCAGAATTAAAAAATATCTCAATTAAATGTATCTCCAGCATGCCCAGAAGAATATCAGCAGTAATTAAAGCTAAGGGAGGACTTACTAAATATTGATCATTTTACCATAAAACGTATTTTATTATCAATAAACTATTATATATTCATAGTAAATGCATTTTATTTTATAAAAATATATTAAATCTCCCATAATATTCTAGAAAGATCGAAATAAAATAAAAAAATAATTTTCAATGATTCGAAGTCTAAAAACTGTTATAAATTCATTTGATTGTATTAATTTGGCCACCGTCTGTATATATATATATATATATATATATATATATATATATATATATATACATGGCACATAAAAATGAAAATCAGTAATTCGACCACATTGAAATAATAGCAATAATGTATTAAGTATAAATATTTTGGTGGCAAATTAATCAAAGCAAAAATTTCAATTCAATATTTCAACTATAAACAAATAATAGCATTAATATAGTATAAATATTATAAAAATAGTGAAAATCAATGTTAAAAATAACATGCTAAAATTAAATATTTCGAATGGTACATGAATATAACTGAAAAGGCGCGCCTCTAGGTGCGGCGCGGCGCGCGGCGTTGGTGTCGTCCCAACGTGGTGACAATAATCCGAGGATGGAATATGGGAAGTTGTAAATTATCTTAAACTCCCGAACATGTGTTTAGGAAAATATTCGCTACTTTAAATCTTATCTATCATTAAATAAGTCATGAAATATCTAGGATAATCTAAAACCACTGCATATTAGCCTTTCCTTACACTTGACTGTCGCCTTACATATGTAGAACAAGCGAATTTTACCTACAGTGCCGGATCAAGGTTTCTTTAGTAGAATTTATTTATTTATTTATTTATTTATTTATTTATTTATTTATTTATTTATTTATTTATTTATTTATTTATTTATTTATTTATTTATTTATTTATTTATTTATTTATTTATTTATTTATTTATTTATTTATTTATTTATTTATTTATTTATTTATTTATTTATTTATTTATTTATTTATTTATTTATTTATTTATTTATTTATTTATTTATTTATTTATTTATTTATTTATTTATTTATTTATTTATTTATTTATTTATTTATTTATTTATTTATTTATTTATTTATTTATTTATTTATTTATTTATTTATTTATTTTTTTATTTATTTATTTATTTATTTATTTATTTATTTATTTATTTATTTATTTATATTCGGGAAACAAACAGCTTAATACAATATAAGGGATTAACAATAAAATAATAACAACTATGCCAATAACATGTTTCCACAAGTATACAGATAAAATTATATTATGTAAGAAGTAGGAAGTAAATATTATTGAGGTAGGAGGGAGTTAAGAGGGAATAGAGAGGGAAGAGAGGGAGTACAAAAGGAGAGGGATTAGTTTATATGAATAATTATTGTAAGAGAAGTTTTGATTTGATATTAGTTATTGAGGAGTTGAATAAGTCAAATTCGTTTAAGTGCTCATTGAAGAAGTGTGATGCTCGATATATGAATGCATGTTGTTTAGCGCTTGTGTTACAGTGAGGCAGGTGTAATGAGTGGTGGGATCGGGTAGCTCGGGTGGGAACTCGAAGAGCTAATCGTTCAAGCAGTTCCGGGCAATCCACGATGGAGTTGGCGATTTTATATAAGTAGACGGCGTCGGAAATATTTCTGCGGTCTTCCAATGTGCTAAGTTTAAAGAACTCAGCAGAATCAGAGTAGCTAAGATGATAAATATTCTTTATGTGTTCTTTCAGAGTTTTTCAAGGGGCCGTTATTAGTCCCCTTAAGCAGAACGGGTGGTGGTGGAGGAATAACAGCAGTAACAAATTAGGTCCTTCTCCCTTCCTTTTTCCTTCCCTTCCTTTCCTTTCACGGGCAAATGTGTGTAATATATGAATATGTAATAATTTTAAGTATATTTAAATTTATTTTTTGTTGTATTGTAGATACATACTTCATTCATTCATTCATTCATTCATACCATCACGGTATATCCCACAATGTGGGGTAACCAGCTAAAGGTGTGCGGGTGTGCATTGCCATATAAAAGGGAGCACAACATATCTGTGTATACCCACACACCAGTCTCGTTTCACCTCAAAAGGAACTATATTCAGAATGGGTGGTGAACCTCATTGCTGAACTATGTGAGATGTTATAATTGTTGCCTGTTGTATTTTCGATTACCCGGCTCTTACGGGACACTCGAAAACAATAATAGAAAAGAGTGGAAGCACTATTCTAAGCCGATGCCTCACAGCTAAATGATTATAGAAGAAATAAATTAGTACATACTTTTAATTCCTAAATTACGCTTATTTTTACGCTTCATATTTTCTTCCGAAAATATGAAGCGTAACAAACTGGAAAAATACTAATTGTATCTCATTATTTATAGAAAATATTTCATAAATCAATCCACATTCCTTATCTTTTTCCAAAGAGAGTAAAAATGATTTGGTCTGTCTTTTTTTCATTTCATAGTGTATTTTCTCTGTTTATCTTATAAGACTGTATTTTTCCGTTAAATAAATGATTAAATGAGTGTGTCTTCTTAACCATCGAAATAAAATCGATTCTGAATCGTTTTGACACTGCATTCGGAAAGCTTGAAATATAGCGACCGTTTCGTTTTATAAAACAACCCAGCACTGGTTACTCTGAATCCAGATGAGTGAATAATTCATCAACATGGCTTCTGTTAATTTTCTATACACCATGGCACCAAGTCACATATTTACCAATCTACCTACCTACCTCCTCCTCCATAAGATTAATCCTCCAGAAGTGGTACACGCCATGCCATTCATACAAAGATTCTGCAAGGGGTTGATAACATAGATACCTACAAGTCTACATTATATTGTAACTACATTCCTGTCCTAATTAACTCTTCACTCAACGTCATACATAACCTACCCCTCATTCACATGCTACATATTATTTAATATGTACCTATTGTCGTATGTACATTATGTATGTGATTATTTGGGTAGGAACCCGGTGACACGGATAAATTAAGCGTAAATAAAACATTAGGTTTTATCGGTATGCCAATATAATCAAATTTAACGGCATGCCATGTTAGTTATTAATTTTAATTTAAAGATATGCAATCTGATGTAGCGACATTAGTACAACATAATAGTTGGCTATGATTGAATGATAACCAATTCATTCGAATTTTAAAACATGCTGATCAATTTGGATTCGAAAATATACCACCTTATCCGTATGCAGCAACATACCTAACAGTTAATTATGATTGAATGGCCAATTCATACAAATTTTAAGACATGGTTGATCAATTAAGTTTTGACAACATGTCATTTAATTCGTATTTAGCAACATAGCTTCTAGTTAATTATGATTGAATGGTAGCCATTTCATTCAAATTTTATGACATGGTTGATCAATTAGGATTTGACAACATGTCATTTAATTCGTATTTAGCAACATAGCTTCTAGTTAATTATGATTGAATGGTAGCCATTTCATTCAAATTTTATGACATGGTTGATCAATTAGGATTTGACAATATGTCATTTAATTCGTATGTAGCAACATATCTTCTAGTTAATTATGATTGAATGGTAGACAATTCATACGAATTTTAAGACATACCCGTTGAATAATATACCATTAAGTTTTAATCGGCATGCAAAATAAGTTGGATTTTCATGTATGCCGCCTAGTTCGGATTTAAGAACACGCTTTTTTACTGAAACGTACTGAAATGTATTATTGAATGAGATTGTCAAGTAATCAAATACATGCCACATGCCAACATATTTGGATTTAAAACATATTAAAACATATACATTTGGTATACCAAAAAAAGATATGTATAGGTATGTAGCGCATACAGTGAGCACGTAAACCAGCCGATGACAGGTCGTAAGTCCTGTAGGTGCCTTGAGTTCCTGGTTCTTCTATAGTATCCCAACTTCGTCTCTATTGAGATCTTAAAAAGTTTGTCAATAAAAAAAAATAACCTTAAAAATAACGAAATCCTAATTCCCCACTTGGAGTAATGAGTATTTTATTTTCAATTTTTATAAATACCATCTTGGACTCTATTAGCTGGTGTGTCAGAGAGCCTGTTATTGTTAATTTTGTCAATACGGTTTCTCCATTTTCTTCTTCTGGATCTACTCCAGCTGACTATGTCCTCTATTTCATAAGATCTCGTTTTTTTATTATTATTGCGAACTCGATCTCGGAGAGTTATTCCAGTAGGTAATGGATCTTAAAACCTTCATCTCAGAAGATTCTGAGAAGTTCTTTGATTCATACAGAGTCAGTCCATGTGCTTCAAGTAGTGATATCTATGTATTTACATCATGTGAATATATGCAATGATACTATAAAATGCATAATTCAGGTGCATATTTTGATATTCAAATATTCCACCACACCCATTGCTGGTGCATCAATTCTACCAAAAGCAGAGACCATATCTAAAGTAACCAAACCAACACACAAACGATGAAGTCTGTACCAACCTTTATATAAGGTTGCAGTGCAAGGCGAGAACTACTATATGAAATAATTTGAGATGACTCAGTGGCAGAGCGGGCATCGAACTGACTTAATAATCCAGTGATGGAGAGTTCAAAACCCACCCTAGCTCTTTCGACGGATTTCTTTCGCCTATAGCGAACATGTATTTATTTATTTATTTATTTATTTTATTTTGGGAAACAAAACAGCTGTTACATGTTTTACATTAATAAAAAAATAACAATCAGGAAAGTAAGCCAATTACATTGTTCCACAGATTAATATACTGTTATGAAATTAAGTACTATTTCTATTTAAATTGAAAATTTAAATAGAAATATTTTGAAAATAAGAACCCAAGAAAAATGAAAACAAAAGATTGAGCAGTGAGTTGGAAAAACTAGACAAACCTTGTAAAAATATAAATTGTAGAAATATAAATTGTAAAAATAAATAAGACTTTGAACCATAATAAAATAAATAAATATAAATTTCGGTACAATACATAATAAAGACAATTCAGTACAAAGTCAAAGACAAAAGTGTGGTGTAAGTGTACAATTGTGATGTGTGTGTATGTGTGTGTGTGTGTGTGTGTGTGTGTGTGTGTGTGTGTGTGTATTTTATGAAGCGAGGGTGGGACATGAAGAAAGGTAGGAGAGGAGGAAAGGGTGAGTTGTCATATTAATACAGTATCGGACATACCAAAAATTGTACAATTTGCTACATAAAGTATTCATTATAATATTGATGATAGTTGTTTTTTTAATGAATGTAGGCTATTGTTAAAAATATCTGGCTTATGATTAAGGTTATTGTACATATTGCAGCTGCGGTTAATAAAAGTGTTGTTTGCAAAGTTTGTTCTTGAGTATTTAGTGTAAAAGACGAGGTTCTGGCGGTTTTGTCTGGCGGGGCAGTTGAATGGGATTTGTCCTAAGAGATACGGACTATCTATTTGGTTGTTAAGTAATTTATATAGGAAACATATTTATTTATTTATTTATTTATTTAATATTGCTTCTCGGGCAACTAACAGGTACTATGTCAAATATGAATTTTACACGCACCCAATAACAAGTTGCCACATTCTGGAGACTTACGATATTAATCGTCTCACAGATCCAGACTGAAAACACAATTAAAAACTGTGTCTCCACCGGGAATCGAACCCGGGACCTTTGGCTCAGCAGTCAGATATCTAACCAACTGAGCCACGAAGGCCGACAATATACAATTATCAATAATATAATAATATCGACAATATATCAGTTTTACCCCTTCTTTTGTTAAGTGGTAACATTTGGTGATGTTTTAAAGATTCCTCATAACTGATACCAAATCGCCTAGTTCTAAAATCGAGGTGTTTGATGAATTTTTTTTGGATTCTTTCTATGTTATTTATGTGCAACTTATAATGAGGATTCCACACAGTGGTTGCGAATTCCACGTGACTTCGAACATATGCGTTAAATAAAATTTTTAGAGAGTCAATATTCTTAAATGGTTTGGTCACCCTTAGGACAAAGCCTAAACCCTTGTAGCTTCTACCAATAACATTATTAATGTAGGAAATAAAGTTAAGCTTATCGTCCACAATTACTCCCAGGTCTTTCCTCGGATTTACGGGAGAGACTGAAGTCATTGATTTTGTAAAGGAATTCGATGGGAGTTTTTATTCCTATAAATGTTACAATGAAACATTTTCCGGTGTTAAGGTAAAGATGGTTTTTTTTTGCAGTATTCGGTGAGATTGTCAATGTCATTTTGTAGTTGTAGGCAGTCATGAGTTGATCGAAAAGTTTTAAATAATTTGGTGTCGTCAGCAAATAGAATTATTTCGGAATTTTTAATACAAGTGGATATGTCATTTATATATATAAGAAAGAGCAAAGGTCCAAGATGAGATCCTTGAGGAACTCCGGATGGTGTAGGTCTAAAGCATGATGTAAACCCTCTCACAGCAACTGCTTGAGATCGATTCTTAACATAAGATTCAAACCATCTATATAGATTACCGCGTATGCCGAAGTTCCAAATTTTTAATAACAAAATGTCGTGGTTAATCTTGTCAAAGGCTTTAGCGAAATCCATGTATATCGCGTCAAGTTGGTAATTCTCATGTAGAGCTGATATTGCGACCTGAGAGAATTCTAAAATATTTGTTTCAACTGATCTTTTACAAAGAAATCCATGTTGCTTTTCGGAGATTGCAGTCCTAATAATTGGGTTAATTTGGTCTACAACATTTTTTTCTAATATCTTACTGAATAATGTCAGCTTAGAAATCGGTCTATAGTTTTCAATATTATTAACATCGCCGTTTTTGTGGATAGGGGTAATGAGTGCTCTTTTCCATATATTTGGTAAGGAGCCCTCGCTTAAGGTTCGTTGGAAAATTATAGCTAGGGGAACGGAAATTTCTGCAGCGCACTCCTTTATTAATATTGCTGGTATATTATCACAACCTGGTCCTTTGGTAACATTTATGCTTGCTAGGTATTTATACACCATGTTGTGGTTTATTTCAATATTTTCTAAGGTGATGTTAGGATTAAATTCGGCTCGAATTTGATCTGTTAATGAAATTGGTGTGTCAAGAAAGACTGAACTAAAGTAGTCATTATTGGCATTGATTGGCCGTCATGAACAGTTAATTGATTGTAGTTCATTGTGCTTGGTAAATTATTATTTGCGGATCGCTTAGATTTTACAAACGACCATAGTTTTTTGGGACATTGTTTGATAGCTACATGTGTTATACGTTTTTGTCGCGCACGTAAGATAGAAAATGATTGATAGTCGACGGGATTTCCAAATTTTCTCCAATTTTTATGGTATTTTGATTTTTCTTTAATAATTTTAATGAGTGATTTATTAAACCACGGAGGATAATTCGTCGTTGAGGAGATTATCTTTGTTGGCACACAGTTTGATGTTAAGTTGTTTAGGACATTGTAAAATATAGTAAGGGAATCCTCTACGTTTAGGTTAGTTAACTGTTCTTCCCAATTCATGTCCCGTAATTCTGTCCTAATTTTATTATAATCAGCTTTATGGAATAATTGTATTTTCCTAGTATTTTGGTTTAAGGTTTTATTAACAGAATCATTGATGTTATCTTTGATAATAACCTCCACCGATTTATGATGACAATCTTCTGGGACTAGAGGATATTCGCAGGGTGAAATAAAACAATTGTGGGAGTTCGAGATAATTAAGTCCAGGATTTTTCCCGTTGCGTTTCGGTGTGTATTATATTGGTACATAGATGTTAGTGATAGAAAATCTACAAGCAAGGAGACAGAAGGAGAATTTGATAGGATTTGTGGTATTGTTTCAGAATTACTATGATCAAGAATCCAGTAGATCTGAGGAAGATTATAGTCGCCAGTCAGTATATAACTGTCGTCGGGATACTGCGTGAGTATGTTATCAACAGTATTTAAGTGAGCTTGCAGATTGTTATAATGGGTGGCTCCTGGTGGATGATAGCTACAACAGATATTCATTCGTTTTGAAGGGGTTATCTCAATTGATGCCCAGATATCTTCCGCTAGTGACGACCATGTAGGGTGATGTTTGGGATTTAGAGTTGATTTAATGGCGATTAAAACACCACCACCCAGTCTTTTGTTCATTCTTTCGTAATCTCTGTCCCTGCGAAAGACGGTATATTTGGAATCAAACAATTCTGAACTGTGTATGCTTTCCAATAACCACGTTTCGGTGAGGCAAATAATATCATAATCACTACTCAGGCAATTCAGATAGAATGTGTCGGTTTTACTTCTTAGACCTCGAACATTTTGTATGTAAAGATTAATCATCATGACTATTAGGAACATATATTAAAACATATATAAAATTTTGTAGAGAGACGTAATCTATTTGGTCTAAGTATGTAAAAAGTTGTATAGAATATGAGCAGTGAATGGGGACTAAAACATATGTACACCAGGTGCGTTAATAATAATTGACATATGAGAATAAAATTAGCATAATATTCAGCAAGATAAGATATAATTAACATGATTTTCAAGTAAGCATATATTATTTGAGATAAATAATTAATTTGTAAATAAATAAAAAATATATAAATCTGGGAATCGTTATTTGGTATGTTAGGAAGTATATGATCAATTGTGCTGAATTAACTTTAAAATAATGTTGTTTAACTTACAAAACCAAAGACTGCATCCAATATAACACAGGGATTATCCCTAGCATATTGGAGAGCAAAACCTCTAATTGACAACAAAGCGCAAGAGAGTGTCAATGGTCTGGATGTGTATCCTTCCATTGGAACTTCCATTGGATTCTTTCATGTGGACCCTTCCATTGTCTCTGTCTTAAATATATTGTTGCCAAACCTCTTTATGTAAAATGTCTTGTTTATTATAAATAAATAAAAAAGCACAGACATTTATATTTCATTTAAAAAATATAGTTTAAAAAAATATATTCAACAGAAGTTTAAAGAAGTAGGTATAATTATTTCATCTAAATACTACCAGATTTTTTTCTAAATCAAAATTATATTAGTTTGAAGATGGGTTGGTGACAGAACTAGCATCGTAATCCAGTTAACGCGAGTTCGAACCCCACTCTGCCGTGAACAATATCGTTCAACTATAGTGCAAGGATTTTTTTTATTTAGTATCACACCATTTATATATGTCTCATTAAAAATAGATAACTACTGCCCAACTAGGTATACCTGTTATAAGAAAACACTTCATTGCACCCAGCCCTATGGCAATTTATTGCCCTATGGCAATTTCTTCCAATTGACAAGTGTTTCCAGCCCAGAGAAGCAATATTTGCGTGAGAAATTAATTAAAATATATTTCTCCTCTGCTGAGTTTCGAACCCAAGACGTCCTCACAGAAGCCAAACGACTTACCAACTGTACCACGGCGGTCGGTATGTATTCATTAATTAAATTTAGATGGGTCGATGGCAGAGCGGAAAGCGGGCTAAAAAACCAGTGGTCGCGATTTCGAATCCTTCCTTCTGCCTTGACCGATTTCGTTCACCAATAGCATAAGCATTTATGCTTAATTTAGTGGATATATGAAGATGTATATGTAAGTACCTACTTGTTTAACAAGAACATATTCATTATTTAAAATGATAGTAAAAAACATATTTTCTGCTGAGGTTAATTTAAAATAACAATGTTCCTGATACTGATTGCGACAGTATAAATTCGAACTGCACACAACATAACAGTTACAGACAAGGTAGGTACCCATCAACAATTTTCCATACAAGTCTAGCGCCCTGAGAATTCATACATCGTACTGTATATTTGCACTACCAGATACAGAAGATCTGTACTTACCTATATAAGTATTATATTATTCTGTACTTTTCTGTTTAGTTTACAATCACCCAACAAACAACATATGATCCAGGCGCTATCATTTTTTATTACACGACATATATGACAAGTTTTGTCATAAGTTGTTAAAGAAAAAAATCAAGTAGTGAACAGTCACCAAAAAAATATATACGAACAGAGGACTATATTGGTCATGAAACGACAGATGTGACAAATTTTGTCATATGATATGAAGACCGAAAAAAGTCACATCACGTATAGTCACCATAAAACAACATGCAAGCAAAGCATTATACAATAATGGTAAATTAACAGATATGACAAATTCTGTCATATGCTGTGATTCAAATCATATATCACGTAGGTACGAACGAGGTTGAAAATATCTTATTTTTACACCTTTTTCTTTAAATTCACTTGTCTTTCTATCCTGACTGGACACCCGGGTGGGAGTAGAAAGGTAGGAAGACCAAGGCTGCGGTGGGAAGATGAGGTCAAAAAGGATGCGGCTCAGCTTCTCCGGACAAGCTGAGATCTGCTGGAAAGTGGCAGCAGAGGACAGGTTGGGATGGAGGCGAAAGTTAACAGAGGCCAAGGCTCGATTTATTCTGTTGCGTCATCGAAGAAGAAGAAGTCTATCTGTACTGGAATTTTGTAATAAATTTTTAATAAATTTCCCGACCAATATTTTTTTTTAATAAAAGAAATCAAATGGCTCTGAGACATTCAGAATTTGCTAATTCCCGATGACAATGAACGATAAAATTGAACGATTTTGTATTTCATATCAAGTAAACAAGCTATGCGTTTCCGGCTGAGCCTAAATAAATAATAAACTTTATTCGGTTTATGTAAAAGTTATATTTTACAGTTTTTATCAATCACTATAGTATATTTATACATTTCTAAAAAAATCATTTCAACTTTAAATAAATATATATTTATTTTTCTATATTGCAACGTGAACGAAACTCTAGATTTACTTGTTTAATGTGTTTTCAAAATTTGTTTAATGTTGTGTGAAAAGAATACTTTTTTACTTAGGGTATGTCTTAACTGTTTTCTTTTTTTTTCATTTCTTGACTGGTTAACTGGTTATTTATTTTATTATTTTTATTTTTATTATTTTATGTTTTATTTCAATCTTGTTTATTCTTCCTCTTGCTATAACTAATGTTCTTTTCCTTCATAAAGTATCTTATTGTACACCATTTATGGAAACGTTGCTGGTTTATTTGATAATTATTTTGTACCATTACAATTTATTAATAAAACTGTATGTTTCCTATAAATAAATTATGAATTTATTATATGAACCATTTATTTATGGCTTAAATAGTCTTATACGAGAAAATTTAACTCAAAATATTGCTGATTGTAACTAAGCGTGAATACTCCTTATGACGGATTGGTCATTTCCGAAACCGGTAGCTAGATGTTCAAAAAAGTAGTTTAAACTTAAATTGTTCATTGATTTAAATCACCGTAGCATATTGCAAGAAGGGGGTTTTGATATTTAGTATTTTCAATATCATATATAAATAAATAAATAAACACACGCGTATTCAACTATTTACACATAATTATAAAATACAGTAATTCGATATATAAGGTAAAAGTACAAATAAAGCATGAACCATAAAGTGAGAGGACTATAATCAATAAATCGGAGAGCGCCTTACACTCGACGCTCGTTTATATGTATATTTCCTAAATCTCACGAAGAATGCCGAACTTCTGAATCGTATATACTCGTTAAATATCTACATATACTGATGCAACATCAATATATTACCGGGGTACAGCGACAGATGTGCGGGTGCACAATACCTTGGCAAAATAAGCTCGACGGCACCTACTAAGTATTAAATATTAAAAAAATGGAAAAAATGCTATAGTATAATTTACGGCGGTTACTAGTTCTGACAAATTTTGACATAACTGTGGCATTTTTTAAAACTATTGTTTGTCCACAGATGTCGTGTTCACACCATATATATAAATATTTGTTTATCTGTACAATATTCAGCTTTGCACTCGCCACTGCAAAGAACCGTAACATCCATGAATACACACATGAAAATAGATCTCGACAAGTGAGAGAATGTCTGTGACATTTTTATTCAGCATAGTTACAAACGACATGTTGCAAAGGTCAGAGCAAAAATGACACGCAATACGCTGCACAACGTCGAACGCCAACTAATTTTTATTGGTTGTTTTAAAACGTACATTAAGCGGAATTATTCTTGAGCACGTGACGTGGGATGCGCAGAGCACAAATTTGTGTTTACTTACTTGGTTGATATATGCGCAAACCATTTCACTCCACGGCAAAAATGCTCAAGCTATTGTATCCCTGTATTGTTGTGGGGCACCGGCTTAGAATAGTGCTTCCACTCTTTTCTATACTAATCGGGTGTCCCGTAATTGAAAATACAACAGACAACAATAACATTTCACATAGTTCAGCAATGAGGTTCACCATCACACATTCTGAATGTAATGTTTCGGATGTCCCGAAGAGTCGGCTAATAGAAAATACAACATGCAACAATAACATCTCACATAGTTCAGCAATGAGGTTCACCGCACATTATGAATGTAGTGTTTTAGGTATCCTGTAAGAGTCAGCTAATAGAAAATACAACAGGCAACAATAACATCTTACATAGTTCAGCAATGAGGTTCACCACACATTATGAATGTAGTGTTTCAGGTGTCCTGTAAGAGTCAGCTAATAGAAAATACAACAGGCAACAATAACATCTTACATAGTTCAGCAATGAGGTTCACCACACATTATGAATGTAGTGTTTCAGGTGCCCTGTAAGAGTCGGCTAATAGAAAATACAACATGCAACAATAACATCTCACATAGTTCAGCAATGAGGTTCACCGCACATTATGAATGTAGTATTTTAGGTATCCTGTAAGAGTCAGCTAATAGAAAATACAACAGGCAACAATAACATCTTACATAGTTCAGCAATGAGGTTCACCACACATTATGAATGTAGTGTTTCAGGTGTCCTGTAAGAGTCAGCTAATAGAAAATACAACAGGCAACAATAACATCTTACATAGTTCAGCAATGAGGTTCACCACACATTATGAATGTAGTGTTTCAGGTGCCCTGTAAGAGTCGGCTAATAGAAAATACAACATGCAACAATAACATCTCACATAGTTCAGCAATGAGGTTCACCGCACATTATGAATGTAGTGTTTTAGGTATCCTGTAAGAGTCAGCTAATAGAAAATACAACAGGCAACAATAACATCTTACATAGTTCAGCAATGAGGTTCACCACACATTATGAATGTAGTGTTTCAGGTGCCCTGTAAGAGTCGGCTAATAGAAAATACAACAGGCAACAATAACATCTTACATAGTTCAGCAATGAGGTTCACCACACATTATGAATGTAGTGTTCCAGGTGTCCTGTAAGAGTCGGCTAATAGAAAATGCAATAGGCAACAATAACAGTTCACATAGTTCAGCAATGAGGTTCACCACACATTGTGAATGTTTTGTTTTTTAAGATGAGACGAGACTGGTGTGTGGTCATGCATATATGTATTGCGCTTCCATTTATAAGATAATGCACATTCGCACACCTCATGCTGATTACCCCACTTTCTCGAGCAACTTACAGGTACTGTGTCAAATATTAATTTACTAGTTGCTACATTCTGGAGACTTAAACATACAATACAAACATGGTTATACAACAAAGGGACCAACTATTGTCAGCAAATTCTCAATTCATAACAACATACATACAATACAAACATGGTTATATAACAAAGGGATCAACTATTGTCAGCAAATTCTCAATTCATAACAACATACATACAATACAAACATGGTTATATAACAAAGGGATCAACTATTGTCAGCAAATTCTCAATTCATAACAACATACATACAATACAAACATGGTTATATAACAAAGGGATCAACTATTGTCAGCAAATTCTCAATTCATAACAACATACATACAATACAAACATGGTTATATAACAAAGGGATCAACTATTGTCAGCAAATTCTCAATTCATAACAACATACATACAATACAAACATGGTTATATAACAAAGGGATCAACTATTGTCAGCAAATTCTCAATTCATAACAACATACATACAATACAAACATGGTTATATAACAAAGGGATCAACTATTGTCAGCAAATTCTCAATTCATAACAACATACATACAATACAAACATGGTTATATATCAAAGGGATCAACTATTGTCAGCAAATTCTCAATTCATAACAACATACATACAATACAAACATGGTTATATAACAAAGGGATCAACTATTGTCAGCAAATTCTCAATTCATAACAACATACATACAATACAAACATGGTTATATAACAAAGGGATCAACTATTGTCAGCAAATTCTCAATTCATAACAACATACATACAATACAAACATGGTTATACAACAAAGGGACCAACTATTGTCAGCAAATTCTCAATTCATAACAACATACATACAATACAAACATGGTTATATAACAAAGGGATCAACTATTGTCAGCAAATTCTCAATTCATAACAACATACACGACAAAACTACTAACATAGTCAATAAGTGGACCATGGGCTACACAATCATTCTATATAACAACTTACAATGATATAGTAATTAATATTATGTAACTAGTCTACCACCTCGGAACAGTCCTGGCCTAGTTAGGTGGTCCAAACCAACACAATTTATTTTTGTCTTACATAAGACAAAAATGACCTTATAAGTCTGGCGCAATTATGGGGTGACTTCTATGCGAAAAATGCATTGTCACCTCAGATATAAGAATTGTAGCTTTCATTGTTTACAAAAAACCAATTCTCTCAATAGATGGCGTTACAACAAAATAAATAAAAAAAAAATAAAAATAATAAGATTGTTGTTCATAATTTCACCCATAGATGGCTGTAGTAAAAATTCCTTATTTTCAAGCGAAAAGAATTTCAGTATTACAATATATAGAACTTTCAAAATTGAATTGATAGGGATCTCATTAAAAAGGCATAATTGGTGAACGTTGCGCAAGCGCATAAAGTGATCACGTAAACCAGTCTATGACAGGTCGTAAGCCCTGTAGGTGCCTTGATTTCCCGGTTCTCCTACAATAAATATTCCAATTTCGTCTCTATTGAGATAATTAAAAATCTGTTAAAAAATACAATTTATTTGTTACGTTGCTTATATAAAATATCCCTGTTAGTTACTGCGCGTGTGACGTCACCCGCTTTCTTTCGCTTGGCGAGCTCTGCGAGTACCTACCTATACAAGTACTCTATAGGAAGTAAGGTTAAAGTTATATTCCGTCTGCACTCGCGAGAGGAATATATCCTATTTCATTTATATATACGAGACCTCTCTCTCTAATGTTCTGTACCTACTAGGTACAAGGTATACCTGCTTAGGAAATTTTGCTGCATTTTTATGTTCTTGAATGTCTCACCAGAGGATACCTATTGTTGTAAGTATAAACATATATATGTACATGTATGTATATCACTATGTAGGCACATTAAAGGAACAGAAAAATATTCCAACAAAATTATATGAATAAAGTCCTAGAGAAGCTAGCATTGATATATTTTATTTGTCACGCCGTATTTAATAAGGACAAGAAGAAGATAACTGATGCCCAACTAGGAAATCCGATTCTAAGGCTAGCGGTTTAATATATTTTACAGTGACAATATAATTATGAACTGGGTGACAGTTCCCGCTCTACATACAACATTAGGTAGGTACACAGTCACAATACTCTCTACAACATAGTAACTAGTTGCATGTAACACATGTGATAGTATGTATAATTGAAGAATACGTACCAAACTTAAAACATTATAACACAAATTAATAAATATTTTAAGATATTTGTTTTCTATATAAAAGATGTAGGTTTGTATGTCAGTAAAATTTTGAAAATGAAGAATAATTTTCACTTGTGTA
Organism: Molanna angustata; assembly: GCA_963576475.1. NCBI lineage: Eukaryota > Metazoa > Arthropoda > Insecta > Trichoptera > Molannidae > Molanna > Molanna angustata. The sequence continues at coordinate 25,028,945 of OY754988.1, read as the reverse complement.
CATTGTGAATACTATACCTAAGGTTGCATATAAACGATGACTTATATGTTGCTATTAGTTATGGACACATTCATATTCTATAACTGCTTGTATTCCTTAATGAATAAATAAATATAAGAGTCATTGAACTCGAACAAATTAGTAAAAAGTTATCACGTCGAATTGATATCCTCTTCCGTTATTGAAAATCGGTTTGAAAATTAGCATCCAATCATCTATCAAACAGCATCTATCAAAAGTCACAATTCATACAAATTTGCTACGCCCCGTACTAACTTGTGATTCCGAATACTAGGTATTAAGTAAAGAGGATGAATTATCTCTACAAGTATTAGAGAGAAAAATACACAGAAAGATATTCAGACCCGTGCAGGTAAACGGAGTTCGGAGAATACGACACAACGACGAGATCTACAGTATTTATAATGAGCCTAACATTATAACAGGGAGGCCGCGTAAGGCATGACACGTAGAAAGAATGAAAGATGAAATACTGGGTAAAAGGGTCTTGCACACAAATTCCCAAGGTATAAGAAACGTTGGTAGACCCAAGCTCCGATCGCTGGATATCGTGCAGCTGGATGTGGAGGCTGTTGATGTAGGGGACTGGAGGAGTACATGCAAGAAGGCCAAGACTCGCAACGGGCTGTGGATAGCGAATTTATCCATCGATCTAGTTCTTCTCTCGATCAACTGTATCATTGATAAACGCTAGTCTGAAAGTTTTATTAGAGTAGATTACTTTAAAAAAATGAGTGGATCTTTTGTGTCCAACTACTGTTTACAGTAAAATAAATGAAGGATAAAAGAAATAAAAAGATGTATTGATCTGTAAAAAAGCAATATGTGAGATAAAAGTACCTACAATAGACGTGAAGCAATATATGGTTATAGTTAAAGAAATACGTACATAGATATAATATGGATGTTTTATTGAGTAATGAAAAAGAAAACAAAATCTTACATATAAATCATGTACAAACATTGGTGTATCACAATGGCTTTTATTTACAAACATACCATCACACCATGTCCCTCATCGTATGGGCAGAAAGAAGCGTATGCCACATTTTTCTTTGACACATACATACATTCAACGCCTCGTCAACATTCATACATCGTCTTAGACATTATCGTCTGTTGTTCATGCATATTACATCTTTCATATGGTCGTGCCATCCTTTTCTTAGGCCTCTTATTCCGTTCCTGTCAGCTTTGTATATTTTCTTCGTCAGGCGTTCTTCATTCATTCTGCCCAAGTGGCCAAACCATCCCAATGTGTTCAATTTCATTCTGTTAATTACATCTTTCTTCATCTTACATTCTTTCCTTGTACGTTCATTCCGAACTCTGTCATACATCGTTCTGTTACAAATTCTTCTAAGCGATCTCATTTCAACTGCATTTATTCTGCTTTCATGCGACTTCTGCCATTTCCAGGTCTCACTTGCATACGTCAGGGTTGGCACTACGATTGCGTTATAAATGGCAACTTTGGCAACTTTTGATATGTTGCGATCATTCATAACTGGTCTAAGTGCTCCATTCACTCTGTTTCCTGTCATAACTCTTGTTTCGATATCCTCATCAGGGCCTCCATTCCGTTGGATCATGCTTCCCAGATAGATATACCTACTCAGTTAATATTTAAAAACGTTTTTTCTTCACTAGCCAGCTACTGCCATTCTTTCGTCATATTATAGAGGAAGATACCACAACGGCTAAAGACGGGGACGATTGGATACTATGAACCCTGAGTACTGTTGGATTTCGCAGATAACAGGCTTCAAAATGTGGATAACACGTAAGAATGAAGCGGTGTTGTATAAAACGTTTTTTTATATATTTGATTCCTACGTAAACCTATTAGAAATCATGTCTTATCTCATTTACAGACACTGGGGGCAAGTCTGGTCAAACAAAGAAATCAAAACCCTTTTGATTAGTCATAGCTTGGATAAAATTATCATATTATGGAGTTCAATAATATTTTAAGATAAAATTATATCCATGATATGGGTAATCATGAGGGTTTTGATTTCACCGTTTGACAGGACTTGCCCCCACTGGATGGTAGAAACTCCCCGACATACATCTTCAAAGTTTAATATATTTTTCATTTTCCCCGGGTTTGTGCCATACATATTAGATTCACAGGTTCATATTATTTTATTTTATTTTATTTTATTTGGAAACATAACAGCTTTTGTATATAAAATATAATACAATTAATAATTAATTAATAAGAAGCCTATTATAATTTTTCACATTTACGTCTAGTTTATGAGAATATTGATCATGAAGGGTTTAGGAATGGGGTATGGTTAGGAAACTGGGAATTGAGGAATGAAATGGGAGAAGGAAGAGAGGGAAAGGACAGTTTCCCTAACCGATGCTTGTAGGCGTATTAAGAATTTGCTTAAATGCTTGTAGGGATAGATTAAATAGATCTGGCTGGGGGCTAAGATTATTATAGTAATTACAGCAGCGGTTGATAAAACTGTTTTGATCGTAATTAGTTCTTGACAAAGGTGTGTAGAATAGATTATGGTGACGCGATGTTCTAGAAGGGCAGTTAAAAGGTATTTTTCCAACAAGATAAGGACTATCGACCAGATTATTTAATGTTTTATTGAGAAAAAGGATATCTGTATTTTTCCTTCGTTTTTCCAAAGAAAGTAATTTGTGCTCACTTAAGGATTGATCGTATGTGTAATATATTATGGTACTGTATAATATGTTTATGGTACTGTTTTATTTCATACTTTTACAACTTACATAGTTATTAAGTATCTATTTTAAAACTTTTTTGTCCTATCAAACAAAACAGTGGAAAAAAAATATATTTTTTTTGTAAAACTTTTTAAATGTATCTTTTTGCTACGCCACTGTCGGGACTTTATTACTTTACTATCGACAATTTAGTTTCTACACGTTTTTTGTTTGTTGACCAAGTAAACATAGCTTCATAGATGCGTGCAGGGCTTTTATTAATGTAAACTTCGTTAGTGATGTGTTATGTCAATCAAAACTAGACCAAATATACCATAAAACTGGAAACAATCGATTCAACTCTTTAAAAAAAGACTAAAGCTGTTATACCTCTCTAATAACTTTTAATTGACACCTCTTCTCTCTCCTCCCACAACCTTTAACCCCTCCCTTTCTTTGTTGCTGAGTATTTACATCCAATAATGTTGCGTGTTAGTCTTTCTATTTGCTTTTTTTATATAAATTTATTATAGATACAAGTTAAATAAATAAAATAAAATCGAATATTTTTATTATTGCATATGCGCAAACATTGGATTTTTTTCCCTGTCGGGAGTCAAAGATATTTTTTAACAGATTTTTTAATTATCTCAATAGAGACGAAGTTGGAATATTTATTGTAGGAGAACCGGGAAATCAAGGCACCTACAGGGCTTACGACCTGTCATCGGCTGGTTTACGTGATCACTTCAAGCGCATAAAGTGATCACGTAAACCAGCCGATGACAGGTCGTAAGCCCTGTAGGTGCCTTGATTTCCCGGTTCTCCTACAATAAATATTCCAACTTCGTCTCTATTGAGATAATTAAAAAATCTGTTAAAAAATAAAATAAAATTGTTCGACTATTATTACTAACAAGGAAAACAAAACTCCTAATTTATAAAGCTCTTCTCAGACCTGTCGCAGTGTATGGACCTGAATGCTGGGTCTTAACAAAAAGAGACGAAACAGCCTCTTGATATTTGAAAAGAAAATCCTGAGAACGTTTTTTGTCCCAGTAAATGATAATGGACTTTGGAGGATGCGATATAATCACGAACTACATGCATTAAATGACGAACCCTGCACAAGTCATAAAAGTACGTAGATTGCAGTGGTTGGGACATGTCAGCCAGATGAATGATGATCGTGTCCCCAAATAGGTTCTCAATACCAATCTAGAGGGCAGAAGAAGTAGAGGCAGGCCCAAGCGAAGATGGCTGGACGATACAGAAGACGACATAATAATAATAATAATAATAATAATTCTTTATTGGCTAAAATAACATAACAAAATAAGTGCAAACAAGAGCAAGTTAAAACATTAAAAAAGCCAAAAGGCGGACTTGTTAATAAAATTAACATCTTCCAGTCAACCTTAGAAAATAAAAATAATATAAGAATATATAAGAACATATATATCAGAACATATATATACATATACACACATATACATACATACACACATATACACACAAATGCATTTAGGGGGGATGGGAAGGGGAAAAAAGGAAGGGGCGGAGATAGTGGTAAGGAGGAAAATGAGGCAGGGAGGGAAGAGAAACATCAGAGTTTCACCCGCTGTTTGAAAGAGAAAAATGATGGTAAGGTTCGAGTATCAACGGGAAGTTGATTCCAGAGCCTAGCACTATGAACAGTAAAAGAATTAGTGTAGAAGTCCGATCGGTGGGAAGGAATCACAAGAAGACCGTTATTACCCGATCTCAGAGGAAGACCATGCTCCGATGAAAAATGAAACCTGTCTCTGAGATACTTTGGTGCCACCTCACTATACAAAATCTTATAGAGAAGACAGAGTGTGTGAACATCCCTGCGTTTGCCCATTGAAGACCAGCCCAGTTTTGTACGAAATTCCGATACATGGTCAAACTTTTTCAGACCGAAGATGTATCTAATGCAGACATTCTGCAGACGGCCTAATTTAGATAGGAACTCAGATTTGATGTCGAGATAGCAGACGTCAGCATAATCAAAAATAGGAAAAATCAAGGACTGGATCAACATAAGAGCGATCGGAATAGCAAACTGGAGGAGAGCGGTGGAGGACAGGGACGGCTGGAGAAGGATTCTGGAAGGATTCACACAGGGCTGTAGCGCCAATGATGATGATGATGATATTAATATCTTATTCCGTCAAACGACACAATTTTATGAAATGAAAGTATTATAACTGTCCAAAATATTATTTTAATCTTTGTTGAAATGTTTCGGCCAAAACAAAGACCAAATATAAAACTGTGAGACGATAAGTCTGTCTCCAGAATGACATGTGGCAACTTTCTTATTATTGTGTGCGTGTGACATGGTACCTGCTAGATGCCCGAGAAGCAGTAGCGAAATTGCTTATACAAGCAGGAAATCTCGGCTTGCCTATGAATATTATGTTAAAAATTCGAGAACTAATATTTTTTTGTGTTTTATTTAAACCATGCTACAAGATTAGAGAGTCAAACCTTTTGTAGGTACGATGCTTGAAAGGCCCACAAATTTAAATATTGTTTTGACATGTGATTTTAAAATATTTTCATGCCACTCAAAGGTACAACGAAAAAACTTAAAATTTTCGACATTTCCCAATTATCTTTCAGTATTTGCCTAGTCGTAAGGTTCCAGGCACGCCCCTGCCGAGAAATAATACAAAAAAAAATATATGACCAAGACTTGAATATCTCTCGATCATACGTTTGCCCATCCCTAGTTGGTGTAGTGTACAGTGTACATGCATAGTTCATGACCAACATTAATTTTGTTTTGTTAGGTTAATGGTTTGTGACGTCACATACACTAGTTGTTCCATATCACTTTGATAGCACGCGGTGGTTATCCACTGCTATGATGGGTATATATGTATATACTTACATAACCTAACTTACATAGGTAACTATATACACATTGAAACATGTCATTGGTAAAACTGTCCTTTACACTACCTACTATTTAACTACAAACACATGCATATAATACATTCATATTATTACAAATATGTATTATACACTGTACCTGCTACAGTATCTACCTACATAAAAGGCAAAATCGTTTATTTATCCAATAATGGACTTTCACTCCAAACTGCTGAACGTACAACACTATCCGTCCCTAGCCATAACATAGATTTTTTCAGTTATATATGATAAAAAAAACAATAATTTTGTAAAAAAAATATATGAAGACCATTTCCTTTGACATACTTTATTTTTTTTATTTTATTTAATATTGTTTCTCGGGCAAAAAACAGGTAGGTACTATCTCAAATATTAATTTAACACGCACCCAATAACAAGTTGCCACATTCTGGAAAACTGTCTCCACCGGAAATTAATCCTGGGACCTTTGGATCAGCAGTCAGACACCTAACCAACTGAGCCACTGAGGCCGACATATAAAAAAATATATGAAGACTATTTACTTTGACATACCTTTGTAAAACGAGTGGGTTGTGGCCAACACTAAACTCTTCACACCATAGTAAGCGTTCATTTTTTCTTCGTGAAATGTTGACAATCTCTAAATGCATTTTTATGAAGTACATTTCTATTAGATTCTTAAACATATATAAGATTCCCCAGAGGTCAAACGTTTTCACAATACACCATACACACAAAAAAATTCCACGAAACTCATAGTATGTATTTTCTACATGATACCTGTTGAGATATTTTGAGTAAAATTTCATTACTAGCAAGATGAGCATGTATGAGACAGTGTATCAATATTAATGAGGCGATGTATGTGTCAAGATAGAAGTATGCGGTGTTCGGTTCTCACTGCCTACCCCTTGAGGAAGATAGAAGTGGAGAGTAAAAAATACACTTGTCTATAGATACACATACAATATCAATATGAATTTGATCACTCAATTTTACAGACCCATACAGAAGCTATTTTACTTTTGTTATATACATTTTTCATACAAATATGAAATTTATTTCACATTGATTTTTTTCTTTAAATTTTTAAAATCTTACTTAAAATTTCTCAACAGGTATCATGTAGAAAGTGCATACTATGAGTTTCGTAACAATGTTTTTATGTGTATGGTGAATTGTGAAAACTTTTGTCCTCTGGGAATCTTGTGTTTGTTTACGAATCTAACAGAAATGTACATTATAAAAATGCATTAAGAGATTGTCAACCTTTCAAAAAGAAAATATGGACACTTACTATGGTGTGCAGAGTTTAGTGTTGGCTACAACCCACACGTTTTGTAATATTATTAAAGCAGTTGGTTAATCCCAAATTAATATAATGTTATGATATCAATAAGAAGTCGATCGGACTTATAGTTTGATCGGACTGTTTTAAACAAAAAGGATACGCCATTCGCCATACACACGAAAACATTACGACATAATTCAAAATACGCTATTTTTAAATATGAATTTGACGATCAATTTTATTTGCTCACTTTTGATTTTCCTCGATTCTTGAAAAAATTCAAAGCGAAATTTGGGGACAAGTAGGTATTCAAAATATGCTTGAAATTTTGTTAAGCGAAGCAAATCATAACCCTTAAATATAATATAAGTGAACATCTTTAGTCGTTTACCAAAACTAATATGTAAATACCTAGGTTAGGTTAGGCAGACCATAGATGCCCCAGTTATTATATGTACATAGGTAGTGTGAGCATCAATAGATTTTTATTTCCTTGCTACTTTGGCATTTCAACCAGAAATCACTTGGCTGCCGGACTGGGTCGAACGACCCCACACTATATATTGATAGCTGGATACTGGCTACGGTCAACCAACTATTATCAACAGACGAACCTCGCTTATCCGTAAAAAATGCTATCCGGGCATCGGTTAAAGAGATTCTTAAAAATATATGAGGTCCCAAAATCCCACTGAACATGCGGGTTTAGTCATCTCGAAGAACAATTACAAAGGTTTCAATGTTTTCTGTCGTAGATTCGACGCCTTATTATTGACGCAATTATCTATTTAATTCCAGAGATATTGGTCACATCTCTGCTGTCCTTATATTTTATTATGTAAATGAATCTGAACTCGTCGACAGTCAGCGAGTGTGAATCGTACCATGGTTCCTAGATTGCTAATCTAATCTTAATGACCTACTCTTCGTGCCGTGCGTAGTTTTTAGTTGTTCATTCTAACGTTCTGCAAAGTCCTCAATATGCGGAATGGGTGGAGTTTGGGAAAAATATTAGATAAAAATCCCAAGTTATGCGAATCTGTAATATTTCGTACTATTTATTTTTATATTTAATCATACACTCATTAACAATAAACAGGTTAATAAAAATAATTGAGGACAGCCTCTTCGACGTTTTCTTCACTTCAAATTTGTATTAGATATTTCATTACTCAATTATTAAATAATATTCTTCTTCTTATTTTAGATCGTAGATCTGTTTTATTTTAGAAAGCTATTCCTGTGAACCTAAGGTCCAGCTATCCTTCCACCTCTTCAGTGGTCTTCCGGGGAGGCGATGCCCTGGTGGGATTTCGTTTGTCGCTATGGATGGGATTCGAGATGCGTCCATCCTGTTGACATGGTCCTTCCAAAATCTAGCTCTACTCCATCGTATGATGTCCTCGGTCTCACAGGTCCGCCTAATGTCGTCATTGCGAATTCTGTCTCTAAGCGTCTTCCCTGTGATAGCCCTTAAAACCTTCATTTCCGATGTTCGTAGGAGGTTTTTGGTTCTGGTCGTGTCGGCTCTTGTCTCCACCGCATATGTCATCATATTGGTCTAACACATGTCTTATAAATTTTGACCTTACTATCCGTTCTTATGAATTTGTTATGCCAGATGATATTTTTGAGACATCCTGAACTAGCGGCTGCTTTATTGGTCTGTTCTCTTACTTCTGAGTAAATAATAATATTTCTTCATTTAAAATTAGCTAACAATTAAATCAGGTATCAAAATGTATAAAATGTATGTTTTAAAGTAAAATATTCTTGCATCTAACCGAATAAAATCCGAATTTTATCAACGCTCAGTCAAATTTGACATTTAAGCCAAAAACAACGCTTGGTAATGGTGTCATGGCATCTGCCGGTGACGTCACACCTCCAAAAACTCCATATTACAACTCCGTTAAATTCGTAGCCCGTAGGTAACTTATACAAACGTCACTGATACCAACTAAAGTTAAGACTGTTGTTTTACATAAAATGGCGGATTGCCGAATTCCGTATAACTATATTTATAAATTTAATATTATATACTCTATTAAAATGTAAATAAATACATTATTCAAAATCTCTTTAACCTATTTTATTTTTAAAATCATAATTTCAGTGATTCTCTCTTACTGTCATCACGCATGCTCAAACGAAACCTCTTAAGTTGTGTTTCTCGAACAAAAGTATTAGTAATAGTATAGTTATAGGTAATACTTTTATTTCTTAAATTTGTGCAATATTTTTGGTTGTTTCATTTAAATCTAATGCCGTCAAACGATACAATTCAGAACGATTTTATGGAATCAAAGTAATTTAACTATACCATTATTGATACTTTTGTTGAAACAACCCAGCCATAGACAATATTATTTTGATAATTTCCGATGGAGTAAAGGAAGATTTACGCATCTACCAACCGAGTAAAAATTAGTAAGAATTATGCGCAGCCTACGTGATGTTTTAAAATGTTCTCCAACAACTATTCGGTTGATTTACCCAGATAATCGAGACTCTACGCCATCTCGTGCACGCTATCCGGGTGGTTCGAACAATCGAGATTCGTATAATATGTAGCTATTATTATATGTAGGAATATATGGGAGAGAAGGAGAAAGAGAAAACTGCCTAACCAATTTCTCTACAATCGGTTGCGAATAACCTAAACCCAAATATTAGAGTCACGTATACAAAGCCGAAATACCGAAAGGGACCAATTTAAAAAGGGGAAAGAGGGACGAAAGGAAAGAGAAGAGAAAATAAAATATATTGAGGCTTAGAATGAAAATAAGTACGTGAAATGAATTATTGTTTTACATTTACACGATTGTGGTTTTTACGTTTCCTCTCGAATGATCATTGGAAAAATATTGATACCCACTTTAAACGACAATTCGTTGTTACATAGTAAACCTACAATTTGAAACATATATCCGCAATGCCGAAAAAATATTTTATTTATTTTATTTTTATTTATTTTTATTTAGAAAACAAACAGGATACAATGTTATAAGGATAAATACAATATGAAGACTTAACAGAAAGGAAAGTTCATTGTACCCCAATAATATGTTTTCACATAAGATATAGGGTGAACTTGTTTTTGACTTATTTAGTAAGTTTAAAAGTAATTAATATAATACTTGTATGTAGTGTGTATTAAGTAAGTGGATATGTGTTATATTTTATGTATATGTGTTATATATTATAACAATATTGTGTATATATATTTATGCGAGATTGATTGTGAATGAATGTGATTGTAGCATATACTATTTATCGAATTGTTGTAATATGTATGTTCTGAAATCTGCTTGTGAATTATGTACCTACTATATCGAAATGTTTAAAATATGAATTGTAGTTGGAGCAACTTCGTCTAATGTAATTATTTTGTGAGTAGTTAGTGTTACGTCGGTCGACATAGAACAAAAACTGAGATCTGAAATTGCGTGATGGACAGTAAAAATTTAATTTAGAAAGTAAGTAAGGCGAGTCTACACGGTTATGCATAATTTTGTGAAGGTACATCATGTCTATATGTAGTTGTTCGTCTGTTTTCAAGATTATAAATACTATGGTGTTTTGCAGATTTCCGATAGTTGGAGAAATATAATTTACCACGATAGTCTGTACTGCTTCTAGTCTATTGATGTATGTTATTAGAAAAGGATGAAAATACAACTGATGAAAATTCTAGTACACTCCTGACATAATGCATAATACAAAGTTATAAGTGTTTTTTCTAATTTAAAGGGTTTTATTTGTTTAATTTAGTACACAAAAAATATTACATTTATAAGTTGACTTATACCCCATGAGGCAAAGGCCTGTTTCGGAACTATGATTGTGAACTAAACAGTTAGGTTTTTTAAACAGATTTTTAATTATCTCAATAGATACGAAGTTGGAATATTTACTGTAGGAGAACCGGGAAATCAAGGCACCTACAGGGCTTACGACCTGTCATCGGCTGGTTTACGTGATCACTTTATGCGCTTGCGCAACGTTCACCAATTATGCCTTTTTTGCAAAAATGAGCCGATGACAGGTCGTAAGCCCTGTAGGTGCCTTGATTTCCCGGTTCTCCTACAGTAAATATTCCAACTTCGTATCTATTGAGATAATTAAAAATCTGTTAAAAAATAGCTTTGACTCCCGACAGGGAAAAAAATCCAATGTTTGCGCATATGCAATAATAAAAAATATTCGATAAACAGTTAGGTATTTATTCAACTGTGATTTTGAACAACTGTGACTGTGTTCAACTGTGACTGTGATTGTGAAATAAACAATTAGGTATTTATTCAGCTGTGATTGTGAACAACTGTGACTGTGTTCAACTGTGACTGTGATTGTGAAATAAACAATTAGGTATTTATTCAGCTGTGATTGTGAACAACTGTGACTGTGTTCAACTGTGACTGTGAAATAAACAATTAGGTATTTATTCAGCTGTGATTGTGAACAACTGTGACTGTGTTCAACTGTGACTGTGATTGTGAAATAAACAATTAGGTATTTATTCAGCTGTGATTGTGAACAACTGTGACTGTGTTCAACTGTGACTGTGATTGTGAAATAAACAATTAGGTAGGTTTTATTTTCACGTAGGTACCAGACGAGTACCTACCTAGTAAACAAAAAAAGAATGAAAATAATTCGGGTCTATAAAAAATAATTATTGGTCTCTATCGGGGGTGATTTGTTATTTAGAGAATTCAATGTCTTGGATGTTAGACAACTTTATACACAAACAAGTGGATTGTGACCAACGCTAAACTCCTCAGTAACAGGTCACTCCACAAAGTATTTAAATTTCGTATGGAAATGTTTCAGTATTTTAATGAAATGAGTTTCGTTAAATTATTTTAGAGTTAAATATTTTATTATGAATATTTGAAAATACTTCAATGCCATTTTATGAAATCGATGTGCTTTTTTAACGATTTGAAAATAAAAATAACAAATTTTGATTTTCCTGATCTTGGGGTCGCTTTAAATATTTGACAGTTAAAAAAATTGAGAAGCAGTGATCAGGTATTCTTCAAAACCCAATGGGATCCAAGCGAATATTAGATAAACAAATTCGCATTTTTTTATAGTATGGAATGAGTACATTAGTATATAATCGATACCCAAACAGACACTGACCCGATTACAATTGATGGGCAGCAAGTCACAAGATGTGATAAATACAAGTATCTTGGGAACATGATACATGAGTCAGGAAGCCTGGAAACTAACATTCAGCAACGTATTGCCGCAGGCTGGCTTAAATTGAGAAAAGTGACTGGAGTAATCTGTGACAAGCGAATGCCAGTGAAGATGAAAGGCCATGTATACAAGACAATGATCAGACCAGTGTTGACATATGGTAGTGAGACCTGGACCGTCACTCGAAGACAAGTTCAGTCAGTGCAAACAGCCGAGATGAAGATGCTTAGGTGGATGTGCGGCGTCACGAGAAGAGATAAAATACGAAATGAATATATAAGAGGTAGCCTGGGTGTACGCGATGTATCCGATAAGCTGATGGAGAATAGGCTGAGGTGGTTCGGGCATATCCTTAGAAAACCGCCAGAATATATAGGAAACACTGCACTGGACCATCGAGTGTCTGGCAAAAGATCCAGAGGGCGTCCCAAAAAACGATGGAAAGGCCTGGTGGCTGAGGACATGCAGGAATGTGATGTCTCTGAGGACGATGCTCAGGATAGGGCGAAGTGGAGGAGCGCAGTGAGGAGAGCTGACCCCACCACCATGTGGGATGCAAGCTAAGGAAGAGAGAGACTTTAGTATATAATCGATATAATAGAATAAACACGCCGTACACAGCACACCCACAGATACATTGTGATGAAACTTTCAGTATATAATCTCAGCATGATACTAGTTGATAATCTGCAATAAAAAAATAGCCTTAAAAATTACGAATTCATAATTCCCCACTATATCCTCTCAAAATGGCATTGAAGATTTACAAACAAGCAGACCCGGATGCCTAATGTAACAAACAAGCAGACCCGGATGCCTAATGTAACAAACAAGCAGACCCGGATGCCTAATGTAACAAACAAGCAGACCCGGATGCCTAATGTAACAAACAAGCAGAGCCGGATGACTAATGTAACAAAGAAGCAGACCCGGATACCTGATGTAACAAAGAAGAAGACCCGGATGCCTAAGCCCGCCAGTGTACTAATTAAATGTACAAAAAAATTAAAATAAATAAATATTTTTTTTTTTTATTATTGAAACCAAACAAAATACAACAATATACTTACAAACAATAAAATATTTAAAAAAAGTACAATTTAAATAAAGTTATATGAAACGATTTTTTTTATAGTATTATTTGGTATACACTACCTCACTAGGCTGAGCCTGTACCGAGGTGGCAGATTTTTTTTTTTTTTGCGTTATATCTGACAGAAAAATATTAAACTTGTATTTAACTAAAACTTGTTATAAAATATACCTATTATAAAATAAAAATATAAACTATTGTAGCTTGATCATGTTTCCGCAGTATATAATGCCCTTGTTTCTAATACATGTTTCTATTGTTTTCTTGTGTTTCAAATTATTCATCAACTGTATGTCCGTTATTTCACTTTTTATCATATTAAAAATTTTTGGAGCTAAATAATAGTAATGTCTTTGTCCGAATGTCGTGTTTGTCTTTGGAGTCATGAGAAAATTCCTGCGTGTCGTCTCGTAATTGTGTTGCGGTGTAATGTGAATTGTTTTATCTTTATGAAAATGTATAGAAATAATTTTGATATATAACTGTGGAATGTTGAAAACTGGAAAATCATTAAATAATTGAACTGTTGGATATGTAAATGGTTTTTTATTATAACCTTAATTAAAGCTTTTTGTGCTTTAATAAGAGGATCCATATTAATTAATTAATTTTATTTATTTATTTATAATTATTATAAATAAATAAATAAAATTGATAAAAACACGTGAATGATGATGTATCTGAATGAAAAGGATCTAGGAGAGGATTAAAAGGGAAGATTAACAATATTACTACATGGCACCATGATGAGAACTTAATTTCGCCATAACGATTTTATTTAAAGAAATTTTATTTTATTTATTTATCATTTACGGCTGGAAGCCTATTTAAAAAATACGAGTAAACAAAGATTAAAAATTGATTTTTACTCCTCAACAACCCAAGGGGATATAGTGGGGAGTTATGATTTCGCAATTTTTAAGGCTATTTTTTTTTTGCAGATTATCAACTAGTATCATGCTGAGATTATATTCTGAAAGTTTCATCACAATCTATCTGTGTGTGTGTGCTATGTACGGCGTGTTCATTTTTACTTTATCGATTATAGACTAAAGTACTCATTCGATTCTATTCAAATTTTGCAAATTTGTATATCTAATACTCGATTAGATCCCATTAGATTTTGAACGATATATGAATTGTGTTTCTCAATTTTTTTAACTGTCAAATATTTCAAAGTTACCCCAAACTCAGGAAACTTAAAAATTGAAATTTATTTTATCAAATTGATAAAAAGGCACATCTCTTTCATAAAATGGCATTGAAGAGTTATCAAGTTTTCATACTATAATATTTAAATAAAAAATTATTTAACAAACTCATTTCATGAAAATGCTGAAAATTTTCCATACAGAATTTGAATACTTTATAAAATGACTTGTTAGTGAGGAGTTTAGCGTTGGCCACAACCCACTCGTTTTTAAATAAAATCAAATTTAAATCAAAATAATAATATCAATTATAAAACACTATACATAATTAAAAAAAGATACAAAAAATGCAAAAACCCAAACACAACGACTACTATATAAAACCAACAAAAATGAGATCATTATTTACAGGTCATGAATTAAAAAGTTTAAAAATTTTGATTTTAAAATAAGGAAATCGTCAGAAAATATATCAGAGTGACTCCCCACAATATTACCAAGTGTATGTAGCCTTGGTATAGGGGAGTGGTAGGCGTAGTTACTCTGGGAATGGCTCTCACGAAACATAACACACTGTCTTATAGTTTTGGACGGTACATTAATATTTATTAATTCGGGACAGTCTGGAGCGTAGTTTAATAGTTTACAATAATTACAATAATTACATATGGACATCGACAAACAACGCATACATTGGAAGTAAGTTTATTACATCGTGTAATTGTTTTGTAAACATCGCTTAAATACCCCTGAAGATTCATAAAAAATATCAATATTTTCATAGTGTATGTGCTTTTGTGATAAACAAATTTTTTGATGAAACAAACAAGCAGACCCCGATGCCTAATGTTATGGTCTATCATTTTGGATCGTTGTTGGGCAATCCTATATAAGAGTTGTCTCATATAAAGAAACTTAGATATAGGTAAGTAAGCGTTCAATTTTCTATGCCTACTCCAAAAAGGTAGACTGCGTGATGGTGCATAATGTAATCAAAATTGAATTAGGTAGGATTCAACAGGTGAGCGCTGACAGATGGTATGAAATAATAAATGATAGGTACTTTTTATTTGTAAGAAAGTTGGTAAAACTTGGTATTATTAGATGGATATACTTTTACATCAAGTTTCATTTTGATTGATGTTTCCTTATACTCATAGTGATTTGTAATCTCGTTCCTGACACAAATAGTTTTGTAGATTCATCCATTAGGTACAATGCTATAGTAGTGGAAAGTAAAAAAATAAAATTAATATAAATACTTATTGAAATTTGTATTCGTTTTAACTTTTTTGTATATAGGAAGTATGTTTCAGCTTGACGGAAGATTGGAAAAGGATAGGTACCTATAGAAAGAAGGGTATAGGTATAAGAGAAGCAGCAAATAGAGTAGACAGTGCCAACAAAGCTAACAAAGTTCGCAGTGCACAATGCCATCAATATTCGTTCCAGCAATTATGTATGCAAGTGACACATGGACATGGCAGAAAACGCATGAAAGTAGAATAAACGCTGTGGAAATGAGGTCCCTAAGACGAATATGTGGTAGAACGATATATGATAGGATAAGGAATGTGGACATCAGACGAGATTGTGAGTAGAATGAAAGTAAATACACTACGATGGTTCGGACATGTGGAGAGAATGAACGATGAGCGCCTGACAAAGAAAGTATACAAGGCTGAAAAGAGTGGAATGAGAGGACGTGGCCGCCCGAGAAAGAGTTGGCATGATCATATAAATGAGATTTTGAAAGATGGTAATATACGAAGTAATAGTTTAATGGTGGCAGAGCAGTAAGCGCCGCTGCGATAGTAATCCAGCGGTCGCGAGTTCTAATCCTACCACGACCGATTTATTTCGTTCACCTATAGTACAAGTAAGCATTTATGTTTAGTTCAAGGAATACGTGAAGATGTATTCATATCCAAGGACATATTCAAATGAGGGAACACATGATGTATGTCAAAATTATATATTCTGGCTGTTGGTTCTCTCTGCCTACACCAAATAGGGAAACGGCATGATTTATGTAGATTTTTAACTCTCCATGACTAAGTCATAGTGGTGAGTTATATTTTGCAATTATTAATTGTACTTTAAGGGATGGCATGACCATGTGAATGATATTTTGAAAGAAGGAAACATAAAAAGTTTGAACAATCGACGAGCATGTATGAGACGATGCATGGATGTAAAGGAAGCCAGTAATGTGTGCAAAAATATAGGAGTATGGCGTTCGATTCTCTCTGCTTACCTCGTAAGGGACATGGCGTGATGGTATGTATGTATGTATGTAATTGTACTTTATCATCGATTTCTCAATGGTTAATCCGAACATAATGTAAAACTATGCTCTTTTTATTACTCTTCACTACCCCAAGAGGATACAGTTAGGAGTTGTGAATTCGCAAATATTAAGGATATTTTTAATTGCAGTTTATCAATTAGTATCATGCTGAGATTGTATTCTGAAAGTTTCATCACAATGTATCTGTGTGCGTGTGTCCTCAAATTTTATCCACTTAATGCACTCACAGAACCTAAAATTTATGTAATAATTATAAGTAGGTATATTTAAATTTATTTGTTGTTGTATTGTATGTACATACTTCTACGATTATTTAATATAGGTACATCAATTGTCGACAAAAGTAATTGGTCTGTCTTTTTTTCATTTCATAGTATATAAATAAAATAAATAAATAAATATTTTCTCTGTTTATCTTATATGACTGTATTTGTCCCTTAAATAAATAAACAAATCTAAGATATATATATAGTTATAGGCCTACAAAACTATTCAACTCAATTCAAATTTGTCACCTCAGGTATAAGAATTGTTGCTCTCATTATTTACAAAAAAAAAACAATTCTCTCAATAGATGGCGTTACAACAAAAATAAATAAAAAATAATAAGAATGTTGTTCATAATATCACACATAGATGGCTGTAGTAAAAATTCCTTATTTTCAAGCGAAAAGAATTTCAGTATTACAATATATAGAACTTTCAAAATTGAATTGATAGGGATCTCATTAAAAAGGCATTATTGGTGAACGTTGCGCAAGCGCATAAAGTGATCACGTAAACCAGCCGATGACAGGTCGTAAGCCCTGTAGGTGCCTTGATTTCCCGGTTCTCCTTCAGTAAATATTCCAACTTCGTCTCTATTGAGATAATTAAAAATCTGTTAAAAAATACCTTTGACTCCCGACAGGGGAAAAAATCCAATGTTTGCGCATATGCAATAATAAAAATATTCAATTCAAATCGTTTGGTTTCTGTACGGGCGTCCTGGGTTCGATTCCCAGCAGAGGAGAAATTTATTTAAATTCATTTCTCACGCTAATGTTGCTTTTCTGGGCTGGAAACACAGGTTAGTTGGAAGAAATTGCCATACTGCATAAGAATTTGAAGAAGAAATTGCCATATTATTTTTAACAAAATTAATAAAATTTTGAATTTTGTCTTCATTTTTCCTTATATGTCTAAAAACCACATAAGCTAGAACGCTGAAAATTTGTATACATAATATAAACAAATATAAAATCTCAAATCAATTATTTTTAAATCCAGATTTTCTAAAACATTTTTTTTATTGATATAAATATTGATTTTTATATATTTATGTGTTTAACTGCCAATATTGCCGTATTATTTAAAAATATCGAAAAACGCCGAAACACCTCATTATAAGTAGGTTGAAACAAATATTTATTTTTTTAGAGATAAATTAAAACTAAGAACGAAGGCATAGAATGTTTACTTAAGAAAAATTTGTTGTAAATTGTTAAGGGGAAAATTCAAATAAAGAAAACGAGGTAGCGATATAATATTTAAAGATAATAAAAGCGGTAGACATCTTGCAGATAAAAATCCTCCTTTGGAAGCTTCAAGTCAGCTTTGGTGGTTAAAGAATTAGTTTCAAAGATAAGTATTATTATTATTATATGAAAAGAGAGATACAAAAACGCTTTGCAATTCTCAAAATGTTATTATTTACGAATTTTGTACGGCGTAATATAACGTATAATATAATATGATCATTTCTGAGGTATACACAAAAGGCACAGCTATTGCGAATAAATAAGATTTTTATTTTGAAGACGCCGCGTTTCATATCGCCAATTGTGGCCGTATTCTAGGTCTTTTATCACTGTCGTTACAAAAGTGATATCGATTATTTTTATTCGACAAGAGTAGGATGACCCAGACTGAGACATGGAGAAGAGAGAAACAGAGCAGCTTCTCCAATTGGCTAATTGGAAGATGGTGGCTGAGGACGTAAAGGAAGTTAAAGTTGCAGGATGCCATGACTACAACTATGTAATTGAAATATTAAAAAAAAATCAACTGTTTAACTTCCTTCCAAATAATATAAAAGCATTGAAAACGCTTGCTTTGTTCAAGAGCAATGTCAAGCAGCACATTTTAATTAAAACCTCTCCCATCAATTCATTTTTATTTTAATATTTTTATTTTTTTGTTGGGCTTTGAAGTGTATGGTCGCCCTATACATGTCATGTTCTTTTGTGTTAGTATTGTTCAAATTTCACTCGTTGTAAAGTCGCTCATCTCGATACAGGTTCAACCCTAGTGAGATGATTGACTGTAATGTTTTTTTTATGTACCATTATAATTGTTGATAAAAATATATAAATAAATAAATAATGTGGGGTAACCATCTACTGGTGTACGGGTATGCATTGCCTAATAAAAGGAAGCACGACCCATGCGTGTACACATAAATCTCGCCTCACCTAAAACTCAAATTTGAGAATGGATGGTACACTACGGTGTTATGTTGCCATTTGTATTGTCGATTACCCGGCTCTTACGGGACACCCGATAACAATGAAAAGTGTGGAAGCATCATTCTAAGCCGGTGCCTCACAGTAAAGTAGTGTAATGTAAAACAATTAAAAGAGATCATTTCCAATCTCCAGTCTTTAATCAAAGTCTGAATCAAATTGAATTGTCCATTCGACATGTAACACTATTTGTCAATTTAAATTTTGTTGAAGCTCAACGCCATTCAACACTCGAATCCAGGTCAAAGTTTTTTATTTTTTTCATGTTTAAGCGATGAATCAGCTTTTGATTTCGATCAAAAAAGACCTAGCTGTTATTTTGTGCACAATATTATATAGGCATGCTTTGTTTACGTCATTTCTATCGGAGTGGGCAGACAGAACCAAGTTCAACAATACCTTTTCAACGTATTACAACGAGTTATTTGAGGAAAAATGTAAGAAAAAGGTATTGCAACAATAATATTTTTTTTCCATGAACGTATCTATGTATACTTTTTTTTCTGGAATTATTAGTATTTTCAATGTTTTTTTTTGGTCAGTCGTTCATCATTCACTCTCTCAATATGTCCAAACCACCTCGAAGAATTAACTTTCAGTTTACTTATAATATTGTTTTTTTTTATTTATCTCCGTATATATAAAAATATATATTGTACATTATATCATTATTGTATTGACATTATATCATTATTGTACATTATATCATTATTGTATTGTATTGTATTGTATTGTATTGTATTGTATTGTATTGTATTGTATTGTATTGTATTGTATTGTATTGTATTGTATTGTATTGTATTGTATTGTATTGTATTGTATTGTATTGTATTGTATTGTATTGTATTGTATTGTATTGTATTGTATTGTATTGTATTGTATTGTATTGTATTGTATTGTATTGTATTGTATTGTATTTTATTGTATTGTATATATTTTATTTAGATGTAAAAAAATACAATTTCTGACATCTAGTAGGTATAAACAAAAATAAATACAAATAATAATAAAAAACAAATCAACGTCGCATGACTATATGAACACCCAAAAAAGACACGTACCTATCAATAACAATAAAACACAAAATAATAACAAAAGGAAAACACACTACCACAATAGAAGACATCAAACAACATGAAAAAAAAACAATAATATAATAATGTAGCATCAAAACAAGCAAAACAAATATTATAAAATCTTATACCTCCACTACACTACTCGCGAAGTTCCTCGACGAAGTATTCGGGAAAGTTGACCGAAGTCCGAAGTACGTCGCCACACACTCGTTCTACTTCGCGAGGAACTCAGTTGTCCGCCAGCGCTCGCACGCAACGCGTCATGGATAATGTTCAAGTGGCAGCTGCCGTTGCAATGTGCACTCTCGCGTATTATAACTACTTAAGTATTTATCACTCGAAGAAAATTAAAAAGAAGATGGTGGATGATTATTATATATCAAAACTGTATCACTCCATGTACCGAATAGACATACCCGCTCACAAAATTTATTCCACATACCAGTATGCCACACTAATTACAGATACTTTTCACCCATGTTTAGAATTCAGCGAGATTATAATACACATTTCAAACATACAGATATTACCAAAATCAGATAAAGATGTTCTTAAACTCTAATACACAACCCAACAATCCCCTCCTCATTCGCTAAAGGTCCCTCTTCCTAATCCAACTGTCGATTTGTTCAGGAGAACTTTGTTCTCTTAACATATCGACAATGTATCAAGCCAGTATATATATATATATATATATATATAAGGCAACCCACCCTATAAGGAGGGTGATTTGTGCCATGACGAAACGAATATTTGTATATTTAAAAGGAAATCAATTTGTTATATGAGAATATCTCTTAAAGATTTATTGCATTTAAATTAAGAAATTTTGATATAATTGAGTGAACTTTAGTCGAATTTAGGGAGAGAAGATGCGACATATTTACAGGCAGAGGGACACGCAGCTTGGCATAAAAGTCGAATTTATCGTGAATTGGACACTCCATGAAAACGTGATCCAACGTTTCCACCTCTCCACAATCACACAAAGGACTGTCCCTTATGTGTATTTTGTAAAGGTGGTTTGCGATCATGCAGTGACCAATTCTCATTCTGCATATGTTTGAAACATCCCTTTTTGACATTTTTTTTCCATGAAACCATGGATTGGATGGAACTGTTATCTGTATAATTTTGTAAGCAGTCCCTTTCACACGGCTTGACACTTCCCATTCATTAGACCATTCGGTCAAGAGGCGCTTTTTAATGATTGAGGTGGTGAAATCTTGGAATGGAATCTCAAAATTAAGAGGTTCAGTGCCAATCGTTGTAGCTTCTTTTGCCAAACGGTCTACAGTTTCATTTCCATTTATACCACGATGTGCTGGTAACCATACAAATGTAACATATATATTTGATGTAAAAAGGTTGTATATATACTTTTTTATTTCGCAAAGTATGTAATCGTCAGGGGATCTAGATAAATTAGAAGATATAGAGTAGATAGCGCTAAGGGAGTCGGTGAATATTATAATATTAGAAGAATCGAGGGTATGACATATAGATAAGACCTCTTTGATTGCCCAACACTCAGCTGTATAAACTGAGCATTCGGGTGGAAGTTTGAAAAGTCCTTTAGTGTTGTTATACGGAATATAAAATGCTGCTCCAGAGTTGCTATTAGGTGAAAGCTTGGATCCATCAGTAAAAATTTGAACGTGAGATGGCCATCTTGAACGAACAATGCCATCGAATTTACTGTTGATTAGTTGGGAGGGAAGATTGCAGTTTTTGTCCAAACCGAGAGAAGGACATGTATCGGGAATGAATTTTGTTGCGAAATATGGTGTTTTATAGTAAGGAAGATAATTATGCGAACAATTGACAAGTATTTTTGATTTAAGAAGGGTGTAACTTTTACATAGTATTGGAGTGGAAGATTTTGACCAATATCGTTTTAATTGACATAAATGTGTTATTGTGGATAGCTTTGATGTTAGTGGGTGAGAATTAAGGGAAAGTCGTTTTAGAACAAATTTGTCTGAAAGATATTGACGTCTCAAGTGAAGTGGGGAATCTAACCCCTCCACCTGAAGTGCATTAATCGGTGAAGATCCCATTGCTCCGATTATAAGTCGTAAACATTTAGACTGTATTCTATCTAATTTGGATTCAAGGTATTTAGGAAGAGGATCGAATAAAAAACAACCATAATCCAGGTGACTGCGAACTATGGCATTATAGAGCAATTTCATTGTTGATGGATGAGAACCCCACCAGACTCTCGATACAGCTCTCAAAGGATTAATGTTTTTTTCGCATTTAGATACAATTGAGTTGACATGAGAGTTCCACGATAGTTTTCTATTAAGGATTACACCCAAAAATTTAATTTCGTCCTTTATAGCAATGTTTGTACCATCGATATTTACAGAAATGTCCGGAAGTTTATGTTTACGCGAAAAGGCGACTACTTGGCATTTTTGGAGCGAAAGTTCTAAACCATTAGATTCAAGCCATTTGTTTATTCGACTTAATGTTTTTGACAATTTTTTTGCAGCAATTTGTGCGTTTTTGTGGGAGACATATACGACAATATCGTCGGCAAATTGTAATATTGAGCAAATATCCTCTATTACCGTAACAAGATCTTGACAATATATATTAAATAAAATAGGGCTTAATACCGAACCTTGAGCTAAGCCTTTCCAAACTATTCTATCAATCGTGGTATAAATATTTTCAGCTACAATTTTTCTCTCAGCAAACATGTTATAAATAAGTGTTGCCAAACTCATTGGAATACCCAAATCTACTAGTTTTTTTCTTAAAACAGACAGTATCACGTTATCATATGCAGATTTTATATCCAAAAATGCTGCAATAACAAACTCTTGTTTGGAAAAAGCTATTTTGATATCTGAAATCAAGATACTGAGGTTATCTAAACACGATTTACCTTTTCTAAAACCAAATTGAATTGACGGGAGAAGGCAGTTCCTTTCAATATGCCAGTCTAAACGGTTTTTTATTATATGCTCAAGAATTTTTAGGAAAACTGGTGATAATGCGATCGGCCGATACGAAGATTCTGATTGAGGGTCTTTGTTAGGTTTCAAAATAGGGACTATTCGTTGTATTTTCCAGTCTTTTGGTACGTATCCGTTTTTTAAACAACCATTATATAATTCTAATAAATGTTCAAGGAAATTTACTGGTGCATTTCGAAGAAAAGCATAAGGAATGAGGTCCATTCCGGGCGAAGAATTTTTCAAATTTTTAAGTGGGGTAATGAGTTCAGAATATTCAAAAGGTCCATCTAACCATGATTTAGACAAAGAATGGGCAGGAAGGATTGGCATTTCTATTTCTGTATCATTGGGGACGTATGGTGGGGCAAGCCTCTTTACAAAAGCTTCTAGAATGTGTCCATTTGGCAGATATTTCTTAGAAGTGGATAATGATGTTCTGAAGCGACGGATCATATCCCAGACTATTGATAGAGGAGTATCTGGTGAAAGAGTGTTGCAAAAGTTATACCAGCCTTGTCGCTTTTTCTTTCTGAGTATTTTTTTTGTATTTGCTTGTATATTTTTAGCATATAAAAAATTTTGTAACGTCATATTTTTCCTGTACTTTTTCATAGCTAATTTTCTTATTTTGATAGCCTCCGTGCATTCATTGTCCCACCAAGGGGCACATTGAATACGTTTCGATTCTGCTTTTCTCTTCGGAATACTAATATCAGCAGCTTTGTAGAGGATTGACATAAGTTCTGAATTTTTGTGAGTAATGTCGGATGACAAAAAAGATGGTGTAGAATCTTCAATAGTTTTATTGAATATATCCCAATTGGCTTTTCTTATATTATGTCCTTTTTTACTAACGGCTGTTTTTGTTTTGGATTTTGTGATGGTTTTTATAATAATGGGAAAATGGTCACTTGCTAGGGGATCATCAGATATAGACCATGTAGAAGTGGAGGCTAAATCATTTGTACAAATGGAGAGGTCAACAGCACTCACATTTTGAGTTGGTGGAGTGAGTCTAGTTGGTGAACCGTCATTTAGAATGCATAGATTATGTTTATCTATAAATGAGAGAATGAGGTTTCCCGAACGATTTGATAGTGTACTGCCCCAAGATGGAGAGTGGGCATTGAAATCACCTAATATATAAAATGGTGAGGGTAGCATATCCACAATTGAATCCCAATAAATTGGGTCAAATGGAGAATGTGGAGGAATATATGTGGAAACATATACAACTCCATTCACTTGAACGGCAACCACTTGTAATGATGGGTGAGTTGGAACAATAATTTGATTATATGGGATGGAAGATTTGATAAAGATAGCTGTTCCAGCTCTCCCATCATTGCGGTCGGATCTAACTGACAGGTAGCCTGGGACATTGAAAACTGAACCTGGTACAAGCCAAGTTTCAGTAATGCACGCAATTTGAATTTCGTGTGTGGATAATAGAAATATGAAGTCAGGTTTGTTTGCTGTGACGCTTCTACTATTCCATTGAAGGATATTGTGAATTTGATGAGCCATTGTGGAGGGTTGTATTAAGAGTTTGAAGAATTTCGGCAGCGTTGGTCGGTAAAATATTGTTATTTGTTAATATAGATATAAGGAGAGAAATAAGTGTTTGAATAAATGATGAATTGTCGTTTTGAATTTGGGAGGTTGAATTAGAAGTTGGTAAATTCATGTTTGGTAAGGCACATCCGTTAGGGGCCTGTGATGAATAATGTCCGTTTTGGTTAAATAGTAAGGCATTGTGTTGGGTTGTGTCATAGTTGGGGGCAGAAATATATCTTGGTTTTGAGGGTTTAAATATGGTTTTTTTAAATGAAGTTGAAGGTGGAGAAATAGGTTGAGTGCTTGACGGTGCGGTGGAAGTTATATCAGCAAAAGATTTTTTTGTGGGTGGGACGAGTTTTGAGGCCTGAAAATATGATATATTATCTGTTGCCATTGTCTGTTTGATATTTTTCTGTCTTGATAACTCTGGACAGGCCGTGCTAATTGCAGTGTGATTTCCAGAACAATGGAGACAGATTGGTTCCTGTGAAGTATTTGGGCATTGTTCGAATGAATGATTTTCTCCACAATTGTAACATCGAGGAGAAGATCGGCATACTGTTTTAGAGTGTCCAAATCGACAACAGTTGAAGCATTGTATGGTTGGAAACTTGTAAATTTCTACTTGTAAGGAATTATAGTATAAAAATACCCTGGGTGGTAAAATTTGGCCCTCAAAAGTAACAACCACCGACTGTGAAGGTTTCCATATTAACGTACCCGTTGAAGTGTCTTTGTAGTTCAATCTTCTGGCTTTAACTACTTTAGGTATGTTGGTGTGTACGTTCAATGCCTCAACTATCTCGTCTTCGGGTAAATCGCTCGGGATACCTCTGACCAGTCCCATACGCGTCAAATTGAATGTTGGTATATATGCTTTAAATTTATTGTTTGAAATGTTCTCTATATTTTTAACAAAATTGTTGGCAGATATGGCAGTTTTAAATTGAATCGATATTTTATAGCGGCCTTCCGATTTGATAGACCCATCAATTATTTGTATGTTTAAAGATTTATGCATGAAAATAAATTTTCCGAAATCGAGGGGGTGGATTGTTTTGCCTTGTTCCGATCTCTGTATATGGACAATAAAAGGAGAAGAAGAAGAAGGTCCATATTCCATTTCCAATTTAGGCGGTGAAAAGGTATTTATAGTTTTTGGGTCGTTATTGGTGGTAATTATTATTTCGGGGTGAGTTTTTTGTTTGTTTGGGATTGA
The DNA here is from genome assembly GCA_963576475.1 of Molanna angustata. Lineage (NCBI taxonomy): Eukaryota > Metazoa > Arthropoda > Insecta > Trichoptera > Molannidae > Molanna > Molanna angustata. The sequence continues at coordinate 25,002,917 of OY754988.1, read as the reverse complement.
CTCGGATGAATGACGAAAAGGTTTACGTTTTCTATTTTTACTAGCAATAGATACCTGACTGGCATCTGATTCTGAAGTATAATTTATATCCGAGTTAATACCGGGATCCGGCGGTTTATTTACCTCTTGTTCCATCACCAAAAATTAATCGGTAGAGAAATACACAAATAACACAAAATATGTAGAAAACAGAGTGAAATAAAAAGTAAATAATAATGAAAATGAAACAATAAAATCTTATCTGTTCGCTGAGCAGCAACAAGGTTTGTAGGTAGGACACCACAATGTAACAACACAACACAACCGATCGCTACGAATGAACCGACGAGACTGGTATCAAGCCAGAATACGCGAGAATTGTATGGAGAGGTCTACTTTTTTCATGGATTTTCCAACTTTGAAGTCAAAAAACACCAACTTAGAGGCTTCGCAGCATATATGTTCCATACACGGATTTACTCAGAATTCGGAGTAGAACATTTCGTGTGTCTGTGTGTGTGTGTGTCTGTGTGTCTGTGTGTGTGTCTGTGTGTGTGTGTGTCTGTGTGTCCGTCCCCCCCTTATAACTTTTGATCCGCTCAATTTACAGAGCCTAAAATTTCAGAATATATAAACAGTTACAGGCCTACAAAACTTTTATACTCGGAATTTTGAATTTTTGTTTCAGTCAGGGGTTATCAACTTTTGAATTTTTATTTTATTTTTCCATATATCTCAGAAACCATAAACGGTAGAACGCTGAAAATTGGTACAAACATAGACAAATACAAAATCTCAAATTAGTTTTTTCAAAAAAATTCCAGGGTTTCTCAAACATTTTTTATTAAGAAAAATATTTTTTTTATGATAAATTTATGAGTTTAACTGCCTATATTTCCAAAACTTTTACAATTATCGAAAAAAGCCGAAACACCCCAACTAGATAATTTAATTTTCTATAAAAAATATTAACATTGTAGTAGAAGATCTCAATTTTTTTTTAACAATTTTTTTAAAAATTGAATTTAGTGACGACATCGCTTCATACATTTTGTATGGCAGTCGCCTATACACAATATGTAAGAAGACTTAATAGTTTGTTACTTCATCTCCAAACATACATACATACCATCATGCAATTTGCATATTCTGGGTAGGAAAAAGGATCTTCTTCCATACTATCCTATCTTGACATACATACCTACATATGTTGTATAGAAAACAAAATATCTGAAAATATTCAATAATTTGTATCTATGGGTTTATAGTTTGGTACATATTCTTCAACTATACATACTATCGCTATCGACAGTTGGATCTCATGTGTTACATGCAACTAGTTATGTTAATTTCACTAAACTTATCCAACTGTCGATTTGTTCAGGAGAACTTTGTTCTCTTAACATATCGACAATGTATCAAGCCAGAATACGCGAGAATTGTATGGAGAGGTCTACTTTTTTCACGGCTTTTCCATCTTTGAAGTCAAAAAACACCAACTTAGAGGCTTCGCAGCATATATGTTCCATACACGGATTTACTCAGAATTCGGAGTAGAACATTTCGTGTGTCTGTGTGTCTGTGTGTGTGTCTGTGTGTGTTCGCGGCTGCAATAAAGTGCGGACCTTGCCGTGACAAAAACCACGATTGTGCGGACAGACCTCAAAGTGAGGACGTCTGCATAATAATTAAGCAACGCGTCAAATGTACCGTTAGAATCCTCGCATTCTAAATAGTCTATTGGAGAAATCTTGAGATTTTGGTATTGGGGTCCCCAAATTCGGTATTTTTGTCATAAAAAGTTAACACATGCTAAACTTTTAGTTCATGCGTGTAAACACCACGTGGCGCCACCAGTCCGAAGAGTATGAATATATGCGAAAATGCGGACCTTACGTCAAGTCCGCATATTACAATAACAGCATACTTATCTCTGGACCGCGTGTATTCTTTCCGTATAAAAAAATACTTCTTGTGTGTAAACGCCAAGTGGCGCGACCAGTCCGAAGAGTATATATATATATACAAAAATGCTTCAGAACTACATTTTCATAGTATTTCAAATAAAACCTGTTTTTATGATGAAATACTTATTAAAAAGATAAATTATTGCAATATTCGAAACTAGTTGTGTGCACTCTCTACGTGATACCTACCTGTTGAGAAATTGATGTAAAATTACGCTAAAAAATTCTTTAATTATGACCAATTTAATTTGGTACTGTAAATTAGTCAAATCCAAGTAGGTATTCATATACCTACATTTACACATACTCAAGACATCGGCAGTTGGATCTCATGTATTAATATTTAACATACACAAAACATATAAGATCGTTTCATAACAAGCAACAATTATAATATATATCTATAGTCATATTGTAATTCACGCGATTGTCATAGGTACCATACCATCACGCTGTTTACCTATTTGGGGTAGGCAGAGAGGACCGAACACTAGATTCCTCTATCTTGACATACATTTCTCGCTTCATTCACGTTCATGCATCGTGTCATACACGCTCTGCTATTATTCTTACTTCTGACACCTCCATCTTTCAAAATTCAATTAATGTGATCGTGCTAACTTTTCCTTGGCCGACCTCTACCTTTCGTTCCTCTTTTATCACCCTTATATACTTTTTTCGTCAGTCGATCATCATTCATTCTTTCTACGTGGCTAAACCATCTAAGGGCATTTACTCACGATATCTCTTTCAATCATACATCTCATTTCTTATTCTGTCATAGGTAGGTACCTAAATATTACACAAATGTGTATATTAGCCGATCGCGTAACGTACAGCCGAAGTTGAAAAATCGTGCGTTAGATAGTGGTTACCTTTATCACACCTCAAGAAATTTATAAAGCGACTAATCAGAAGATATCACCTTTCCAATGGAAACAAAAATCATCGAAATCGGTCAACTTTTGTCAGAATTTTCACTGAACATAAAATCACGTCGAATTATTATATGTAACCCAGGTTTTAATAATAAACGAGAGGGTTGTGGCCAACCATCAACTCTCAACTATATGTAAATAGTAAGAGCATATTTGTCTTCTTGAAAGATTGACAATCCCTAAATATATATTTATGATGAACATTACTATTAAATTACTAAACACATAAAAATAATCTATAGCCTGAAAGCAATTTGAAAGTTTTGATTGATTACGTTCATGTAGATGTCGGTTTTTTATATATAAGTAGGAGATTATTATATGTGTCTAAGTTGTCAATTGAAATGTATTTACTTCATTTTTTTGCAAAAAAAGAATTTAGTCACGACCACATTCAATACAAATTGTATGGAAAACGACACGAGGACTCATTGATCGACTTTAGTTTGATTATCTAATTAATCTTCATAATATTATGCCATCAAGTGGTTTACCCATTCGGGGTAGGAAAAAAAAGGACTGAACTCCACATTATACTATCCTGACATACGTACCTACATAGTTTATGATAGTTATATGTACCTAGATATATTATATAATACAAAACATATTATATTTTATAATTTCGATTCAGGTTTAATTATTTGTAAGTAGGTACTTATTTTTCAAATATTATTTTTATCTACTTATATATTTATTTATTTTTAAATATACCTACATATAAAATTGATATTTCATTACATTTGTAGCTGCAATACTGTAGGTACCTTCTGTAAATTAGTCAATTCCAAGTAGGTATTTAGTATAAAACATAAAAGTAATAATAATAATAATTTTGAATGATTTATATAGCAACGTCTTCGTGAATGTCTCACCTCAACACCGCTTAACTATTCATATACCTACATTTACACATACTCAAGACATCGGCAGTTGGATCTCATGTATTAATATTTAACATACACAAAACATATAAGATCGTTTCATAACAAGCAACAATTATAATATATATCTATAGTCATATTGTAATTCACGCGATTGTCATAGGTACCATACCATCACGCTGTTTACCTATTTGGGGTAGGCAGAGAGGACCGAACACTAGATTCCTCTATCTTGACATACATTTCTCGCTTCATTCACGTTCATGCATCGTGTCATACACGCTCTGCTATTATTCTTACTTCTGACACCTCCATCTTTCAAAATTCAATTAATGTGATCGTGCTAACTTTTCCTTGGCCGACCTCTACCTTTCGTTCCTCTTTTATCACCCTTATATACTTTTTTCGTCAGTCGATCATCATTCATTCTTTCTACGTGGCTAAACCATCTAAGGGCATTTACTCACGATATCTCTTTCAATCATACATCTCATTTCTTATTCTGTCATAGGTAGGTACCTAAATATTACACAAATGTGTATATTAGCCGATCGCGTAACGTACAGCCGAAGTTGAAAAATCGTGCGTTAGATAGTGGTTACCTTTATCACACCTCAAGAAATTTATAAAGCGACTAATCAGAAGATATCACCTTTCCAATGGAAAAAAAAATCATCGAAATCGGTCAACTTTTGTCAGAATTTTCACTGAACATAAAATCACGTCGAATTATTATATATGTAACCCAGGTTTTAATAATAAACGAGAGGGTTGTGGCCAACCATCAACTCTCAACTATATGTAAATAGTAAGAGCATATTTGTCTTCTTGAAAGATTGACAATCCCTAAATATATTTTTATGATGAACATTACTATTAAATTACTAAACACATAAAAATAATCTATAGCCTGAGAGCAATTTGAAAGTTTTGATTGATTACGTTCATGTAGATGTCGGTTTTTTATATATAAGTAGGAGATTATTATATGTGTCTAAGTTGTCAATTGAAATGTATTTACTTCATTTTTTTGCAAAAAAAGAATTTAGTCACGACCACATTCAATACAAATTGTATGGAAAACGTCACGAGGACTCATTGATCGACTTTAGTTTGATTATCTAATTAATCTTCATAATATTATGCCATCAAGTGGTTTACCCATTCGGGGTAGGAAAAAAAAGGACTGAACTCCACATTATACTATCCTGACATACGTACCTACATAGTTTATGATAGTTATATGTACCTAGATATATTATATAATACAAAACATATTATATTTTATAATTTCGATTCAGGTTTAATTATTTGGTAAATACTTATTTTTCAAATATTATTTTTATCTACTTATATATTTATTTATTTTTAAATATACCTACATATAAAATTGATATTTCATTACATTTGTAGCTGCAATACTGTAGGTACCTTCTGTAAATTAGTCAATTCCAAGTAGGTATTTAGTATAAAACATAAAAGTAATAATAATAATAATTTTGAATGATTTATATAGCAACGTCTTCGTGAATGTCTCACCTCAACACCGCTTAACTATTCATATACCTACATTTACACATACTCAAGACATCGGCAGTTGGATCTCATGTATTAATATTTAACATACACAAAACATATAAGATCGTTTCATAACAAGCAACAATTATAATATATATATCTATAGTCATATTGTAATTCACGCGATTGTCATAGGTACCATACCATCACGCTGTTTACCTATTTGGGGTAGGCAGAGAGGACCGAACACTAGATTCCTCTATCTTGACATACATTTCTCGCTTCATTCACGTTCATGCATCGTGTCATACACGCTCTGCTATTATTCTTACTTCTGACACCTCCATCTTTCAAAATTCAATTAATGTGATCGTGCTAACTTTTCCTTGACCGACCTCTACCTTTCGTTCCTCTTTTATCACCCTTATATACTTTTTTCGTCAGTCGATCATCATTCATTCTTTCTACGTGGCTAAACCATCTAAGGGCATTTACTCACGATATCTCTATCAATCATACATCTCATTTCTTATTCTGTCATAGGTAGGTACCTAAATATTACACAAATGTGTATATTAGCCGATCGCGTAACGTACAGCCGAAGTTGAAAAATCGTGCGTTAGATAGTGGTTACCTTTATCACACCTCAAGAAATTTATAAAGCGACTAATCAGAAGATATCACCTTTCCAATGGAAAAAAAAATCATCGAAATCGGTCAACTTTTGTCAGAATTTTCACTGAACATAAAATCACGTCGAATTATTATATATGTAACCCAGGTTTTAATAATAAACGAGAGGGTTGTGGCCAACCATCAACTCTCAACTATATGTAAATAGTAAGAGCATATTTGTCTTCTTGAAAGATTGACAATCCCTAAATATATTTTTATGATGAACATTACTATTAAATTACTAAACACATAAAAATAATCTATAGCCTGAGAGCAATTTGAAAGTTTTGATTGATTACGTTCATGTAGATGTCGGTTTTTTATATATAAGTAGGAGATTATTATATGTGTCTAAGTTGTCAATTGAAATGTATTTACTTCATTTTTTTGCAAAAAAAGAATTTAGTCACGACCACATTCAATACAAATTGTATGGAAAACGTCACGAGGACTCATTGATCGACTTTAGTTTGATTATCTAATTAATCTTCATAATATTATGCCATCAAGTGGTTTACCCATTCGGGGTAGGAAAAAAAAGGACTGAACTCCACATTATACTATCCTGACATACGTACCTACATAGTTTATGATAGTTATATGTACCTAGATATATTATATAATACAAAACATATTATATTTTATAATTTCGATTCAGGTTTAATTATTTGGTAAATACTTATTTTTCAAATATTATTTTTATCTACTTATATATTTATTTATTTTTAAATATACCTACATATAAAATTGATATTTCATTACATTTGTAGCTGCAATACTGTAGGTACCTTCTGTAAATTAGTCAATTCCAAGTAGGTATTTAGTATAAAACATAAAAGTAATAATAATAATAATTTTGAATGATTTATATAGCAACGTCTTCGTGAATGTCTCACCTCAACACCGCTTAACTATTCATATACTTACCTACATTTACACATACTCAAGACATCGGCAGTTGGATCTCATGTATTAATATTTAACATACACAAAACATATAAGATCGTTTCATAACAAGCAACAATTATAATATATATCTATAGTCATATTGTAATTCACGCGATTGTCATAGGTACCATACCATCACGCTGTTTACCTATTTGGGGTAGGCAGAGAGGACCGAACACTAGATTCCTCTATCTTGACATACATTTCTCGCTTCATTCACGTTCATGCATCGTGTCATACACGCTCTGCTATTATTCTTACTTCTGACACCTCCATCTTTCAAAATTCCATTAATGTGATCGTGCTAACTTTTCCTTGGCCGACCTCTACCTTTCGTTCCTCTTTTATCACCCTTATATACTTTTTTCGTCAGTCGATCATCATTCATTCTTTCTACGTGGCCAAACCACCTAAGGGCATTTACTCACGATATCTCTTTCAATCATACATCTCATTTCTTATTCTGTCATAGGTAGGTACCTACCTTAATATTACACAAATGTGTATATTAGCCGATCGCGTAACGTACAGCCGAAGTTGAAAAATCGTGCGTTAGATAGTGGTTACCTTTATCACACCTCAAGAAATTTATAAAGCGACTAATCAGAAGATATCACCTTTCCAATGGAAACAAAAATCATCGAAATCGGTCAACTTTTGTCATAATTTTCACTGAACATAAAATCACGTCGAATTATTATATGTAACCCAGGTTTAATAATAAACGAGAGGGTTGTGGCCAACCATCAACTCTCAACTATATGTAAATAGTAAGAGCATATTTGTCTTCTTGAAAGATTGACAATCCCTAAATATATTTTTATGATGAACATTACTATTAAATTACTAAACACATAAAAATAATCTATAGCCTGAGAGCAATTTGAAAGTTTTGATTGATTACGTTCATGTAGATGTCGGTTTTTTATATATAAGTAGGAGATTATTATATGTGTCTAAGTTGTCAATTGAAATGTATTTACTTCATTTTTTTGCAAAAAAAGAATTTAGTCACGACCACATTCAATACAAATTGTATGGAAAACGACACGAGGACTCATTGATCGACTTTAGTTTGATTATCTAATTAATCTTCATAATATTATGCCATCAAGTGGTTTACCCATTCGGGGTAGGAAAAAAAAGGACTGAACTCCACATTATACTATCCTGACATACGTACCTACATAGTTTATGATAGTTATATGTACCTAGATATATTATATAATACAAAACATATTATATTTTATAATTTCGATTCAGGTTTAATTATTTGTAAGTAGGTACTTATTTTTCAAATATTATTTTTATCTACTTATATATTTATTTATTTTTAAATATACCTACATATAAAATTGATATTTCATTACATTTGTAGCTGCAATACTGTAGGTACCTTCTGTAAATTAGTCAATTCCAAGTAGGTATTTAGTATAAAACATAAAAGTAATAATAATAATAATTTTGAATGATTTATATAGCAACGTCTTCGTGAATGTCTCACCTCAACACCGCTTAACTATTCATATACCTACATTTACACATACTCAAGACATCGGCAGTTGGATCTCATGTATTAATATTTAACATACACAAAACATATAAGATCGTTTCATAACAAGCAACAATTATAATATGTATCTATAGTCATATTGTAATTCACGCGATTGTCATAGGTACCATACCATCACGCTGTTTACCTATTTGGGGTAGGCAGAGAGGACCGAACACTAGATTCCTCTATCTTGACATACATTTCTCGCTTCATTCACGTTCATGCATCGTGTCATACACGCTCTGCTATTATTCTTACTTCTGACACCTCCATCTTTCAAAATTCAATTAATGTGATCGTGCTAACTTTTCCTTGGCCGACCTCTACCTTTCGTTCCTCTTTTATCACCCTTATATACTTTTTTCGTCAGTCGATCATCATTCATTCTTTCTACGTGGCTAAACCATCTAAGGGCATTTACTCACGATATCTCTTTCAATCATACATCTCATTTCTTATTCTGTCATAGGTAGGTACCTAAATATTACACAAATGTGTATATTAGCCGATCGCGTAACGTACAGCCGAAGTTGAAAAATCGTGCGTTAGATAGTGGTTACCTTTATCACACCTCAAGAAATTTATAAAGCGACTAATCAGAAGATATCACCTTTCCAATGGAAACAAAAATCATCGAAATCGGTCAACTTTTGTCAGAATTTTCACTGAACATAAAATCACGTCGAATTATTATATGTAACCCAGGTTTTAATAATAAACGAGAGGGTTGTGGCCAACCATCAACTCTCAACTATATGTAAATAGTAAGAGCATATTTGTCTTCTTGAAAGATTGACAATCCCTAAATATATTTTTATGATGAACATTACTATTAAATTACTAAACACATAAAAATAATCTATAGCCTGAGAGCAATTTGAAAGTTTTGATTGATTACGTTCATGTAGATGTCGGTTTTTTATATATACATAAGTAAGAGATAATTATATGTGTCTAAGTTGTCAATTGAAATGTATTTACTTCATTTTTTTGCAAAAAAAGAATTTAGTCACGACCACATTCAATACAAATTGTATGGAAAACGACACGAGGACTCATTGATCGACTTTAGTTTGATTATCTAATTAATCTTCATAATATTATGCCATCAAGTGGTTTACCCATTCGGGGTAGGAAAAAAAAGGACTGAACTCCACATTATACTATCCTGACATACGTACCTACATAGTTTATGATAGTTATATGTACCTAGATATATTATATAATACAAAACATATTATATTTTATAATTTCGATTCAGGTTTAATTATTTGGTAAATACTTATTTTTCAAATATTATTTTTATCTACTTATATATTTATTTATTTTTAAATATACCTACATATAAAATTGATATTTCATTACATTTGTAGCTGCAATACTGTAGGTACCTTCTGTAAATTAGTCAATTCCAAGTAGGTATTTAGTATAAAACATAAAAGTAATAATAATAATAATTTTGAATGATTTATATAGCAACGTCTTCGTGAATGTCTCACCTCAACACCGCTTAACTATTCATATACCTACATTTACACATACTCAAGACATCGGCAGTTGGATCTCATGTATTAATATTTAACATACACAAAACATATAAGATCGTTTCATAACAAGCAACAATTATAATATATATCTATAGTCATATTGTAATTCACGCGATTGTCATAGGTACCATACCATCACGCTGTTTACCTATTTGGGGTAGGCAGAGAGGACCGAACACTAGATTCCTCTATCTTGACATACATTTCTCGCTTCATTCACGTTCAAGCATCGTGTCATACACGCTCTGCTATTATTCTTACTTCTGACACCTCCATCTTTCAAAATTCAATTAATGTGATCGTGCTAACTTTTCCTTGGCCGACCTCTACCTTTCGTTCCTCTTTTATCACCCTTATATACTTTTTTCGTCAGTCGATCATCATTCATTCTTTCTACGTGGCTAAACCATCTAAGGGCATTTACTCACGATATCTCTTTCAATCATACATCTCATTTCTTATTCTGTCATAGGTAGGTACCTAAATATTACACAAATGTGTATATTAGCCGATCGCGTAACGTACAGCCGAAGTTGAAAAATCGTGCGTTAGATAGTGGTTACCTTTATCACACCTCAAGAAATTTATAAAGCGACTAATCAGAAGATATCACCTTTCCAATGGAAACAAAAATCATCGAAATCGGTCAACTTTTGTCAGAATTTTCACTGAACATAAAATCACGTCGAATTATTATATGTAACCCAGGTTTTAATAATAAACGAGAGGGTTGTGGCCAACCATCAACTCTCAACTATATGTAAATAGTAAGAGCATATTTGTCTTCTTGAAAGATTGACAATCAATCCCTAAATATATTTTTATGATGAACATTACTATTAAATTACTAAACACATAAAAATAATCTATAGCCTGAGAGCAATTTGAAAGTTTTGATTGATTACGTTCATGTAGATGTCGGTTTTTTATATATAAGTAAGAGATAATTATATGTGTCTAAGTTTTCATTTGAAATGTATTTACTTCATTTTTTTGCAAAAAAAGAATTTAGTCACGACTACATTCAATACAAATTGTATGGAAAACGACACGAGGACTCATTGATCGACTTTAGTTTGATTATCTAATTAATCTTCATAATATTATGCCATCAAGTGGTTTACCCATTCGGGGTAGGAAAAAAAAGGACTGAACTCCACATTATACTATCCTGACATACGTACCTACATAGTTTATGATAGTTATATGTACCTACCTAGATATATTATATAATACAAAACATATATTATATTTTATAATTTCGATTCAGGTTTAATTATTTGGTAAGTAGGTACTTATTTTTCAAATATTATTTTTATCTACTTATATATTTATTTATTTTTAAATATACCTACATATAAAATTGATATTTCATTACATTTGTAGCTGCAATACTGTAGGTACCTACTGTAAATTAGTCAATTCCAAGTAGGTATTTAGTATAAAACATAAAAGTAATAATAATAATAATTTTGAATGATTTATATAGCAACGTCTTCGTGAATGTCTCACCTCAACACCGCTTAACTATTCATATACCTACATTTACACATACTCAAGACATCGGCAGTTGGATCTCATGTATTAATATTTAACATACACAAAACATATAAGATCGTTTCATAACAAGCAACAATTATAATATATATCTATAGTCATATTGTAATTCACGCGATTGTCATAGGTACCATACCATCACGCTGTTTACCTATTTGGGGTAGGCAGAGAGGACCGAACACTAGATTCCTCTATCTTGACATACATTTCTCGCTTCATTCACGTTCATGCATCGTGTCATACACGCTCTGCTATTATTCTTACTTCTGACACCTCCATCTTTCAAAATTCAATTAATGTGATCGTGCTAACTTTTCCTTGGCCGACCTCTACCTTTCGTTCCTCTTTTATCACCCTTATATACTTTTTTCGTCAGTCGATCATCATTCATTCTTTCTACGTGGCTAAACCATCTAAGGGCATTTACTCACGATATCTCTTTCAATCATACATCTCATTTCTTATTCTGTCATAGGTAGGTACCTAAATATTACACAAATGTGTATATTAGCCGATCGCGTAACGTACAGCCGAAGTTGAAAAATCGTGCGTTAGATAGTGGTTACCTTTATCACACCTCAAGAAATTTATAAAGCGACTAATCAGAAGATATCACCTTTCCAATGGAAACAAAAATCATCGAAATCGGTCAACTTTTGTCAGAATTTTCACTGAACATAAAATCACGTCGAATTATTATATGTAACCCAGGTTTTAATAATAAACGAGAGGGTTGTGGCCAACCATCAACTCTCAACTATATTTAAATAGTAAGTGCATATTTGTCTTCTTGAAAGATTGACAATCAATCCCTAAATCTATTTTTATGATGAACATTACTATTAAATTACTAAACACATAAAAATAATCTATAGCCTGAGAGCAATTTGAAAGTTTTGATTGATTACGTTCATGTAGATGTCGGTTTTTTATATATAAGTAAGAGATAATTATATGTGTCTAAGTTTTCAATTGAAATGTATTTACTTAATTTTTTTGCAAAAAAAGAATTTAGTCACGACCACATTCAATACAAATTGTATGGAAAACGACACGAGGACTCATTGATCGACTTTAGTTTGATTATCTAATTAATCTTCATAATATTATTATGCCATCAAGTGGTTTACCCATTCGGGGTAGGAAAAAAAAGGACTGAACTCCACATTATACTATCCTGACATACGTACCTACATAGTTTATGATAGTTATATGTACCTACCTAGATATATTATATAATACAAAACATATATTATATTTTATAATTTCGATTCAGGTTTAATTATTTGGTAAGTAGGTACTTATTTTTCAAATATTATTTTTATCTACTTATATATTTATTTATTTTTAAATATACCTACATATAAAATTGATATTTCATTACATTTGTAGCTGCAATACTGTAGGTACCTACTGTAAATTAGTCAATTCCAAGTAGGTATTTAGTATAAAACATAAAAGTAATAATAATAATAATTTTGAATGATTTATATAGCAACGTCTTCGTGAATGTCTCACCTCAACACCGCTTAACTATTCATATACCTACATGTACACATACTCAAGACATCGGCAGTTGGATCTCATGTATTAATTTTTAACATACACAAAACATTTAAGATCGTTTCATAACAAGCAACAATTATAATATATATCTATAGTCATATTGTAATTCACGCGATTGTCATAGGTACCATACCATCACGCTGTTTACCTATTTGGGGTAGGCAGAGAGGACCGAACACTAGATTCCTCTATCTTGACATACATTTCTCGCTTCATTCACGTTCATGCATCGTGTCATACACGCTCTGCTATTATTCTTACTTCTGACACCTCCATCTTTCAAAATTCAATTAATGTGATCGTGCTAACTTTTCCTTGGCCGACCTCTACCTTTCGTTCCTCTTTTATCACCCTTATATACTTTTTTCGTCAGTCGATCATCATTCATTCTTTCTACGTGGCTAAACCATCTAAGGGCATTTACTCACGATATCTCTATCAATCATACATCTCATTTCTTATTCTGTCATAGGTAGGTACCTAAATATTACACAAATGTGTATATTAGCCGATCGCGTAACGTACAGCCGAAGTTGAAAAATCGTGCGTTAGATAGTGGTTACCTTTATCACACCTCAAGAAATTTATAAAGCGACTAATCAGAAGATATCACCTTTCCAATGGAAAAAAAAATCATCGAAATCGGTCAACTTTTGTCAGAATTTTCACTGAACATAAAATCACGTCGAATTATTATATATGTAACCCAGGTTTTAATAATAAACGAGAGGGTTGTGGCCAACCATCAACTCTCAACTATATGTAAATAGTAAGAGCATATTTGTCTTCTTGAAAGATTGACAATCCCTAAATATATTTTTATGATGAACATTACTATTAAATTACTAAACACATAAAAATAATCTATAGCCTGAGAGCAATTTGAAAGATTTGATTGATTACGTTCATGTAGATGTCGGTTTTTTATATATAAGTAGGAGATTATTATATGTGTCTAAGTTGTCAATTGAAATGTATTTACTTCATTTTTTTGCAAAAAAAGAATTTAGTCACGACCACATTCAATACAAATTGTATGGAAAACGTCACGAGGACTCATTGATCGACTTTAGTTTGATTATCTAATTAATCTTCATAATATTATGCCATCAAGTGGTTTACCCATTCGGGGTAGGAAAAAAAAGGACTGAACTCCACATTATACTATCCTGACATACGTACCTACATAGTTTATGATAGTTATATGTACCTAGATATATTATATAATACAAAACATATTATATTTTATAATTTCGATTCAGGTTTAATTATTTGGTAAATACTTATTTTTCAAATATTATTTTTATCTACTTATATATTTATTTATTTTTAAATATACCTACATATAAAATTGATATTTCATTACATTTGTAGCTGCAATACTGTAGGTACCTTCTGTAAATTAGTCAATTCCAAGTAGGTATTTAGTATAAAACATAAAAGTAATAATAATAATAATTTTGAATGATTTATATAGCAACGTCTTCGTGAATGTCTCACCTCAACACCGCTTAACTATTCATATACCTACATTTACACATACTCAAGACATCGGCAGTTGGATCTCATGTATTAATATTTAACATACACAAAACATATAAGATCGTTTCATAACAAGCAACAATTATAATATATATCTATAGTCATATTGTAATTCACGCGATTGTCATAGGTACCATACCATCACGCTGTTTACCTATTTGGGGTAGGCAGAGAGGACCGAACACTAGATTCCTCTATCTTGACATACATTTCTCGCTTCATTCACGTTCATGCATCGTGTCATACACGCTCTGCTATTATTCTTACTTCTGACACCTCCATCTTTCAAAATTCAATTAATGTGATCGTGCTAACTTTTCCTTGACCGACCTCTACCTTTCGTTCCTCTTTTATCACCCTTATATACTTTTTTCGTCAGTCGATCATCATTCATTCTTTCTACGTGGCTAAACCATCTAAGGGCATTTACTCACGATATCTCTATCAATCATACATCTCATTTCTTATTCTGTCATAGGTAGGTACCTAAATATTACACAAATGTGTATATTAGCCGATCGCGTAACGTACAGCCGAAGTTGAAAAATCGTGCGTTAGATAGTGGTTACCTTTATCACACCTCAAGAAATTTATAAAGCGACTAATCAGAAGATATCACCTTTCCAATGGAAAAAAAAATCATCGAAATCGGTCAACTTTTGTCAGAATTTTCACTGAACATAAAATCACGTCGAATTATTATATATGTAACCCAGGTTTTAATAATAAACGAGAGGGTTGTGGCCAACCATCAACTCTCAACTATATGTAAATAGTAAGAGCATATTTGTCTTCTTGAAAGATTGACAATCCCTAAATATATTTTTATGATGAACATTACTATTAAATTACTAAACACATAAAAATAATCTATAGCCTGAGAGCAATTTGAAAGTTTTGATTGATTACGTTCATGTAGATGTCGGTTTTTTATATATAAGTAGGAGATTATTATATGTGTCTAAGTTGTCAATTGAAATGTATTTACTTCATTTTTTTGCAAAAAAAGAATTTAGTCACGACCACATTCAATACAAATTGTATGGAAAACGTCACGAGGACTCATTGATCGACTTTAGTTTGATTATCTAATTAATCTTCATAATATTATGCCATCAAGTGGTTTACCCATTCGGGGTAGGAAAAAAAAGGACTGAACTCCACATTATACTATCCTGACATACGTACCTACATAGTTTATGATAGTTATATGTACCTAGATATATTATATAATACAAAACATATTATATTTTATAATTTCGATTCAGGTTTAATTATTTGGTAAATACTTATTTTTCAAATATTATTTTTATCTACTTATATATTTATTTATTTTTAAATATACCTACATATAAAATTGATATTTCATTACATTTGTAGCTGCAATACTGTAGGTACCTTCTGTAAATTAGTCAATTCCAAGTAGGTATTTAGTATAAAACATAAAAGTAATAATAATAATAATTTTGAATGATTTATATAGCAACGTCTTCGTGAATGTCTCACCTCAACACCGCTTAACTATTCATATACTTACCTACATTTACACATACTCAAGACATCGGCAGTTGGATCTCATGTATTAATATTTAACATACACAAAACATATAAGATCGTTTCATAACAAGCAACAATTATAATATATATCTATAGTCATATTGTAATTCACGCGATTGTCATAGGTACCATACCATCACGCTGTTTACCTATTTGGGGTAGGCAGAGAGGACCGAACACTAGATTCCTCTATCTTGACATACATTTCTCGCTTCATTCACGTTCATGCATCGTGTCATACACGCTCTGCTATTATTCTTACTTCTGACACCTCCATCTTTCAAAATTCCATTAATGTGATCGTGCTAACTTTTCCTTGGCCGACCTCTACCTTTCGTTCCTCTTTTATCACCCTTATATACTTTTTTCGTCAGTCGATCATCATTCATTCTTTCTACGTGGCCAAACCACCTAAGGGCATTTACTCACGATATCTCTTTCAATCATACATCTCATTTCTTATTCTGTCATAGGTAGGTACCTACCTTAATATTACACAAATGTGTATATTAGCCGATCGCGTAACGTACAGCCGAAGTTGAAAAATCGTGCGTTAGATAGTGGTTACCTTTATCACACCTCAAGAAATTTATAAAGCGACTAATCAGAAGATATCACCTTTCCAATGGAAACAAAAATCATCGAAATCGGTCAACTTTTGTCATAATTTTCACTGAACATAAAATCACGTCGAATTATTATATGTAACCCAGGTTTAATAATAAACGAGAGGGTTGTGGCCAACCATCAACTCTCAACTATATGTAAATAGTAAGAGCATATTTGTCTTCTTGAAAGATTGACAATCCCTAAATATATTTTTATGATGAACATTACTATTAAATTACTAAACACATAAAAATAATCTATAGCCTGAGAGCAATTTGAAAGTTTTGATTGATTACGTTCATGTAGATGTCGGTTTTTTATATATAAGTAGGAGATTATTATATGTGTCTAAGTTGTCAATTGAAATGTATTTACTTCATTTTTTTGCAAAAAAAGAATTTAGTCACGACCACATTCAATACAAATTGTATGGAAAACGACACGAGGACTCATTGATCGACTTTAGTTTGATTATCTAATTAATCTTCATAATATTATGCCATCAAGTGGTTTACCCATTCGGGGTAGGAAAAAAAAGGACTGAACTCCACATTATACTATCCTGACATACGTACCTACATAGTTTATGATAGTTATATGTACCTAGATATATTATATAATACAAAACATATTATATTTTATAATTTCGATTCAGGTTTAATTATTTGTAAGTAGGTACTTATTTTTCAAATATTATTTTTATCTACTTATATATTTATTTATTTTTAAATATACCTACATATAAAATTGATATTTCATTACATTTGTAGCTGCAATACTGTAGGTACCTTCTGTAAATTAGTCAATTCCAAGTAGGTATTTAGTATAAAACATAAAAGTAATAATAATAATAATTTTGAATGATTTATATAGCAACGTCTTCGTGAATGTCTCACCTCAACACCGCTTAACTATTCATATACCTACATTTACACATACTCAAGACATCGGCAGTTGGATCTCATGTATTAATATTTAACATACACAAAACATATAAGATCGTTTCATAACAAGCAACAATTATAATATGTATCTATAGTCATATTGTAATTCACGCGATTGTCATAGGTACCATACCATCACGCTGTTTACCTATTTGGGGTAGGCAGAGAGGACCGAACACTAGATTCCTCTATCTTGACATACATTTCTCGCTTCATTCACGTTCATGCATCGTGTCATACACGCTCTGCTATTATTCTTACTTCTGACACCTCCATCTTTCAAAATTCAATTAATGTGATCGTGCTAACTTTTCCTTGGCCGACCTCTACCTTTCGTTCCTCTTTTATCACCCTTATATACTTTTTTCGTCAGTCGATCATCATTCATTCTTTCTACGTGGCTAAACCATCTAAGGGCATTTACTCACGATATCTCTTTCAATCATACATCTCATTTCTTATTCTGTCATAGGTAGGTACCTAAATATTACACAAATGTGTATATTAGCCGATCGCGTAACGTACAGCCGAAGTTGAAAAATCGTGCGTTAGATAGTGGTTACCTTTATCACACCTCAAGAAATTTATAAAGCGACTAATCAGAAGATATCACCTTTCCAATGGAAACAAAAATCATCGAAATCGGTCAACTTTTGTCAGAATTTTCACTGAACATAAAATCACGTCGAATTATTATATGTAACCCAGGTTTTAATAATAAACGAGAGGGTTGTGGCCAACCATCAACTCTCAACTATATGTAAATAGTAAGAGCATATTTGTCTTCTTGAAAGATTGACAATCCCTAAATATATTTTTATGATGAACATTACTATTAAATTACTAAACACATAAAAATAATCTATAGCCTGAGAGCAATTTGAAAGTTTTGATTGATTACGTTCATGTAGATGTCGGTTTTTTATATATACATAAGTAAGAGATAATTATATGTGTCTAAGTTGTCAATTGAAATGTATTTACTTCATTTTTTTGCAAAAAAAGAATTTAGTCACGACCACATTCAATACAAATTGTATGGAAAACGACACGAGGACTCATTGATCGACTTTAGTTTGATTATCTAATTAATCTTCATAATATTATGCCATCAAGTGGTTTACCCATTCGGGGTAGGAAAAAAAAGGACTGAACTCCACATTATACTATCCTGACATACGTACCTACATAGTTTATGATAGTTATATGTACCTAGATATATTATATAATACAAAACATATTATATTTTATAATTTCGATTCAGGTTTAATTATTTGGTAAATACTTATTTTTCAAATATTATTTTTATCTACTTATATATTTATTTATTTTTAAATATACCTACATATAAAATTGATATTTCATTACATTTGTAGCTGCAATACTGTAGGTACCTTCTGTAAATTAGTCAATTCCAAGTAGGTATTTAGTATAAAACATAAAAGTAATAATAATAATAATTTTGAATGATTTATATAGCAACGTCTTCGTGAATGTCTCACCTCAACACCGCTTAACTATTCATATACCTACATTTACACATACTCAAGACATCGGCAGTTGGATCTCATGTATTAATATTTAACATACACAAAACATATAAGATCGTTTCATAACAAGCAACAATTATAATATATATCTATAGTCATATTGTAATTCACGCGATTGTCATAGGTACCATACCATCACGCTGTTTACCTATTTGGGGTAGGCAGAGAGGACCGAACACTAGATTCCTCTATCTTGACATACATTTCTCGCTTCATTCACGTTCAAGCATCGTGTCATACACGCTCTGCTATTATTCTTACTTCTGACACCTCCATCTTTCAAAATTCAATTAATGTGATCGTGCTAACTTTTCCTTGGCCGACCTCTACCTTTCGTTCCTCTTTTATCACCCTTATATACTTTTTTCGTCAGTCGATCATCATTCATTCTTTCTACGTGGCTAAACCATCTAAGGGCATTTACTCACGATATCTCTTTCAATCATACATCTCATTTCTTATTCTGTCATAGGTAGGTACCTAAATATTACACAAATGTGTATATTAGCCGATCGCGTAACGTACAGCCGAAGTTGAAAAATCGTGCGTTAGATAGTGGTTACCTTTATCACACCTCAAGAAATTTATAAAGCGACTAATCAGAAGATATCACCTTTCCAATGGAAACAAAAATCATCGAAATCGGTCAACTTTTGTCAGAATTTTCACTGAACATAAAATCACGTCGAATTATTATATGTAACCCAGGTTTTAATAATAAACGAGAGGGTTGTGGCCAACCATCAACTCTCAACTATATGTAAATAGTAAGAGCATATTTGTCTTCTTGAAAGATTGACAATCAATCCCTAAATATATTTTTATGATGAACATTACTATTAAATTACTAAACACATAAAAATAATCTATAGCCTGAGAGCAATTTGAAAGTTTTGATTGATTACGTTCATGTAGATGTCGGTTTTTTATATATAAGTAAGAGATAATTATATGTGTCTAAGTTTTCATTTGAAATGTATTTACTTCATTTTTTTGCAAAAAAAGAATTTAGTCACGACTACATTCAATACAAATTGTATGGAAAACGACACGAGGACTCATTGATCGACTTTAGTTTGATTATCTAATTAATCTTCATAATATTATGCCATCAAGTGGTTTACCCATTCGGGGTAGGAAAAAAAAGGACTGAACTCCACATTATACTATCCTGACATACGTACCTACATAGTTTATGATAGTTATATGTACCTACCTAGATATATTATATAATACAAAACATATATTATATTTTATAATTTCGATTCAGGTTTAATTATTTGGTAAGTAGGTACTTATTTTTCAAATATTATTTTTATCTACTTATATATTTATTTATTTTTAAATATACCTACATATAAAATTGATATTTCATTACATTTGTAGCTGCAATACTGTAGGTACCTACTGTAAATTAGTCAATTCCAAGTAGGTATTTAGTATAAAACATAAAAGTAATAATAATAATAATTTTGAATGATTTATATAGCAACGTCTTCGTGAATGTCTCACCTCAACACCGCTTAACTATTCATATACCTACATTTACACATACTCAAGACATCGGCAGTTGGATCTCATGTATTAATATTTAACATACACAAAACATATAAGATCGTTTCATAACAAGCAACAATTATAATATATATCTATAGTCATATTGTAATTCACGCGATTGTCATAGGTACCATACCATCACGCTGTTTACCTATTTGGGGTAGGCAGAGAGGACCGAACACTAGATTCCTCTATCTTGACATACATTTCTCGCTTCATTCACGTTCATGCATCGTGTCATACACGCTCTGCTATTATTCTTACTTCTGACACCTCCATCTTTCAAAATTCAATTAATGTGATCGTGCTAACTTTTCCTTGGCCGACCTCTACCTTTCGTTCCTCTTTTATCACCCTTATATACTTTTTTCGTCAGTCGATCATCATTCATTCTTTCTACGTGGCTAAACCATCTAAGGGCATTTACTCACGATATCTCTTTCAATCATACATCTCATTTCTTATTCTGTCATAGGTAGGTACCTAAATATTACACAAATGTGTATATTAGCCGATCGCGTAACGTACAGCCGAAGTTGAAAAATCGTGCGTTAGATAGTGGTTACCTTTATCACACCTCAAGAAATTTATAAAGCGACTAATCAGAAGATATCACCTTTCCAATGGAAACAAAAATCATCGAAATCGGTCAACTTTTGTCAGAATTTTCACTGAACATAAAATCACGTCGAATTATTATATGTAACCCAGGTTTTAATAATAAACGAGAGGGTTGTGGCCAACCATCAACTCTCAACTATATTTAAATAGTAAGTGCATATTTGTCTTCTTGAAAGATTGACAATCAATCCCTAAATCTATTTTTATGATGAACATTACTATTAAATTACTAAACACATAAAAATAATCTATAGCCTGAGAGCAATTTGAAAGTTTTGATTGATTACGTTCATGTAGATGTCGGTTTTTTATATATAAGTAAGAGATAATTATATGTGTCTAAGTTTTCAATTGAAATGTATTTACTTAATTTTTTTGCAAAAAAAGAATTTAGTCACGACCACATTCAATACAAATTGTATGGAAAACGACACGAGGACTCATTGATCGACTTTAGTTTGATTATCTAATTAATCTTCATAATATTATTATGCCATCAAGTGGTTTACCCATTCGGGGTAGGAAAAAAAAGGACTGAACTCCACATTATACTATCCTGACATACGTACCTACATAGTTTATGATAGTTATATGTACCTACCTAGATATATTATATAATACAAAACATATATTATATTTTATAATTTCGATTCAGGTTTAATTATTTGGTAAGTAGGTACTTATTTTTCAAATATTATTTTTATCTACTTATATATTTATTTATTTTTAAATATACCTACATATAAAATTGATATTTCATTACATTTGTAGCTGCAATACTGTAGGTACCTACTGTAAATTAGTCAATTCCAAGTAGGTATTTAGTATAAAACATAAAAGTAATAATAATAATAATTTTGAATGATTTATATAGCAACGTCTTCGTGAATGTCTCACCTCAACACCGCTTAACTATTCATATACCTACATGTACACATACTCAAGACATCGGCAGTTGGATCTCATGTATTAATTTTTAACATACACAAAACATTTAAGATCGTTTCATAACAAGCAACAATTATAATATATATCTATAGTCATATTGTAATTCACGCGATTGTCATAGGTACCATACCATCACGCTGTTTACCTATTTGGGGTAGGCAGAGAGGACCGAACACTAGATTCCTCTATCTTGACATACATTTCTCGCTTCATTCACGTTCATGCATCGTGTCATACACGCTCTGCTATTATTCTTACTTCTGACACCTCCATCTTTCAAAATTCCATTAATGTGATCGTGCCAACTTTTCCTTGGCCGACCTCTACCTTTCGTTCCTCTTTTATCACCCTTATATACTTTTTTCGTCAGTCGATCATCATTCATTCTTTCTACGTGGCTAAACCACCTAAGGGCATTTACTCACGATATCTCTTTCAATCATACATCTCATTTCTTATTCTGTCATAGGTAGGTACCTACCTAAATATTACACAAATGTGTATATTAGCCGATCGCGTACCGTACAGCCGAAGTTGAAAAATCGTGCGTTAGATAGTGGTTACCTTTATCACACCTCAAGAAATTTATAAAGCGACTTATCAGAAGATATCACCTTTCCAATGGAAACAAAAATCATCGAAATCGGTCAACTTTTGTCATAATTTTCACTGAACATAAAATCACGTCGAATTATTATATGTAACCCAGGTTTTAATAATAAACGAGAGGGTTGTGGCCAACCATCAACTCTCAACTATATGTAAATAGTAAGAGCATATTTGTCTTCTTGAAAGATTGACAATCCCTAAATATATTTTTATAATGAACATTACTATTAAATTACTAAACACATAAAAATAATCTATAGCCTGAGAGCAATTTGAAAGTTTTGATTGATTACGTTCATGTAGATGTCGGTTTTTTATATATAAGTAGGAGATAATTATATGTGTCTAAGTTGTCAATTGAAATGTATTTACTTCATTTTTTTGCAAAAAAAGAATTTAGTCACGACCACATTCAATACAAATTGTATGGAAAACGACACGAGGACTCATTGATCGACTTTAGTTTGATTATCTAATTAATCTTCATAATATTATGCCATCAAGTGGTTTACCCAATCGGGGTAGGAAAAAAAAGGACTGAACTCCACATTATACTATCCTGACATACGTACCTACATAGTTTATGATAGTTATATGTACCTAGATATATTATATAATACAAAACATATTATATTTTATAATTTCGATTCAGGTTTAATTATTTGGTAAATACTTATTTTTCAAATATTATTTTTATCTACTTATATATTTATTTATTTTTAAATAAACCTACATATAAAATTGATATTTCATTACATTTGTAGCTGCAATACTGTAGGTACCTTCTGTAAATTAGTCAATTCCAAGTAGGTATTTAGTATAAAACATAAGAGTAATAATAATAATAATTTTGAATGATTTATATAGCAACGTCTTCGTGAATGTCTCACCTCAACACCGCTTAACTATTCATATACCTACATTTACACATACTCAAGACATCGGCAGTTGGATCTCATGTATTAATATTTAACATACACAAAACATATAAGATCGTTTCATAACAAGCAACAATTATAATATATATCTATAGTCATATTGTAATTCACGCGATTGTCATAGGTACCATACCATCACGCTGTTTACCTATTTGGGGTAGGCAGAGAGGACCGAACACTAGATTCCTCTATCTTGACATACATTTCTCGCTTCATTCACGTTCATGCATCGTGTCATACACGCTCTGCTATTATTCTTACTTCTGACACCTCCATCTTTCAAAATTCAATTAATGTGATCGTGCTAACTTTTCCTTGGCCGACCTCTACCTTTCGTTCCTCTTTTATCACCCTTATATACTTTTTTCGTCAGTCGATCATCATTCATTCTTTCTACGTGGCTAAACCATCTAAGGGCATTTACTCACGATATCTCTTTCAATCATACATCTCATTTCTTATTCTGTCATAGGTAGGTACCTAAATATTACACAAATGTGTATATTAGCCGATCGCGTAACGTACAGCCGAAGTTGAAAAATCGTGCGTTAGATAGTGGTTACCTTTATCACACCTCAAGAAATTTATAAAGCGACTAATCAGAAGATATCACCTTTCCAATGGAAACAAAAATCATCGAAATCGGTCAACTTTTGTCAGAATTTTCACTGAACATAAAATCACGTCGAATTATTATATGTAACCCAGGTTTTAATAATAAACGAGAGGGTTGTGGCCAACCATCAACTCTCAACTATATGTAAATAGTAAGAGCATATTTGTCTTCTTGAAAGATTGACAATCAATCCCTCAATATATTTTTATGATGAACATTACTATTAAATTACTAAACACATAAAAATAATCTATAGCCTGAGAGCAATTTGAAAGTTTTGATTGATTACGTTCATGTAGATGTCGGTTTTTTATATATAAGTAGGAGATTATTATATGTGTCTAAGTTGTCAATTGAAATGTATTTACTTCATTTTTTTGCAAAAAAAGAATTTAGTCACGACCACATTCAATACAAATTGTATGGAAAACGACACGAGGACGCATTGATCGACTTTAGTTTGATTATAATAATTTTGAATGATTTATATAGCAACGTCTTCGTGAATGTCTCACCTCAACACCGCTTAACTATTCATATACCTACATTTACACATACTCAAGACATCGGCAGTTGGATCTCATGTATTAATATTTAACATACACAAAACATATAAGATCGTTTCATAACAAGCAACAATTATAATATATATCTATAGTCATATTGTAATTCACGCGATTGTCATAGGTACCATACCATCACGCTGTTTACCTATTTGGGGTAGGCAGAGAGGACCGAACACTAGATTCCTCTATCTTGACATACATTTCTCGCTTCATTCACGTTCATGCATCGTGTCATACACGCTCTGCTATTATTCTTACTTCTGACACCTCCATCTTTCAAAATTCAATTAATGTGATCGTGCTAACTTTTCCTTGGCCGACCTCTACCTTTCGTTCCTCTTTTATCACCCTTATATACTTTTTTCGTCAGTCGATCATCATTCATTCTTTCTACGTGGCCAAACCATCTAAGGGCATTTACTCACGATATCTCTTTCAATCATACATCTCATTTCTTATTCTGTCATAGGTAGGTACCTAAATATTACACAAATGTGTATATTAGCCGATCGCGTAACGTACAGCCGAAGTTGAAAAATCGTGCGTTAGATAGTGGTTACCTTTATCACACCTCAAGAAATTTATAAAGCGACTAATCAGAAGATATCACCTTTCCAATGGAAACAAAAATCATCGAAATCGGTCAACTTTTGTCAGAATTTTCACTGAACATAAAATCACGTCGAATTATTATATGTAACCCAGGTTTTAATAATAAACGAGAGGGTTGTGGCCAACCATCAACTCTCAACTATATGTAAATAGTAAGAGCATATTTGTCTTCTTGAAAGATTGACAATCAATCCCTCAATATATTTTTATGATGAACATTACTATTAAATTACTAAACACATAAAAATAATCTATAGCCTGAGAGCAATTTGAAAGTTTTGATTGATTACGTTCATGTAGATGTCGGTTTTTTATATATAAGTAGGAGATTATTATATGTGTCTAAGTTGTCAATTGAAATGTATTTACTTCATTTTTTTGCAAAAAAAGAATTTAGTCACGACCACATTCAATACAAATTGTATGGAAAACGACACGAGGACGCATTGATCGACTTTAGTTTGATTATAATAATTTTGAATGATTTATATAGCAACGTCTTCGTGAATGTCTCACCTCAACACCGCTTAACTATTCATATACCTACATTTACACATACTCAAGACATCGGCAGTTGGATCTCATGTATTAATATTTAACATACACAAAACATATAAGATCGTTTCATAACAAGCAACAATTATAATATATATCTATAGTCATATTGTAATTCACGCGATTGTCATAGGTACCATACCATCACGCTGTTTACCTATTTGGGGTAGGCAGAGAGGACCGAACACTAGATTCCTCTATCTTGACATACATTTCTCGCTTCATTCACGTTCATGCATCGTGTCATACACGCTCTGCTATTATTCTTACTTCTGACACCTCCATCTTTCAAAATTCAATTAATGTGATCGTGCTAACTTTTCCTTGGCCGACCTCTACCTTTCGTTCCTCTTTTATCACCCTTATATACTTTTTTCGTCAGTCGATCATCATTCATTCTTTCTACGTGGCCAAACCATCTAAGGGCATTTACTCACGATATCTCTTTCAATCATACATCTCATTTCTTATTCTGTCATAGGTAGGTACCTAAATATTACACAAATGTGTATATTAGCCGATCGCGTAACGTACAGCCGAAGTTGAAAAATCGTGCGTTAGATAGTGGTTACCTTTATCACACCTCAAGAAATTTATAAAGCGACTAATCAGAAGATATCACCTTTCCAATGGAAACAAAAATCATCGAAATCGGTCAACTTTTGTCAGAATTTTCACTGAACATAAAATCACGTCGAATTATTATATGTAACCCAGGTTTTAATAATAAACGAGAGGGTTGTGGCCAACCATCAACTCTCAACTATATGTAAATAGTAAGAGCATATTTGTCTTCTTGAAAGATTGACAATCAATCCCTCAATATATTTTTATGATGAACATTACTATTAAATTACTAAACACATAAAAATAATCTATAGCCTGAGAGCAATTTGAAAGTTTTGATTGATTACGTTCATGTAGATGTCGGTTTTTTATATATAAGTAGGAGATTATTATATGTGTCTAAGTTGTCAATTGAAATGTATTTACTTCATTTTTTTGCAAAAAAAGAATTTAGTCACGACCACATTCAATACAAATTGTATGGAAAACGACACGAGGACGCATTGATCGACTTTAGTTTGATTATAATAATTTTGAATGATTTATATAGCAACGTCTTCGTGAATGTCTCACCTCAACACCGCTTAACTATTCATATACCTACATTTACACATACTCAAGACATCGGCAGTTGGATCTCATGTATTAATATTTAACATACACAAAACATATAAGATCGTTTCATAACAAGCAACAATTATAATATATATCTATAGTCATATTGTAATTCACGCGATTGTCATAGGTACCATACCATCACGCTGTTTACCTATTTGGGGTAGGCAGAGAGGACCGAACACTAGATTCCTCTATCTTGACATACATTTCTCGCTTCATTCACGTTCATGCATCGTGTCATACACGCTCTGCTATTATTCTTACTTCTGACACCTCCATCTTTCAAAATTCAATTAATGTGATCGTGCTAACTTTTCCTTGGCCGACCTCTACCTTTCGTTCCTCTTTTATCACCCTTATATACTTTTTTCGTCAGTCGATCATCATTCATTCTTTCTACGTGGCCAAACCATCTAAGGGCATTTACTCACGATATCTCTTTCAATCATACATCTCATTTCTTATTCTGTCATAGGTAGGTACCTAAATATTACACAAATGTGTATATTAGCCGATCGCGTAACGTACAGCCGAAGTTGAAAAATCGTGCGTTAGATAGTGGTTACCTTTATCACACCTCAAGAAATTTATAAAGCGACTAATCAGAAGATATCACCTTTCCAATGGAAACAAAAATCATCGAAATCGGTCAACTTTTGTCAGAATTTTCACTGAACATAAAATCACGTCGAATTATTATATGTAACCCAGGTTTTAATAATAAACGAGAGGGTTGTGGCCAACCATCAACTCTCAACTATATGTAAATAGTAAGAGCATATTTGTCTTCTTGAAAGATTGACAATCAATCCCTCAATATATTTTTATGATGAACATTACTATTAAATTACTAAACACATAAAAATAATCTATAGCCTGAGAGCAATTTGAAAGTTTTGATTGATTACGTTCATGTAGATGTCGGTTTTTTATATATAAGTAGGAGATTATTATATGTGTCTAAGTTGTCAATTGAAATGTATTTACTTCATTTTTTTGCAAAAAAAGAATTTAGTCACGACCACATTCAATACAAATTGTATGGAAAACGACACGAGGACGCATTGATCGACTTTAGTTTGATTATAATAATTTTGAATGATTTATATAGCAACGTCTTCGTGAATGTCTCACCTCAACACCGCTTAACTATTCATATACCTACATTTACACATACTCAAGACATCGGCAGTTGGATCTCATGTATTAATATTTAACATACACAAAACATATAAGATCGTTTCATAACAAGCAACAATTATAATATATATCTATAGTCATATTGTAATTCACGCGATTGTCATAGGTACCATACCATCACGCTGTTTACCTATTTGGGGTAGGCAGAGAGGACCGAACACTAGATTCCTCTATCTTGACATACATTTCTCGCTTCATTCACGTTCATGCATCGTGTCATACACGCTCTGCTATTATTCTTACTTCTGACACCTCCATCTTTCAAAATTCAATTAATGTGATCGTGCTAACTTTTCCTTGGCCGACCTCTACCTTTCGTTCCTCTTTTATCACCCTTATATACTTTTTTCGTCAGTCGATCATCATTCATTCTTTCTACGTGGCTAAACCATCTAAGGGCATTTACTCACGATATCTCTTTCAATCATACATCTCATTTCTTATTCTGTCATAGGTAGGTACCTAAATATTACACAAATGTGTATATTAGCCGATCGCGTAACGTACAGCCGAAGTTGAAAAATCGTGCGTTAGATAGTGGTTACCTTTATCACACCTCAAGAAATTTATAAAGCGACTAATCAGAAGATACCACCTTTCCAATGGAAACAAAAATCATCGAAATCGGTCAACTTTTGTCATAATTTTCACTGAACATAAAATCACGTCGAATTATTATATGTAACCCAGGTTTAAATAATAAACGAGAGGGTTGTGGCCAACCATCAACTCTCAACTATATGTAAATAGTAAGAGCATATTTGTCTTCTTGAAAGATTGACAATCAATCCCTAAATATATTTTTATGATGAACATTACTATTAAATTACTAAACACATAAAAATAATCTATAGCCTGAGAGCAATTTGAATGATTTGATTGATTACGTTCATGTAGATGTCGGTTTTTTATATATAAGTAGGAGATTATTATATGTGTCTAAGTTTTCAATTGAAATGTATTTACTTCATTTTTTTGCAAAAAAAGAATTTAGTCACGACCACATTCAATACAAATTGTATGGAAAACGACACGAGGACTCATTGATCGACTTTAGTTTGATTATCTAATTAATCTTCATAATATTATGCCATCAATTGGTTTACCCATTCGGGGTAGGAAAAATAGGACTGAACTCCACATTATACTATCCTGACATACGTATCTACATAGTTTCATGTGTAAATGTTGCCAACCTAATAATAAATTAGTGTTGCCAACAATTAAAATGAACCATAAAATATATCCAAAACAATATTCAATATTTTGTTTTTGCATAAATTAAGATATGTATTAATAACAAGAGGAAAAAGTCATAATGTACCAAATATACCAGGGTGGGCTAATAATTAGATCAGGGACTGTATGTGAATTTACATGAAAAAGGTAATGTGGGGACGGTGTGTTAATAAGTTTGTTTATCATATTATGCGGACGGTGTGTAATTGAGTACGAATTTGCATGAACATGCGAACAGTGTGTGAATTCGTACGTATTTCTTGTAATGAGGGGACGGTGTGTTAATAAGTTTGTTTATCATATTATACGGACGCTGTGTAATTGCGTACGAATTTACATGAAAATGCGGACAGTGTGTGTGATTTCGTACGAATTTATTGTAATGTAAGGACAGTGTGTTAATAAGTTTGTTTATGATATTATGCAGACGCTATGTTACCAAACGTCCGCGGAATCCGCATTTTTGTCACGTTCTTCGAATGACGATATCTCCGTACCACTCGAGTGTATAAAAATTCCTGATAGATAGCTGCGTTGGAGGGAGAAAACACTCGCGGGTTCCACAGCTCAAATATTGCTAAATCAACGGGAAAGGTAGGACCGCACAATCGGTAATTTTGTAAAGGTCTTCACAATGGGACATCCGCGAACAAGGGTGTCTGTGTATGTGTGTGTGTCTGTGTGTCCGTCCCCCCCTTATAACTTTTGATCCGCTCAATTTACAGAGCCTAAAATTTCAGAATATATAAACAGTTACAGGCCTACAAAACTTTTATACTCGGAATTTTGAATTTTTGTTTCAGTCAGGGGTTATCAACTTTTGAATTTTTATTTTATTTTTCCATATATCTCAGAAACCATAAAGGCTAGAACGCTGAAAATTGGTACAAACATAGACAAATACAAAATCTCAAATTAGTTTTTTCAAAAAAATTCCAGGGTTTCTCAAGCATTTTTTATTAAGAAAAATATTTTTTTTATGATAAATTTATGAGTTTAACTGCCTATATTTCCAAAACTTTTACAATCATCGAAAAAAGCCGAAACACCCCAACTAGATAATTTAATTTTCTATAAAAAATATTTACATTGTAGTAGAAGATCTCAATTTTTTTTTAACAATTTTTTTAAAAATTGAATTTAGTGACGACATCGCTTCATACATTTTGTATGGCAGTCGCCTATACACAATATGTAAGAAGACTTAATAGTTTGATACTTCATCTCCAAACATACATACATACCATCATGCTATTTGCATATTCTGGGTAGGAAAAAGGATCTTCCTCCATACTATCCTATCTTGACATACATACCTACATATGTTGTATAGAAAACAAAATATCTGAAAATATTCAATAATTTGTATCTATGGGTTTATAGTTTGGTACATATTCTTCAACTATACATACTATCGCTATCGACAGTTGGATCTCATGTGTTACATGCAACTAGTAATAAAATTTAAAAAAATCAAATAAAATTACTATATAATCCAACTGTCGATTTGTTCAGGAGAACTTTGTTCTCTTAACATATCGACAATGTATCAAGCCAGAATACGCGAGAATTGTATGGAGAGGTCTACTTTTTTCACGGCTTTTCCAACTTTGAAGTCAAAAAACACCAACTTAGAGGCTTCGCAGCATATATGTTCCATACACGGATTTACTCAGAATTCGGAGTAGAACATTTCGTGTGTCTGTGTGTGTGTGTGTCTGTGTGTGTGTCTGTGTGTGTGTCTGTGTGTCTGTGTGTGTGTGTGTCTGTGTGTCCGTCCCCCCCTTATAACTTTTGATCCGCTCAATAAACAGAGCCTAAAATTTCAGAATATATAAACAGTTACAGGCCTACAAAACTTTTATACTCGGAATTTTGAATTTTTGTTTCAGTCAGGGGTTATCAACATTTGAATTTTTATTTTATTTTTCCATATATCTCAGAAACCATAAACGCTAGAACGCTGAAAATTGGTACAAACATAGACAAATACAAAATCTCAAATTAGTTTTTTCAAAAAATTCCAGGGTTTCTCAAACATTTTTTATTAAGAAAAATATTTTTTTTATGATAAATTTATGAGTTTAACTGCCTATATTTCCAAAACTTTTACAATTATCGAAAAAAGCCGAAACACCCCAACTAGATAATTTAATTTTCTATAAAAAATATCAGCAATGTAGTAGAAGATCTCAATTTTTTTTAACAATTTTTTTAAAAATTGAATTTAGTGACGACATCTCTTCATACATTTTGTATGGCAGTCGCCTATACACAATATGTAAGAAGACTTAATAGTTTGATACTTCGACTCCAAACATACATACATACCATCATGCTATTTGCATATTCTGGGTAGGAAAAAGGATCTTCCTCCATACTATCCTATCTTGACATACATACCTACATATGTTGTATAGATAACAAAATATCTGAACATATTCAATAATTTGTATCTATGGGTTTATAGTTTGGTACATATTCTTCAACTATACATACTATCGCTATCGACAGTTGGATCTCATGTGTTACATGCAACTAGTCAATAATCCAACTGTCGATTTGTTCAGGAGAACTTTGTTCTCTTAACATATCGACAATGTATCAAGCCAGAATACGCGAGAATTGTATGGAGAGGTCTACTTTTTTCATGGATTTTCCAACTTTGAAGTCAAAAAACACCAACTTAGAGGCTTCGCAGCATATATGTTCCGTACACGGATTTACTCAGAATTCGGAGTAGAACATTTCGTGTGTCTGTGTGTGTGTGTGTCTGTGTGTGTGTGTGTCTGTGTGTGTGTGTGTCTGTGTGTCTGTGTGTCCGTCCCCCCCTTATAACTTTTGATCCGCTCAATTTACAGAGCCTAAAATTTCAGAATATATAAACAGTTACAGGCCTACAAAACTTTTATACTCGGAATTTTGAATTTTTGTTTCAGTCAGGGGTTATCAACTTTTGAATTTTTATTTTATTTTTCCATATATCTCAGAAACCATAAACGGTAGAACGCTGAAAATTGGTACAAACATAGACAAATACAAAATCTCAAATTGGTTTTTTCAAAAAAATTCCAGGGTTTCTCAAACATTTTTTATTAAGAAAAATATTTTTTTTATGATAAATTTATGAGTTTAACTGCCTATATTTCCAAAACTTTTACAATTATCGAAAAAAGCCGAAACACCCCAACTAGATAATTTAATTTTCTATAAAAAATATTAACATTGTAGTAGAAGATCTCAATTTTTTTTTAACAATTTTTTTAAAAATTGAATTTAGTGACGACATCGCTTCATACATTTTGTATGGCAGTCGCCTATACACAATATGTAAGAAGACTTAATAGTTTGTTACTTCATCTCCAAACATACATACATACCATCATGCTATTTGCATATTCTGGGTAGGAAAAAGGATCTTCTTCCATACTATCCTATCTTGACATACATACCTAAATATGTTGTATAGAAAACACAATATCTGAAAATATTCAATTATTTTGTATCTATGGGTTTATAGTTTGGTACATATTCTTCAACTATACATACTATCGCTATCGACAGTTGGATCTCATGTGTTACATGCAACTAGTCCAACTGTCGATTTGTTCAGGAGAACTTTGTTCTCTTAACATATCGACAATGTATCAAGCCAGAATACGCGAGAATTGTATGGAGAGGTCTACTTTTTTCACGGATTTTCCAACTTTGAAGTAAAAAAACACCAACTTAGAGGCTTCGCAGCATATATGTTCCATACACGGATTTACTCAGAATTCGGAGTAGAACATTTCGTGTGTCTGTGTGTCTGTGTGTGTGTGTGTCCCCCCCCCCCCCTTATAACTTTTGATCCGCTCAATTTACAGAGCCTAAAATTTCAGAATATATAAACAAATACAGGCCTACAAAACTTTTATACTCGGAATTTTGAATTTTTGTTTCAGTCAGGGGTTATCAACTTTTGAATTTTTATTTTATTTTTCCCTATATCTCAGAAACCATAAAAGCTAGAACGCTGAAAGTTGGTATAAACATAGACAAATACAAAATCTCAAATTAGTTTTTTCAAAAAAATTCCAGGGTTTCTCAAACATTTTTTATTAAGAAAAGTATTTTTTTTATGATAAATTTATGAGTTTAACTGCCTATATTTCCATTTATTTTTAAAATATCGAAAAAAGCCGAAACACCCCAACTAGATAATTTAATTTTATATAAAAAATATTAACATTGTAGCAGTACATCTCAAATTTTTTTTAACAATTTTTATAAAAATTGAATTTAGTGACGACATCGCTTCATACAATTTGTATGGTAGTCACCTATACACAATATCAAAGAAGACTTAATAGTTTGATACTTCATCTCTAAACATACAATATACATATACCATCATGCTGTTTTCATATTCCGGGTAGGAAAAAAAGACTGACCTCCATACTATCCTATCTTGACTACCTAGGTACATGTGTTGTATAGAAAACTAAATATCATAAAATAATAAATTATTTGTATTTATGGGTTTGGTACTTATTCTTCAACCATACATACCATCGCTGTCGACAGTTGGATCTCATGTGTTACATGCAACTAGTTTAAATTAAAGAAAGCACTTTTGGCTCAACTTTTATACAATAAATATAATGCAAAATAAATTAATTATAGCTGTAGCTTTCTGAGAGAAAATAAATAAATAAATTATATATTAGTATATATGATGATGATGAAGTTAGCCGAGTAGTGTAAAGAGGCACCTCGTGTCGGCATTTCGTGCAACTTCGAGTCCTTTGACTCGGGCGCAAAAACCGACAACAAACGGAGGTCGCCCGAGGCGAGCCGAGGTTGGACGAAGTAAGGCGAAGTGCCTCTCCACACTATCGTATTCGCCTATCTTCGATCAACTTCGCGAGTAGTGTAGTGGAGGTTTGAACATAATATTATAAAAGATAGAAACACGATTTTTAAAAATACGGAATTATAATTAGCGAATCTAGATAAGAATGTTAAGTTAAAAAAGGATACATACCGAACAACCATTTTTATATATTGGAGGTAAATAATCAAACAAGCAGAGCAACGTCTGCCGGGTTTTACTAGTTTTGTATAAAACTAATGAAAAATGTATACTCAACCCCAGTTGATTATGGCCTTGTGAGCCAAAACGGTCGTCGGAAGTCAAATAAATTAGTTGTGGAATATATATGTGTTGATATTTATCATAATTAACGATAAAAATTATAACGTGAGCGGTGATAGCCCAGCGGTAATGTCTTCGCCTCACGTGCTTGAGGTCGACGGTTCGAATCCGGGCGGGGCACGCACCTCTGGATTTTTAAAAACTTTATTTGCGGATTTATATCACTAGCTATGTGTAACCATGATCCAATTTGTCTGGTTCCCCTTTCTAAGGGTTACGAAGGTCAGATGGCAGTCGCTTCAATGTAATAACCAGACTCGCCAATTCTAGGATCATGGTCAAAGCGTACCCCGATAGAAACGGGACAAAAGCGCTAAGGGGAAAAGAACGATAAAACTTATAACGATCAAAGAGTGGTGTAACCAGAATACAACCTCTGATATTATATGGCTCTATCTGATGGAAGATTTTAACAGTGGAATATTTTAAAAGCCTCGCGAAAAAAAATGTATACGAAAGATATTTCCTGAGGTAGGATATTTATTTCTTTAAACATCGTACGGAGGTAAAGGTAGGAAGGAGGTTTAGTGTATAGGTACATTTTAGATATTAAGATATTAAATGTTCGTGTATTTGTATAGTCAGATAGTTCAGAATAATCTGGTGGATTTGTTGTGATCTTTTATTTTGTAGCTTGTGAAAATTGTTAGAAATATAGGGATACCTACGTACATTGATTGAAAAATATTTGTTGAAGGTAAGTGGATTCTAAATGGCGAGCATGTAACTTCACTTCCACAGCAAAAAGTGCGGCAGTAAATAAAAACTAAGGAAGATATACCTACCTTAAGAAGGGATGTAAATGGACCAACAAGTTCATCTATCACTGTCGTACTATGTACATGATATTATACACATGCACACGTACAGGATAATATGGATGTTACAAAAATGTTTTCGGGAGTTAATACATTTGAAGTTGTTTTCTAATTCCACTATTCATTTGGGAAATGTAATCGGCCCAAACATAGAACGTTATTAACGGCGAAATCAAGACCCTCGTGATTACCTCATCATATGGAGTTCTATGACATCGAAAGATATTATAGAACTCCATATAATAATTATATCCATGATATGGGTAATCGTGAGGGTTTTGATTTCGCCGGTTGGACCAGACTAGCCCCTCTGATCTATATACTATGTACGCTTTCAACAATTATTTTGAACCACATTATACATTTGGTTACACTGAAAAGAATATTTTGAACACTGAACTGGTTACCTACGTTTTAGCCAAACCTTTGTTATCAGTAATAAAAGTTTAATTATTTATGACTGTCCTGTTTTGGTATGTGCTCAAAACCAAATGTTTTGCAGTCACTATAGTTCGGTTAATTTTAACATGAAATTTTGTTATTATTTACAAATATTTTTTTCAGTGTAATATACATTTCCTACATAATAGTCCGATGTATCACAGGGTACGAAAGGAGGACACAAGGAATGAATGTAAGATGAAGAATTATTTAATTGAGATAGTTTGGCTACTTGGGAAGAATGAATAAGGATCGACTGATGTGCGATAACGGCAGAAGAAACAGATTAGAAAGATGGAAAAGTTGAAGGATAATGGACTTCCTGTAACAGCCGTCTTCTAGTTTCTCTCTCGCATTGAGTTCTTGTTCCGTTCTCGTCACTGATTCACTTTCTCTGTCAGTAACTTTAATGTGTTTTTATCTTAGAAAAGCCGCAAACGTGATTAGTAAAAAGGTAAATGCGCACGGCGCGCGGCGCCCAGTTAGATTTCTCTTTAGCTTACGTGGCATTCCAGCCAATCATTAGGATTATTTCTGCTAGTATAAGTAATTAATTATACATACATGCATACATACATACATACCATCAGGCCATGTCCCTCACGGGGTAGTAATAGAAAACCGAAAGCCACTTATTTCTATCTTGACAAACTTTCATCGTCTCCTCGACATTCATACATCGTCTTATACACGTTCGTCTGTTGTTCACGCTTTTAACAATCCCGTCTTTCAAAATACCGTTCACATGGACGTGCCGTTCATATGTACATATGGGAAGTATCTGTCATCTGCGCCAACACCTGAGGAAGAAAATATATAAAGCTGACAGGAATGGAATGAGAGGTCGGGGCCGCCCAAAAAGAGGATGACACAATCATATGAACGATGTTCTGAAAGACGGATATGAAAGAAACGTGAACAACAGACGAACATGTATGAATATTGAAGAGATTGATTGATTGTGTGCATTGATTCACTCGACAGCAGACGTACAGTATCTGATATCATGTTTCTCCACAATATTCTTAATAATAAAACTGATTGTCCTGCTCTTTTAAATTATATATCTTTCAACATCCCTACCTGTAGAACTAGACACACTCCTCTTTTCCGCCTAACCACTCAACACACCAACTATGCTCAACATGCAACAATGTATAGAATCTGTAATACATACAATAGTCATTTCCGAGACTTCGACGTATTCTTACTAAGCGCCCCCACATTTAAACAAATATATCAGACTTAAAATTTCATCCTCTTAATCTTACTCAACACTTTATATACTGCACACATTTATATATACAATTTCACACATCATTCACACAATCACCATAATATGTAACTATTCCTAACTTATCTTAATATACTACAATAACTCCAGTGACAACCTGTAATTGGCTTTAATATTACTCAAATCATCTTTATTTTATATAATTTACTATACGCTGTATATTGTCCTCTAAATGAATAAAATAAATAAATAAAATAATAAAAAATCGCGTTCAATTCTCTCTGCCTACCCCGTGTAGGACATGGCGCGATGGTACATATGAATGTAAGCAGTAAATTTGAAACGTTAAAACGAATACTAAAACTAAAATTTTATCTGTTAGTAGGTTCTAGAGAATATTATAAAATGTTGGTTTTATCTTAAAATTTTAATTTCATCCTTCGACCCAAATACGTTCCCAAATTTATTACACAAACAATCCTCTCCAATACAGAGAATGTCAAATTATGGCTCGCACTTTACGTTTAATGACAAAACATTTCTTAATTTATTTTACCCGACGCCCAAGACTGGAATTCTTTCTCCCAAATAAATGTAGACATTGGAAGAACGATACCGGAATTTATTTCCAATTATATTTTCGTACTTGTTGCAGTAGAATCTGTGTGATTTAATGAAATGTCTTAGAGTAGGTAGGGCTCGCCAAACGAAAGAATGCAGGAGACATCACCAGTGCGCAAACCAATTTCAGTACCTACAGGAAATGCTCTAATTTGTATCAACCACGGAGTAAGGAATACACAGAGCTGACATAAGCTACGACTTTAGGCCATAGTCTTGGTACACAATGTGAGGTGGAACGGGTGTATCCCAAGTTCATTCAATATTTAAAAATAAATAGGTTATTAATGACACATACACATAGTAGAATTTATAAAGTACTAGTAAAACCCGGCAGACGTTGTCCTGCCTGTTTAATTTTTTACCTACAAATATTTAAAAATGGTTGATCAGTATGTTTCCTTTGTATTATGTATTTAACATTCTTTTCTATATATTCGCTAATTATAACTCCGTCTTTTTCTTTCCTTCCTTCCATTCCTATTCATTTATCATTTTATTTACTTACATAGGATTTTTTCTTGTTATTTTTTTATTTATGTATTTATTTATTTATTCACTTATTTGTTTCTTTATTCATTTATTACTTATTCGATCATGGTATTTTTTTTTATTTATTTATTCGATCCTTGATATATTCATATGTTTTTTTTATTTTTATTTAAAATTTTCTTGCAATACCAAATAGATCATTTTTCAATAACTTATTGTGCGTGAAGTTAAATAATTTAATTACACTTCAAATACGTTTTCTGCTATGTGCTGAACGAATCCCTAAAATTCAATGACAATCCCAAATAGATAATTTTTCAATAACTTTTTGTGCGTGAAGTTAAATAATTTAATTACACTTCAAATACGTTTTCTGCTATGTGCTGAACGAATCCCTAAAATTCAATGACAATCCCAAATAGATAATTTTTCAATAACTTTTTGTGCGTGAAGTTAAATAATTTAATTACACTTCAAATACGTTTTCTGCTATGTGCTGAACGAATCCCTAAAATTCAATGACAATCCCAAATAGATAATTTTTCAATAACTTTTTGTGCGTGAAGTTAAATAATTTAATTACACTTCAAATACGTTTTCTGCTATGTGCTGAACGAATCCCTAAAATTCAATGACAATCCCAAATAGATAATTTTTCAATAACTTTTTGTGCGTGAAGTTAAATAATTTAATTACACTTCAAATACGTTTTCTGCTATGTGCTGAACGAATCCCTAAAATTCAATGACAATCCCAAATAGATAATTTTTCAATAACTTTTTGTGCGTGAAGTTAAATAATTTAATTACACTTCAAATACGTTTTCTGCTATGTGCTGAACGAATCCCTAAAATTCAATGACAATCCCAAATAGATAATTTTTCAATAACTTTTTGTGCGTGAAGTTAAATAATTTAATTACACTTCAAATACGTTTTCTGCTATGTGCTGAACGAATCCCTAAAATTCAATGACAATCCCAAATAGATAATTTTTCAATAACTTTTTGTGCGTGAAGTTAAATAATTTAATTACACTTCAAATACGTTTTCTGCTATGTGCTGAACGAATCCCTAAAATTCAATGACAATCCCAAATAGATAATTTTTCAATAACTTTTTTGCGTGAAGTTAAATAATTCAATTACACTTCAAATACGTTTTCTGCTATGTGCTGAACGAATCCCTAAAATTCAATCACAATCCCAAATAGATAATTTTTGTAAATTCTTGTGTGATAAATATAAATTTTAATTTTTAAAGCTTCTCGTGTGCGTGCTGAACAAACCCAGTAAGTAGTATCAATTCAATAACAACTTTTTTTTTCATTTTTTTAATGCATTAACCTTCTCCGGAATAAGCTGAACAAATTCTCAAAGTTTCATCGCAATTGGATGGTTGGTTTAGGAGTCCATTGGGAACATACAAACAAATATACGTACATCCATTTTTTTATTTATTTTATTTATTTATTAAACAAATTTTCGGTACATAGTATAATATAAATAGAAACAAAAAAAACATACACACATATTACACAGATCATATTACACATTACACCAAAAATCCCACAAGGCTTAGCCTGTATGTGGGTATACCTAAATAAAATTTACAAAGGAAGATGTTGGTTGCGCGTTACAATTAAACAGTTTTTAGACAACGCAAGTTGAAAAATCATAAGTACCTACCTAAATGGTGATAAAGAAAATTATACAAATTGCAAGTAAACAATATTCTGATCACAAAAAAAGCGTTAAATCATAAATTAAAATAAGTATGTACCCACTTATACTAGAACAAATCATAAAAAGCAATGAAGTAAAATCATAAAAAGAAATCTTGAATGTTGTCATTGTTCTTAAGCCATGTCTTAAGATGACTCACATATTTTGAATGGCAATTTAAAGACTTGAGAGACAATGGCAACATATTGTATGATCTGGGAGCTATAAATACAGAATGTCTCTGTGTCGATCTCTTATTGCAATTAGGAACTTTGTAAATACTATTCAGACGGTCACTGGTGCGATTTTGTGAATTTAACATGAAAATTTCTTTCTTTTTGTGAATAAACTTAAGACATTGTTGTTAGCGCCACACTTCTCTAGTTGGTGTCAAACCCCCCCCCCCCACTCCACCCCAGTCCGCCCATCCTTCAGTGTATCGTTGTCCTTGCGATCGAGCCGAGCGATTTATCGAGCGATGTATCGGCGTACAAGAAAAAGTGTGACATAGATTGACCACGAGTGTCAAGTATCATTTTATGTATATTGTATTCGTCCTGTTAATCTTGTGTTCTGTGTACTAAAACTATAGTGCATCATTGTGGATCAGAGAGTTCAAGGAGATGTCAACCGGTTGACCGCCATCGGTGAATTACGAGATCACAAGGTAGGTCGCTTGGCATCACATCACTGTTCCATCAATCCTATCATTAAACAATTATACAGTCCACTGTTTCCATCAGCAAAGCCCTTCCAACCGAGGAGGGGCGGTTTGCCAGGGAATCCATATCGAAGCGTTAACATTTTCTGGTCTTCGAGCCAAATAATTATATTGGAAATATTCGAATCTAATATTTGAATTGGCAGCCTTTGTTTCATATTATAAATAACATTTTATTCTGTAAATTTATTAATTGTTAATATACAAATATCGTATTTCGATCTAATAAGTGCATGCATGTAACATTGATATAAAGATAGGTAGTAATAATTATAAGAATAATCAGAAGGTACTCAGTTAATAAGAATGCATTTTTTGTCGATCGTAATCATACCGGCCGTGGTCTAGCGGTTAGGTTTGTGTTGAATCTATAAAAGACCATTGTTAGGTATTTATGTCGAGGGTTCAAATCACGCTTCATGCGATATATTTTTATTTTTAATTTAAAATAAATAATTCAATTAATTTCATGACATCTATAAACG
This sequence comes from Molanna angustata, assembly GCA_963576475.1. NCBI lineage: Eukaryota > Metazoa > Arthropoda > Insecta > Trichoptera > Molannidae > Molanna > Molanna angustata. The sequence continues at coordinate 24,961,203 of OY754988.1, read as the reverse complement.
AAATCTGAAAACTTTCATAACAAATATACTACGAAACCTGCCGTGGTTTGTGTCTCCGCTAGAGGTCGTTTATGTTTATCATTCGTGTCATTATTGAGTATAAAATAACGGTAAAATAACGGTACCTCACCAAAACGCGTGAACGAGTGTATTTATGAGGCACGTGTTACTGGATTAATTAGACCCGCCGATGTCGGCGACGGTTTTACTAGCTTCGTTCGCTGTTCGCTAATAAGTGAGGACCACCAAGTTATACGTTGATACATAGGTACCAAGTAGCGACTTATTGATAAATATTATGTTTTATTGTATTTGAGAATCAGAAAATAATACCTATCACATTATTTTCATTTTGTTAGTTTTAAATGTACCTATCGTAGTCTAGTAAGTTGATCATAGTACATATTTTAGGGTTTATTATTTATTTTTTATTTATTTATTTATTTTTTATTTATTTATTTGGCAAAGAGAATGCCATGCCTTTACAGGGAAACCTAAACTGGCATGGCATTAAAAAGAACAACAAACATAATTACAAAGTAATACATAATCAACAAAATAATACACAATTTAAGAAATAATACACAATTTAAATACAAAATAATACACAATTAACAAAACAAAATAAAAAATACAAAATAATACACAATTAACAAAACAAAATAAAAAAATACAAAATAATACACAATTTAAAAAATACAGTTTATGCAATACATAATACAATTTAAAAATAAAACATTATAAAATTCAGAAAATTGTTTTCACTGATATTGAAGACGTCAACTTCGCTCGACAAAATGTTGAACATTGAGACGGCTTTGTGTATTGGAGACTTGGCTAGTAAATTTGTCCGACTGTATGGCTGCAGAAACAAGGCGTGATTTCTTCCTCTGATGTAATTAATAGGAGCATGTATGCCTATTTCGCAAAGTAAACTAGGATTATATACTAACCCATTTACTAGTTGGAAAAAGTATTTCAATAGACAAAATAATCTTCTGTTTTCCAAGGAGTTGTATCCAATCATGCCTAATAAAAAAGCAGATGGATACAACCAAGGATATGTACCATACGTCCGAAGGTAGCAATATCTGAGAAATTTTTTGTGAACTCTTTCGATCATAATACAATATGTAGCCTCATATGGAGACCAAATAATTGAGTTTGTTTCGAGAATACTCAATACAAGTGTATTGTATAAAGTTTTGATAGTGTGAAGGTCTTTGAATTTGTGGCAATGTCTTAATATGAACCCGAGCATTTTGTATCCTTTTGCAACTAATTTAAGGATATGCTCGTGGAGTGTAAGTCTAGAGTCGAATACTATACCCAAATCTGTTGTTGTATTGACTCTTTCCAGAATATTGTTGCCTAGTTTATACGTAAAGTGAATAGGATTTTTTGATTTACTATAAGATAAAACATGACATTTTTTTAAACTAAAGGACAGTTTATTTTTTATTGCCCATTCACCAATCGAGTCGATATCGGATTGAAAAAGATGGCACCATTCAGGATTAGAAATTGTTGTGAATAATTTAAGATCCTCAGCAAAAATAAGATTATCTGCAAATTTAATGGTGTGACCAATGTCATTGATAAATAATAAAAATAGCAAAGGCCCCAAGATAGATCCCTGAGGAACGCCAGAAAAAACAGGAAATTCGGAAGAAATTGCACCATTGAAACTAACATATTGTCTACGATTTCGAAAGTAATCCACAAAAAAGTATATCATACCTTCCGAGAAGCCGAATTTACCAAGTTTCATCATTAGAATGTCAATGTCTACTCTGTCAAATGCCTTCTCAAAATCATAATAGGTAACATCAACCTGGTGACCCTTATCCATGTGTTTCGATATATATTGAGTAATATTGAGTAAGTTGCTGGAAACGGATTTTTTCGGTCTAAAGCCGTGCTGATTTTCATCTAAATGAGGTTGAACATGACTATAAATCTTTTCAAATAAAATTAATTCAAAAATCTTTGCAATTGCTGCTAGTATCGCAACAGGGCGATAGTTAGATATATTACATTTGTCACCTTTTTTAAATACTGGCGTTATTTTGGTTGATTTCCATAAATGAGGGAAATTTCCGGTAGATAAGCAAGTATTAAAAATATGGCATAACGGTTTTGTAAAATGATCAGCACAACCTTTGATGATAAAACCTGGTACTTCGTCGACTC